>CM022302.1:523646227-524138694 GCA_011799875.1 Thinopyrum elongatum | reverse complement strand
GAGACGGGGCGGTGAGCCACGGTGGAACAATGCTCTTCGTGTTTCGGAGGTCGTCGCGCAGAATGGCAGACCAAGTCTAAGCCCATTCTGGTCACAGGATCCCGCCCACCAGAAGACTCAGTCCGCGGTATGAATCGCAGTCGGTCCTCGACGTTCCCACCCGTCTGTGTGGTTCGTGAGGCATGGGTCACGTCAAGCACGTGCGTAGGTTATTCCAACAACACACACCACATTTGACATGCATATGCATGGAGGCCTTGCGCATGCAGGTTGTGGTCCCCCCTCCCGCCCTCGGGCGGTTATACACACCGAGCCCCATCAGGTGGGTGGCCCGGCGGTCTAGGGCGTTGACGGCACCAAGAGGGGAGTAGGCCACGGTGAACAAACTGCTTCTTTCGTGCTCGGCAGGTCGTCGCGAGATGACATACCAAGTCTAAGCCCGTTCTCACAGGATC
This sequence comes from Thinopyrum elongatum, assembly GCA_011799875.1. Taxonomy (NCBI): domain Eukaryota; kingdom Viridiplantae; phylum Streptophyta; class Magnoliopsida; order Poales; family Poaceae; genus Thinopyrum; species Thinopyrum elongatum. The sequence continues at coordinate 524,138,239 of CM022302.1, read as the reverse complement.
GCCACCAAGAAGACTCGGGTCTCGCGGCGAGCGACGCAGCCGGCCTCGACCGTTCCCGCCCGTCTGGTGGTTCGTGAGGCAATGTGTCATGTCAAGGACGTGCGTAGGTTATTCCAACAACATACCACCCATTTGCATGCATATGCATGGGGCCTTGCGCATGCAGGTGTAGTCCCCCTCCCCCCCTTGGGCGGTTCTACAGACCGAGCACCCATCCAGTGGCCCCGATGGTCTAGGGCATTGACCGGCACCGAGACGGGGTAGGCCACTGTGAACAATTGCTTCTTCGTGTTATGGCAGGTTGTCGCGAGATGACAGACCAAGTCTAAACCCATTCTATCACAGGTTCGCCCACCGAAGACTCAGTCTCGCAGACAAACACAGTCGGTCCTCGACGTTCCCACCCGTCTGTGTGGTTCGTGAGGCATGTGTCACGTCAAGCACGTGCGTAGGTTATTCCAATAACACACCACCCATTTGCATGCATATGCATGGAGCCTTGCGCATGCAGGTGTGGTCCCCCCTACCGCCCTCGGGCGGTTCTACACACCGAGCACGCATCCGGTGGCCCCGGCGGTCTAGGGTGTTGACCGGCACTGAGAGGGGGTAAGCCACGGTGAACAACTGCTTCTTCGTGTTACGGCAGGTCGTAGCGAGATGACAGACCAAGTCTAAGCCCGTTCTATCACAGGATCGCCCACCGAAGACTCGGTCTCGCGGACGAACGCAGCCGGTCCTCGACGTTCCCGCCCGTCTGTGTGATTCGTGAGGCATGTGTCACGTCAAGGACGTGCGTAGGTTATTCCAACAATACACCACCCATTTGCATGCATATGCATGGGGCCTTGCGCATGCAGGTGTGGTCCCCCCTCCCCCCTCGGGCGGTTCTACAGATCGAACACCCATCCAGTGGCCCCGGCGGTCTAGGGCATTGACCGGCACCGAGAGGGGGGGTAGGCCACGGTGAACAACTGCTTCTTCGTGTTACGCCAGGTCGTCGCGAGATGACAGACCAAGTCTAAGCCCGTTCTGTCACAGGATCGCCTACCGTAGACTCAGTCTCACGGACGAACGTAGCCGGTCCTCGACGTTCCCGCCCGTCTGTGTGGTTTGTGAGGCATGTGTCACGACAAGGACGTGCGTAGGTTATTCCAACAAACACACCACCCATTGCATGCGTATGCAGGGGCCTTGCGCATGCAGGTTGTGGTCCCCTCTCCCTCCTCGGGCGGTTCCATATCGAGAACCCAATCGGTGGCCCCGGCGGTCTAGGGCATTGACCGGCACCGAGAGGGGGTAGTCCACGGTGAATGAAAACTTCTTCGTGTTACGGCAGGTCACGCGAGATGACAAGACCAAGTCTAAGCCGTTCTGTCACAGGATCGCCCACGAAGACTCGTCGTCTCGCGAACGAACGCAGCCTGTCCTCGACGTTCCGCCCATCTGTGTGGTTCGTGAGGCATGTCACGTCAAGGATGTGCGTAGGTTATTCCAACAAAACACCACCCACTTGCATGCATAGGCATGGGGCCTTGCGCATCAGGTGTGGTCCCCCTCCCCTCGGGTGGTTTCCGGATCAAGGACCCATCGGTGGCTTCGGCGGTATAGGCGTTGACCGGCACAGAGAGTGGGTAGCCCACGGTGAATACCTGCTTCTTCGTGTTACGACAGGTCACCGTTCTCATGTTTTTATTACAGTCTTTAAAGTGTGAGTTTTGAACAAATCTAGCCCAAAACATATATATAAGTCATCAAAAGTTATTTCATCGAAAAATCTTATCAAAAGTCATGGCATTTTCAAAGTCTAGTCATAAAACATTGAAATATCACATACAAAAAGAGAGTGCCAAACGAAAACACAAATAGAAGGAAAATAAAGAATTAGAGCAGTGGTTACCGGGGTCAATTTTCGGCTCTCAGCATGCCCACCTTTACCGAGAGTCACTCTCGGCAAAGAGAGTGCCAAAACTAGAACTTTCTCTTCTCCCTTTGTGTGCATTCTCGATAATATCTTACTACTTTGTTGTTTCTGCCATGCTTGGCAAACCACCTTACCACATTATATTTACCGTCTTGTTTTCTGCTTTTCGGATGGCCCTCGCCCGGTTGAACAGACCGAGCACCCATCGATGGCCCCGGTGGTCTAGGGCGTTGACCGGCAACCGAGAGGGGGTAGGCCACGGTGAACAACTGCTTCTTCGGGTTACGGCAGGTCATCGCGAGGATGACAGGACCAAGTCTAAGCCTGTTCTGTCATAGGATCGCCAACTGGAAGACTCGGTCTCGTGGACAAACACAGCGGTCCTCGACGTTCCCGCCCGTCTGTGGGTTCGTGAGGCATGAGTCACGTCAAGGACGTGCGTAGGTTATTCCAACAACACACAACCCATTTGCATGCATATACATGGGGCCTTGCGCATGCAGGGTGTGGCCTCGCACCCCCCTTGGGCGGTTCTACAGGACCGAGCACCCATCCAGTGGCCCCGGCGGTCTAAGGCATTGACCGGCAACGGAGAGGGGGGTAGGCCATGGTGAACAACTGCTTCTTCGTGTTACGGCAGGTCGTCCCGAGATGACAGACCAAGTCTAAGCCCGTTCTGTCACAGGATGCCCACCAAAGACTCTGTCTCGCGGAACGAGCGCAGTGGTCCTCAACGTTCCCGCCCGTCTGTGTGGTTCGTGAGGCATGTGTCACATCAAGCACGTGCGTAGGTTATTCCAACAACACACCACCCATTTGCATGCATATGCATGGAGCCATGCGCCTGCAGGTGTGGTCCCCCCTCCCCCCTCGGACGGTTCTACAGACCGAGCACCCATCCGGTGCACCGACGGTCTAGGGCGTTGACCAGCACCGAGAGGGGGTAGGCCACGGTGAACAACTGCTCCTTCGTGTTTCGGCAGGTCGTCGCGAGATGACAGACCAAGTCTAAGCCCATGCTGTCACAGGATCGCCCACCGAAGACTCGGTCTCGCGGACGAACGCAGCCGGTCCTCGACGTTCCCGCCCGTCTGTGTGGTTCGTGAGGCATGTGTCACGCCAAGGACGTGCGTAGGTTATTCCAACAACACACCACCCATTTGCATGCATATACATGGGGCTTGCGCATGCTGGTGTGGTCCCCCCTCCCCCCCTCGGGCGGTTCTACAGACCAAGCACCCATCCGGTGGCCCCGGCGTACTAGGGCATTGACCGGCACCGAGTGGGGGTAGGCCACGGTGAACAACTGCTTCTTCGTGTTACGGCAGGTCGTCGCGAGATGACACACCAAGTCTAAGCCCGTTCTACCACAGGATCGCCCACCGAAGACTCGGTCTCGCAGACGAACGCAACAGGTCCTCGACATTCCCGCCCGTCTGAGTGGTTCGTGAGGCATGTGTCACGTCAAGGACGTGCGTAGGTTATTCCAACAACACACCACCCATTTGCATGCATATGCATGGGGCCTTGCGCATGCTGGTGTGGTCCCCCCTCCCCCCTCGGGCGGGTTTCCAGATTGGAGGAACCCATCCGGTGGCCCCGGCGGTCTAGGCGGTTGACCAGCACCGAGAGGGGGTAGGCCACGGTGAACAAATGCTTCTTCTTGTTACGGAGGTTGTCGCGAGTGACAGACCAAGTCTAAGCCTGTTCGTCACAGGATCGCCCACCGAAGACTCGGTCTCGCGGACGAACGCAGCCGGTCCTCGACGTTCCCGCCCATCCGTGTGGTTCGTGAGGCATGTGTCACGTCAAGGACATGCGTAGGTTATCCAACAACACACACCCACTTGCATGCATATGCAGGGGCCTTGCGCTTGCAGGTGTGGTCCCCCCTCCCCCCTTGGGCGGTGTTCTAGACGAGGACCCATCCGGTGGCCCGGCGGTCTAGGGCATTGACCGGAACGAGAGAGGGTAGCCCACGGTGAATACCTGCTTCTTCGTGTTTACGACAGGTCACCGTATCATGTTTTTACTTACAGTCTTTAAAGTTGAGTTTGAACAAATCTAGCCCTAACATTATAATAAGTCATCAAAAAAGTCATTTTTCATAGAAAAAAGTCATCAAAAAGTCAGCATTTCAAAGTCTAGTCAAAAAAACATTTGAAATATCAGATACAAAAAGAGAGTGCCAAACAAAAAACACAAATAGACGGAAAATAAAGAATTAGAGCAGTGGTTACCAAGGGTCGATTTTCGGCTCTCGGCAATGCCCACTTACCGACAGTCACTCTCGGCAAAGAGAGTGGCCAAACCTAGAACTTTCTCTTCTCCCTTTGTGTGCATTCTCGATAATATGTCTTATACTTTTTTGTTGTTTTCTTCCATGCTTGGCAAACCACCTTACCACATTATAGTTACCGTCTTGTTTTCTGCTTTTCAAATGGCCTCTCCTAGTTCTACAGACCGAGCACCCATCCGGTTGCCCCGGCGGTCTAGGGCATTGACCGGCACCGAGAGGGGGTAGGCCACGGTGAACAACTGCTTCTCGTGTTACGGCAGGTCGTCGCGAGATGACAGACCGAGTCTAAGCCCATTCCGTGCACAGGATCGCAACAGCCCCCAAGCCCACCCTCGGCTGCAGACAAACGCACGGTCCTCGACGTTCCCGCCCGTCTGTGTGGTTCATGAGGCATGTGTCACGTCAAGGACGTGTAGAGGTTATTCCAACAACACACCACCCATTCATGCATATGCATGGGGCCTTGTGCATGCAGGTGGTGGCCCCCCACCCCCTCGGCGGTGTCTACAGACCGAGCACCCATCCGATGGCCCCGGTGGTCTAGGGCATTGGCCGGCACCGAGAGGGGGGTAGGCCACGGTGAACAAACTACTTCTCCGTGTTACTGCAGGTCATCGCGGTATGACATACCAAGTCTAAGCCAGTTCTGTCACAGGATCGCCCACCGAAGACTCTCGGTCTCACGGACGAACGCAGTGCGGTCCGACGCTCCCGCCGTCTGTGTGGTTCATGAGGCATGTGTCACGTCAAGCACGTGCGTAGGGTATTCCAACAACACACCACCCATTTGCAGCATATGCATGGAGCCTTGCGCATGCAGGGTGGTCCCCCTCCCCCTGGGCAGTTCTACAGACCGAGCACCCATCCGATTTCCCCGGCGGTCTAGGGCGTTGAACGGCACTGGAGGGGGTAGGCCACGGTGAACAACTGTTCTTGATGTTAGGCAGGTCGTCGCGAGATGACAGACCAAGTCTAAGCCGTTCTGTCACAGGATCGCCCACCGAAGACTCGGTCTCGCGGACGAACGCAGCGGTCCTCGACGTTCCCGCCGTCTATGTGGTTCGTGAGGCATTTGTCACGTCAAGGACGTGCGTAGGTATTCCAAAAGAACACACCAAACACTTGCATGCATATGCATGGGGCCTTGCGCATGCAGGTGTGGTCCCCACTCCCCACTTAGGGCAGTTTCCAGACCGAGGACCCATCGGTGGCTCCGGTGGTCTAGGGCTTGACCTGGCACCGAGAGAGGGTAGCCCACGGTGAATACCTACTTCTTATGTACGGTAGGTCACCGTTCTCATGTTTTTTTACTTTAGATTCTTTAAACTTGAGTTTGAACAAATCTAGCCCAAAACATATATATAAGTCATCAAAAAGTCATTTTCATAGAAAAAAGTTTATCAAAAGTCATGGCATTTTCAAAGTCTAGTCATAAAAACATTGAAAATATCAAACATACAAAAAGAGAGTGCCAAACAAAAACACAAATAGAAGCAAAAAAAAGATTAGAGCAGTGGTTACCAAGGGTCGATTTTGGCTCTCGGCAATGCCACCTTTACCGAGAGTCATCTCGGCAAAGAGAGTGCCACAAACTAGAACTTTCTGTTCTCCCTTTGTGTGCATTCTGATAATTATGTCTATACTTTTTTTGGTTGTTCTATTCCATGCTTGGCAAACCACCTTACCACATTATATTACCTTATGTTTTCGCTTTCAGATGGCCCTCGCCCGGTTCTACAGACCGAGCACCATCCGGTGGCCCCGGCGGTCTAGGGGCGTTGACCGGCACGAGAGGGGGTAGGCCATGTGAACAACTGCTCTTCGTGTTACGACAAGGTCGTCGGAGATGACAGACCAAGTCTAAGCCCGTTCTATCACAGGATCGCCGACCGAAGACTCGGTCTCGCGGACGAACGCAGCCGGTCCTCGACGTTCCCGCCCGTCTGTGTGGTTCGTGAGGCATGTGTCACGTCAAGGATGTGCGTAGGTTATTCCAACAACACACCACCCCATTTGCATGCATATGCATGGGGCCTTATGCATGCAGGTGGTCCCCCTCCCCCGCTCTGGGCGGTTTCCAGATCGATGACCCATCCAATGGCCCCGACAGTCTAGGGCATTGACCGGCACCGAGAGGGGTGTAGGCCACGGTGAACAACAACTTCTTCGTGTTATGGCAGGTTGCACGAGATGACATACCAAGTCTAAGCCCGTTCTGTCATAGGATCGCCCACCGAAGACTCAGTCTCGCGGACGAACGTAGCCGGTCCTCGACGTTCCCGCCCATCTGTGTGGTTCGGAGGCATGTGTCACGTCAAGGACGTGCTAGGTATTCCAACAAACACACCACCCATTGATGCATATGCATGGGGGCCTGCCCATGCAGGTTTGTCCCCTCCCCCCGGGCGGTTTAGACTGAGGACCCATCCGGTGGCTCCGGCGGTCTAGGTGTGACTGGCACCGAGAGAGGGTTAGCCCCAGGTGAATACCTGCTTCTTCGTGTTAAGACAGGTCCACCGTTCTCATGTTTTTACTTTACGTTTTTAAAGTTGGAGTTTGAACAAATCTAGCCCAAACAAATCATATTATAAGTCATCAAAAAAGTCAGTCAAAGAAAAAGTTCCTCAAAAGTCATGGCATTTCAAAGTCTAGTCATAAAACATTTGAAATATCAGATACAAAATGGAGCGCCAAACAAAAACACAAATAGAAGGAAAATAAAGAATTAGAGCAGTGGTTACTGAGGGTCGAGATTTCGGCTCTCGACAGTGCCCACCTTTACCGAGAGTCGCTCTCGGCAAAATAGTGCCAAACCTAGAACGTTTCTCTTCTCCTTTGTGTGCATTCTCGATAATATCTATACTTTTGTTGTTGTTCTTCCATTGCTTGGTAACCACCTTACCACATTATAGTTTACCGTCTTGTTTTCGCTTTTCAGATGGCCTCTGCCGGTTCTACAGACCGAGCACCCATCCGGTGGCCCCGGCAGTCGTCAGGGCGTTGACCGGCACCGAGAGGGGGTGCCACGGTGAACAACTGCTTCTTGTGTTACGGCAGGTCGTCGCGAGATGACAGACCAAGTCTAAGCCCGTTCTGTCACAAGATGGCCCATCGAAGACTCGATCTTGAGGACGAACGCAGCCGGTTCTCGACGTTCCCGCCCGCATGTGTGGTTCATGAGGCATGGTCACGTCAGGGACGTGCGTAGGTTATTCCAACAACAAACCACCCATTTGCATGCATAGGATGGGGCCTTGCGCATGCAGGTTGTGGTCCCCCCTCCCGTCATAGGGCGGTTCTACAGACCGAGCACCCATCCGGTGGCCCGGCGGTCTAGGGCATTGACCGGACCGAGAGGGGGTAGGCCACGGTGAACAACCGCTTCTTCGTGTTACGGACAGGTCGTCGCGAGATGACAGACCATGTCTAAGCCCGTTCTATCAAGGATCGCCACCAAAGACTCGGTCTCGCGGATGAACGCAGCCGGTCCTCGACTTCCCGCCGTCTGTGTGGTTCTGAGGCATGTGTTCACGTAAGACGTGCGTAGGTGTATTCCAACAACACACACACCCATTGCATGCATAGGCATGGGGGCCTTCGCATGCAGGTGTGGTCCCCCTCCCCCCTCGGGCGGTTTCCATATCGAGGACCCATCCGGTTGGACCCGGCGGTCTAGGGCGGTTGACAGGACGAGAGAGGGTAGCCCACGGTGATACACTGCTTCTTCATGTACGGCAGGTCACCGTTCTCATGTTTTTACTTTACAGTCTTTAAAGTTGAGTTTTGAACAAATCTAGCCCAAAACATAATATATAAGTCATCAAAAAGTCCTTTACATAGAAAAAGTTCATCAAAAGTCATGGCATTTTCAAAGTCTAGTCATAAAAAACATTTGAAATATCAGATACAAAAAGAGAGTGCCAAACAAAAAGCACAAATAGAAGCAAAATAAAGAATTAGAGCAGTGGTTTACCGAGGGTCGATTTCTGGCTCTCGGCAATGCCCACGTTACAGAGAGTTGCTCTCGGCAAAGAGAGTGCCAAACCTAGAACATTTCTTTTCTCCCTTTGTGTCATTCTCGATAATTTGTCTTATACTTTTTTTTGTTTATTCCATGCTTGGCAAAACCACCTTACCACATTATAGTTACCGTTTGTTTTCTTTTCAGATGGCCCTCGCCCGGTTCTACACACCGAGCATCCATTCGGTGGCCCCGGTGGTCTAGGGCATTGACCCGCACCGAGAGGGGGTTGGCCACGATGGAACAACTGCCTTCTTGTGTTTACGGCAGGTCGTCGCGAGATGGACAGACCAAGTCTAAGCCCGTTCTGTCATAGGATCGCCCACCGAAGACCGGTCTCGCGAGGACGGAGACAAGCCAGTCATGACGTTCCCGTCCGTCTGTGTGGTTCGTGAGGCATGTTTCACGTCAAGGACGTGCGTAGGTTATTCCAACAACACACCACCCATTTTCATGCATATGCATGGGGCCTTGCGCATGTAGGTGTGGTCCCCCCTCCCCCCCTCGGGCGTTCTACAGATCGGAGCACTCATCCGGTGGACCCGGCGGTTTAGGGCGTGACCGGCAACGAGAGGGGGGGAGGCCACAGTGAACAATGCTTCTTCGTGTTACGACAGGTCGTCGCGAGATGACATACCAAGTATAAGCCCGTTCTGTCACAGGGATCGCCCACGAAGACTCGGCTCGCGGCACGAACGCAGCGGTCCTCGACGTTTCCCGCCGTCTGTGTAGTTCGTGAGGCATGTGTCATGTCAAGGACGCGCGTAGGTTTTCCAACAACAACACCACCCATTTGCATGCATATGCATGGGGCCTTGCGCATGCAGGTGGTGGTCCCCCTCCCCCCTCGGGCGGTTTCCTTATCGGGACCCATCCGGTGGCCCCCAGCGGTCTAGGGCGTTGACCGACACCGAGAGAGGTAGAGCCCATGGTGAATATCTGCTTCTTCGTGTTACGGCAGGACCCGTTCTCATGTTTTTACTTTACAGTCTTTTAAGTTGAGTTTTGAACAAATCTAGCCCAAAACATATATATATAAGTCATCAAAAAGTCCTTTCATAGAAAAGATCATCAAAAGTCATGGCATTTTCAAAGTCTAGTCATAAAAACATTTGAAATATCAGATACAAAAAGAGGAGTGCCGAACAAAAATGTAAATAGAAGCAAAATAAGGAATTAGAGCCGTGGTTACCGAGGATCGATTGTAGGCTCTCGGTAATGCCCACTTTACCGAGAGTTACTCTCGGCAAAGCACCTAAACCTAGTTCTTTGCCGATCCCCTTTACTCTTATTCTATCAACTTCAGGTCTCTTCTCGTTCTTCTCTGCCCCGCCGCGGAATCGCCAGGCCCACCCCCACCAACTACCGCGCCGCCACCGCCACCAGCTGCGCCACCGCCCCCGCCACAACCTGCCGCCACCGCCACCGGTTCTTCAGGCCGGCTCTCCTGGCGCGGACGGTTCTTTTTGGGGCCCAACGGACGGCGGCCACGAGGAGGGCCAACACCGCGTGGAGCGGACGTGTGGGCAGCAAGTCTTGCACTAGGTACTCCTCTCCCCTCCCCATCCCACCCCTCTCACCTCCCACCCACTGCCCCATCACCCACCCCACCTCTCAACAGCATCCCTCCCCTCCGGCTGCCTCTCCCCTCTGGCTCCCTCTCCCCTCTTGCTCCCTCTCCCTCTGGTGTAGGTGATTTTGCTATGGTTTAATTTAGAGTAGGTCAATTTTGCTTAGGTTAATTTTAGAGTAGGTCAATTTTGTTGCTAGGTTAAATTTCAAAAATATATAGGGTGGAATGTAAATTTAGAGAGAGATAGAACAAAATATAGGATAGCAACAGCTTATGCCTCCAAATGCATGCTTAATATAGAAAAGAGGCAAGTTTAAAATCCAATATATTACTTAAAAACAAGCACTAAAGTGTTTATAGACTTTGATTGCTAACTCACTACCATCGTCTTGTTGCATGATATACATTTGCCTACTAAGGGGGGGAAAATAAATCACTGCCACAGTTAATATTGAACGGTGTTATTTCATATATTATATATATATATTTATATATATATATATTATATAATTTTATATATATATATATATATAGAATGATGAACAAAAAAATAGTTAAAAAGTGTTCTATGTTCTCTCCTCCTCTGTCAACACTCAACAGCTAAAGTAGTGCTATGCTCCACATACTTTTCTCATAATATATTTTTAAATCTGATGCGGGCATGAAATGGCAAGTAGCAAATGCCTTGTCACTACAATGTGCATGCAAATTGAAGTTATTAAGTAACTTCTGATTAGGTATACTAATTCATTGGACGACCCATGTCAAATTGGCAACACTTTCGTTTAGTTACTAATACAGTTTATTTTGTTTCAGTTCTGATGGGGGCCCAGTAGTAGAAGTACCGGAGAGTCTAGAGCCATCGGCGACCCACGTCAACAACTCCGGCACGACCGAGTCGTCCGGTCACATACCCTCGATTCAGGCCGGCTACAGCAGAGTGACGTCTCACGGATGGCAATGTACAGAGTGGACTTAGATGGACCGGAATCCACTCGCTACCGATTTGGGCGACATGGGAGGCCCGGGACGGCTCGGGGGTTCTACCTCGAGGCAACACTTCCAAGAGGAAGAAATTCGGGTTGTGGTCCGGGGGAAGGCTCCGGAACCAACGGCTGCCGGCGCCGTCCTGGCATTTCCCTGGACAGGAGAGAGGGTAAGCAAGCATTTCATTTGCAACAGTATATTTTGTTCCGGAGTGCACAGCTGGACACTACATTGCTTGGTTTTTCATCATGACTAGTCACGGAATTGTCACGTGAACAAGTCTAAGTGGGGCCCGTCGCGACCGCGCGACCACGTCATCGGATACCTCTTGAGGAGACAGCACTTGCCCCGGGTTATCCAAGCCGGGGTGATGACGAGAGCCGCCAACGCCAGGTTTACCGTGAGGGAAACATCACCAACACAGCAAGGACGAGCACAATGTCACCATGGCCACCCGGGTCATCACCGCTTTTTTTTGTAAATATCTTGCCCCGGCCACTGCATTTTTCCATATGCAAATCCTTGTATTAAATGCCAATATGCTTTCTTGTAGCAAACATTTGTTGGTGGATGGTGAGAAGCAGAAGGCGATCAAAGGCATCGTGAAATCTGCCCGAAAGATACTCTCGACACCAAGCACACGCTGCGGTACAAAGCCGTCATGCAGTGTCGGCCGCTCGACGGCAAGGAGGAGAAGATGACAAGGAAGACTCGCTTGCCAGACAACTTGTCGCGGAGAAGAATACTTGTTAGTGTAAGTGACTACATCCGTGCGAGTACTTTATTCATCCGCCTCTTGTTCCTCAATGATTCAATTTGTCTAACTAGGTGAGGGAACCCTGGATGAAGGCTGATTGTTGGGAAGGCCCTGGTTGACATTGTGGTGTGATCCGGGCATGGCAGGCGCAGCATGTGGAGAAGGGAAACGATCGCGCCAAAATGCCAGGCCCGGCTCATATCCAGGGGAGCCGGAACATAACCGCTCTAAGCAACACATGGTATGTGGATTAAGATGTAACTTTTTCGCACGAAGCATCTTGGTTCATTAAACTTGATGGTTAAATTTGCAGGGGCGACGGGTTGTCACCCTGTCCACATCCTGGATGCCTGCAAAGAAGGCCACAAGGGGAAGGATCGGCGCCGAGTTCTGCAGCTTGGTCGGCGCAGGAGAAGTACGAGACCTTCAAAGAGGTCTTCCAGGAGTGTGCACGGGCAGGGACGACGAACCTAATCCAAGCCCCTTGATCCTGAGCTCTCGTCATTGCTGGCCAGGGGAAGGGCCATGGCCGCCACCCCCTTTGCAACGGGGCGATAGCCACCCTCCTCGCATCGCAAGCTGCACGAGATACGCGCGTCGAGCACCAGCTCAACTCCGTCCATAGAGTTCGCCCAACGCCGTGTCACGTGAGATATAAAACGTCTCAAAGTTAGCATCCTAACCTTCATTTATGTCCATGCCTGAAATAGACCGTCCAACCTATATGAGGCCCTAATTTGTGCCGGAGTACAGGGAAAAACATCGAGCAGCGGGCTCTGCTGAAAGAGTGAGCAAAGGAGAAGAGACACAGTCTCACGGACGAACGTAGCCGGTCCTCGACGTTCCCGCCCGTCTGTGTGGTTTGTGAGGCATGTGTCACGACAAGGACGTGCGTAGGTTATTCCAACAACACACCACCCATTTGCATGCGTATGCATGGGGCCTTGCGCATGCAGGTGTGGTCCCCTCTCCCCTCCTCGGGCGGTTTCCATATCGAGACCCAATCCGGTGGCCCCGGCGGTCTAGGGCATTGACCGGCACCGAGAGGGGGTAGTCCACGGTGAACAACTGCTTCTTCGTGTTACGGCAGGTCATCGCGAGATGACAGACCAAGTCTAAGCCCGTTCTGTCACAGGATCGCCCACCGAAGACTCGGTCTCGCGAACGAACGCAGCCTGTCCTCGACGTTCCCGCCCATCTGTGTGGTTCGTGAGGCATGTGTCACGTCAAGGATGTGCGTAGGTTATTCCAACAAAACACCACCCACTTGCATGCATAGGCATGGGGCCTTGCGCATGCAGGTGTGGTCCCCCTCCCCCTCGGGTGGTTTCCGGATCAAGGACCCATCCGGTGGCTTCGGCGGTATAGGGCGTTGACCGGCACCGAGAGTGGGTAGCCCACGGTGAATACCTGCTTCTTCGTGTTACGACAGGTCACCGTTCTCATGTTTTTTACTTTACAGTCTTTAAAGTTGAGTTTTGAACAAATCTAGCCCAAAACATATATATAAGTCATCAAAAAGTTATTTTCATCGAAAAATCTTATCAAAAGTCATGGCATTTTCAAAGTCTAGTCATAAAAACATTTGAAATATCACATACAAAAAGAGAGTGCCAAACGAAAACACAAATAGAAGGAAAATAAAGAATTAGAGCAGTGGTTACCGAGGGTCAATTTTCGGCTCTCAGCAATGCCCACCTTTACCGAGAGTCACTCTCGGCAAAGAGAGTGCCAAACCTAGAACTTTCTCTTCTCCCTTTGTGTGCATTCTCGATAATATGTCTTATACTTTTTTGTTGTTTTCTGCCATGCTTGGCAAACCACCTTACCACATTATAGTTACCGTCTTGTTTTCTGCTTTTCGGATGGCCCTCGCCCGGTTGAACAGACCGAGCACCCATCCGATGGCCCCGGTGGTCTAGGGCGTTGACCGGCACCGAGAGGGGGTAGGCCACGGTGAACAACTGCTTCTTCGGGTTACGGCAGGTCATCGCGAGATGACAGACCAAGTCTAAGCCTGTTCTGTCATAGGATCGCCAACTGAAGACTCGGTCTCGTGGACAAACACAGCCGGTCCTCGACGTTCCCGCCCGTCTGTGTGGTTCGTGAGGCATGAGTCACGTCAAGGACGTGCGTAGGTTATTCCAACAACACACCACCCATTTGCATGCATATACATGGGGCCTTGCGCATGCAGGTGTGGTCCTCGCACCCCCCCTTGGGCGGTTCTACAGACCGAGCACCCATCCAGTGGCCCCGGCGGTCTAAGGCATTGACCGGCACCGAGAGGGGGTAGGCCATGGTGAACAACTGCTTCTTCGTGTTACGGCAGGTCGTCCCGAGATGACAGACCAAGTCTAAGCCCGTTCTGTCACAGGATCGCCCACCAAAGACTCTGTCTCGCGGACGAGCGCAGTCGGTCCTCAACGTTCCCGCCCGTCTGTGTGGTTCGTGAGGCATGTGTCACATCAAGCACGTGCGTAGGTTATTCCAACAACACACCACCCATTTGCATGCATATGCATGGAGCCATGCGCGCCTGAGTGTGTCCCCCCTCCCCCCGGAAGGTCTACAGACCGAGCACCCATCCGGTGCACCGACGGTCTAGGGCGTTGACCAGCACCGAGAGGGGTTGGCCACGGTGAACAACTGCTCTTCGTGTTTTCGGCAGGTCGTCGCGAGATGACAGACCAAGTCTAAGCCCATGCTGTCACAGGATCGCCCACCGAAGACTCGGTCTCGCGGGGACGAACGCAGCCGGTCATCGACGTTCCCGCCCGTCTGTTGTGTTCGTGAGGCATGTGTTCACGCCAAGGACGTGCGTAGGGTATTCCAACAACACACCACCCATTTTGCATGCAAACAGGGGCTTGCGCATGTGGTGTGGTCCCCCCTCCCCCCCTGGGCGGTTCTACAGACCAAGCACCCATCCGGTGGCCCCGGCGTCTAGGGCTGACCGGCACCGAGTGGGGTAGGCCAGGTGAAACAACTGCTTCGTGTTACGGCAGGTCGTCGCGAGATGACAACCAAGTCTAAGCCCGTTCTGCACAGGATCGCCCACCGAAGACTCGGTTCGCAGACGAACGCACAGGTCCTGACGTCCCGCCGTCTGGTGGTTCGTGGATTGCAGTGTCAGGCAGGACGTGCGTAGGTTATCCAAAACACCACCACATTTGCATGCATATGCATGGGGCCTTGCGCATGCGGTGTGGTCCCCCCTCCCCCTCGGGCGGTTTCCAGATGGAGGAACCATCCGGTGGCCCCCGGCGGTCTAGGCGTTGACAGCACGAGAGGGGGCGGCGCCCCTAGGCCACGGTGAACAACTGCTTCTTCTTGTTACGGCAGGTTGTCGCGAGATGACAGACCAAGTCTAAGCCTGTTCTGTCACAGGATCGCCCACCGAAGACTCGGTCTCGCGGACGAACGCAGCCGGTCCTCGACGTTCCCGCCCATCCGTGTGGTTCGTGAGGCATGTGTCACGTCAAGGACATGCGTAGGTTATTCCAACAACACACCACCCACTTGCATGCATATGCATGGGGCCTTGCGCTTGCAGGTGTGGTCCCCCCTCCCCCCTTGGGCGGTTTCTAGACCGAGGACCCATCCGGTGGCTCCGGCGGTCTAGGGCATTGACCGGCACCGAGAGAGGGTAGCCCACGGTGAATACCTGCTTCTTCGTGTTACGACAGGTCACCGTTATCATGTTTTTTACTTTACAGTCTTTAAAGTTGAGTTTTGAACAAATCTAGCCCTAAACATATATATAAGTCATCAAAAAGTCATTTTCATAGAAAAAGTTCATCAAAAGTCATGGCATTTCAAAGTCTAGTCATAAAAACATTTGAAATATCAGATACAAAAAGAGAGTGCCAAACAAAAACACAAATAGACGGAAAATAAAGAATTAGAGCAGTGGTTACCAAGGGTCGATTTTCGGCTCTCGGCAATGCCCACCTTTACCGACAGTCACTCTCGGCAAAGAGAGTGCCAAACCTAGAACTTTCTCTTCTCCCTTTGTGTGCATTCTCGATAATATGTCTTATACTTTTTTTGTTGTTTTCTTCCATGCTTGGCAAACCACCTTACCACATTATAGTTACCGTCTTGTTTTCTGCTTTTCAAATGGCCCTCTCCTAGTTCTACAGACCGAGCACCCATCCGGTTGCCCCGGCGGTCTAGGGCATTGACCGGCACCGAGAGGGGGTAGGCCACGGTGAACAACTGCTTCTTCGTGTTACGGCAGGTCGTCGCGAGATGACAGACCGAGTCTAAGCCCATTCCGTCACAGGATCGCCAACCGAAGACTCGGTCTCGCAGACAAACGCAGCCGGTCCTCGACGTTCCCGCCCGTCTGTGTGGTTCATGAGGCATGTGTCACGTCAAGGACGTGTAGAGGTTATTCCAACAACACACCACCCATTTGCATGCATATGCATGGGGCCTTGTGCATGCAGGTGTGGTCCCCCCACCCCCCTCGGCGGTTCTACAGACCGAGCACCCATCCGATGGCCCCGGTGGTCTAGGGCATTGACCGGCACCGAGAGGGGGTAGGCCACGGTGAACAACTACTTCTCCGTGTTACTGCAGGTCATCGCGGTATGACATACCAAGTCTAAGCCCGTTCTGTCACAGGATCGCCCACCGAAGACTCGGTCTCACGGACGAACGCAGTCGGTCCTCGACGCTCCCGCCCGTCTGTGTGGTTCATGAGGCATGTGTCACGTCAAGCACGTGCGTAGGGTATTCCAACAACACACCACCCATTTGCATGCATATGCATGGAGCCTTGCGCATGCAGGTGTGGTCCCCCCTCCCACCTCGGGCAGTTCTACAGACCGAGCACCCATCCGATTTCCCCGGCGGTCTAGGGCGTTGAACGGCACTGAGAGGGGGTAGGCCACGGTGAACAACTGCTTCTTCATGTTAAGGCAGGTCGTCGCGAGATGACAGACCAAGTCTAAGCCCGTTCTGTCACAGGATCGCCCACCGAAGACTCGGTCTCGCGGACGAACGCAGCCGGTCCTCGACGTTCCCGCCCGTCTATGTGGTTCGTGAGGCATTTGTCACGTCAAGGACGTGCGTAGGTTATTCCAAGAACACACCAAACACTTGCATGCATATGCATGGGGCCTTGCGCATGCAGGTGTGGTCCCCACTCCCCACTCGGGCAGTTTCCAGACCGAGGACCCATTCGGTGGCTCCGGTGGTCTAGGGCATTGACCTGCACCGAGAGAGGGTAGCCCACGGTGAATACCTACTTCTTCATGTTACGGTAGGTCACCGTTCTCATGTTTTTTACTTTAGATTCTTTAAACTTGAGTTTTGAACAAATCTAGCCCAAAACATATATATAAGTCATCAAAAAGTCATTTTCATAGAAAAAGTTTATCAAAAGTCATGGCATTTTCAAAGTCTAGTCATAAAAACATTTGAAATATCACATACAAAAAGAGAGTGCCAAACAAAAACACAAATAGAAGCAAAATAAAGAATTAGAGCAGTGGTTACCAAGGGTCGATTTTTGGCTCTCGGCAATGCCCACCTTTACCGAGAGTCATTCTCGGCAAAGAGAGTGCCAAACCTAGAACTTTCTGTTCTCCCTTTGTGTGCATTCTTGATAATATGTCTTATACTTTTTTTGTTGTTTTCTTCCATGCTTGGCAAACCACCTTACCACATTATAGTTACCGTCTTGTTTTCTGCTTTTCAGATGGCCCTCGCCCGGTTCTACAGACCGAGCACCATCCGGTGGCCCCGGCGGTCTGGGGCGTTGACCGGCACCGAGAGGGGGTAGGCCATTGTGAACAACTGCTTCTTCGTGTTACGACAAGTCGTCGCGAGATGACAGACCAAGTCTAAGCCCGTTCTATCACAGGATCGCCGACCGAAGACTCGGTCTCGCGGACGAACGCAGCCGGTCCTCGACGTTCCCGCCCGTCTGTGTGGTTCGTGAGGCATGTGTCACGTCAAGGATGTGCGTAGGTTATTCCAACAACACACCACCCATTTGCATGCATATGCATGGGGCCTTATGCATGCAGGTGTGGTCCCCCCTCCCCCGCTCGGGCGGTTTCCAGATCGATGACCCATCCAATGGCCCCGACAGTCTAGGGCATTGACCGGCACCGAGAGGGGTAGGCCACGGTGAACAACAACTTCTTCGTGTTATGGCAGGTTGTCACGAGATGACATACCAAGTCTAAGCCCGTTCTGTCATAGGATCGCCCACCGAAGACTCAGTCTCGCGGACGAACGTAGCCGGTCCTCGACGTTCCCGCCCATCTGTGTGGTTCGTGAGGCATGTGTCACGTCAAGGACGTGCATAGGTTATTCCAACAACACACCACCCATTTGCATGCATATGCATGGGGCCTTGCCCATGCAGGTTTTGTCCCCTCCCCCCTCGGGCGGTTTCTAGACTGAGGACCCATCCGGTGGCTCCGGCGGTCTAGGGTGTTGACTGGCACCGAGAGAGGGTAGCCCACGGTGAATACCTGCTTCTTCGTGTTACGACAGGTCACCGTTCTCATGTTTTTTACTTTACAGTCTTTAAAGTTGAGTTTTGAACAAATCTAGCCCAAAACATATATATAAGTCATCAAAAAGTCATTGTCAAAGAAAAAGTTCCTCAAAAGTCATGGCATTTTCAAAGTCTAGTCATAAAAACATTTGAAATATCAGATACAAAATGGAGCGCCAAACAAAAACACAAATAGAAGGAAAATAAAGAATTAGAGCAGTGGTTACTGAGGGTCGATTTTCGGCTCTCGACAGTGCCCACCTTTACCGAGAGTCGCTCTCGGCAAACATAGTGCCAAACCTAGAACGTTTCTCTTCTCCCTTTGTGTGCATTCTCGATAATATGTCTTATACTTTTGTTGTTGTTTTCTTCCATGCTTGGTAAACCACCTTACCACATTATAGTTACCGTCTTGTTTTCTGCTTTTCAGATGGCCCTCGCCCGGTTCTACAGACCGAGCACCCATCCGGTGGCCCCGGCAGTCTAGGGCGTTGACCGGCACCGAGAGGGGGTAGGCCACGGTGAACAACTGCTTCTTCGTGTTACGGCAGGTCGTCGCGAGATGACAGACCAAGTCTAAGCCCGTTCTGTCACAAGATGGCCCATCGAAGACTCGATCTTGAGGACGAACGCAGCCGGTTCTCGACGTTCCCGCCCGCATGTGTGGTTCATGAGGCATGTGTCACGTCAGGGACGTGCGTAGGTTATTCCAACAACAAACCACCCATTTGCATGCATATGCATGGGGCCTTGCGCATGCAGGTGTGGTCCCCCCTCCCGTCCTAGGGCGGTTCTACAGACCGAGCACCCATCCGGTGGCCCCGGCGGTCTAGGGCATTGACCGGCACCGAGAGGGGGTAGGCCACGGTGAACAACCGCTTCTTCGTGTTACGACAGGTCGTCGCGAGATGACAGACCATGTCTAAGCCCGTTCTATCACAGGATCGCCCACCAAAGACTCGGTCTCGCGGATGAACGCAGCCGGTCCTCGACATTCCCGCCCGTCTGTGTGGTTCATGAGGCATGTGTCACGTTAAGGACGTGCGTAGGTTATTCCAACAACACACCACCCATTTGCATGCATAGGCATGGGGCCTTGCGCATGCAGGTGTGGTCCCCCTCCCCCTCGGGCGGTTTCCATATCGAGGACCCATCCGGTGGACCCGGCGGTCTAGGGCGTTGACAGGCACTGAGAGAGGGTAGCCCACGGTGAATACCTGCTTCTTCATGTTACGGCAGGTCACCGTTCTCATGTTTTTTACTTTACAGTCTTTAAAGTTGAGTTTTGAACAAATCTAGCCCAAAACATATATATATAAGTCATCAAAAAGTCCTTTACATAGAAAAAGTTCATCAAAAGTCATGGCATTTTCAAAGTCTAGTCATAAAAACATTTGAAATATCAGATACAAAAAGAGAGTGCCAAACAAAAGCACAAATAGAAGCAAAATAAAGAATTAGAGCAGTGGTTACCGAGGGTCGATTTCTGGCTCTCGGCAATGCCCACGTTTACAGAGAGTTGCTCTCGGCAAAGAGAGTGCCAAACCTAGAACTTTCTTTTCTCCCTTTGTGTGCATTCTCGATAATTTGTCTTATACTTTTTTTCTTGTTTTATTCCATGCTTGGCAAACCACCTTACCACATTATAGTTACCGTCTTGTTTTCTGCTTTTCAGATGGCCCTCGCCCGGTTCTACACACCGAGCATCCATCCGGTGGCCCCGGTGGTCTAGGGCATTGACCCGCACCGAGAGGGGGTTGGCCACGATGAACAACTGCTTCTTTGTGTTACGGCAGGTCGTCGCGAGATGACAGACCAAGTCTAAGCCCGTTCTGTCATAGGATCGCCCACCGAAGACTCGGTCTCGCGGACGAACACAGCCAGTCATGACGTTCCCGTCCGTCTGTGTGGTTCGTGAGGCATGTTTCACGTCAAGGACGTGCGTAGGTTATTCCAACAACACACCACCCATTTTCATGCATATGCATGGGGCCTTGCGCATGTAGGTGTGGTCCCCCCTCCCCCCCTCGGGCGGTTCTACAGATCGAGCACTCATCCGGTGGACCCGGCGGTCTAGGGCGTTGACCGGCACCGAGAGGGGGTAGGCCACAGTGAACAACTGCTTCTTCGTGTTACGACAGGTCGTCGCGAGATGACATACCAAGTCTAAGCCCGTTCTGTCACAGGATCGCCCACCGAAGACTCGGTCTCGCGGACGAACGCAGCCGGTCCTCGACGTTCCCGCCCGTCTGTGTAGTTCGTGAGGCATGTGTCATGTCAAGGACGCGCGTAGGTTATTCCAACAACACACCACCCATTTGCATGCATATGCATGGGGCCTTGCGCATGCAGGTGTGGTCCCCCTCCCCCCTCGGGCGGTTTCCTTATCGAGGACCCATCCGGTGGCCCCCAGCGGTCTAGGGCGTTGACCGACACCGAGAGAGGGTAGCCCATGGTGAATATCTGCTTCTTCGTGTTACGGCAGGTCACCGTTCTCATGTTTTTTACTTTACAGTCTTTAAAGTTGAGTTTTGAACAAATCTAGCCCAAAACATATATATATAAGTCATCAAAAAGTCCTTTTCATAGAAAAAGATCATCAAAAGTCATGGCATTTTCAAAGTCTAGTCATAAAAACATTTGAAATATCAGATACAAAAAGAGAGTGCCGAACAAAAATGTAAATAGAAGCAAAATAAGGAATTAGAGCCGTGGTTACCGAGGATCGATTGTAGGCTCTCGGTAATGCCCACCTTTACCGAGAGTTACTCTCGGCAAAGCACCTAAACCTAGTTCTTTGCCGATCCCCTTTCTCTCTATTCTATCACTTCAGTCTCTTCTCTTTCTTCTCTGCCCCGCCGCCGGAATCGCCAGCGCCACCCCCACCAACTACCGCCGCCGCCACCGCCACCAGCTGCCGCCACCGCCCCCGCCACAACCTGCCGCCACCGCCACCGGTTCTTCATGGCCGGCTCCTGGCGCGGCGGTTCTTCTTTGGGGCCCAACGACGGCGGCCACGGCGGAGGGCCACCGGTGGCGCGGCAGCAAGTCTTGCACTCAGGTACTCCTCTCCCCTCCCCTCCCACCCCCTCTCACCTCCCACCCCACTGCCCCTCACCACCCCACCTCTCAACCGCATCCCTCTCCCCTCCGGCTGCCTCTCCCCTCTGGCTCCCTCTCCCCTCTTGCTCCCTCTCCCTCTGGTTAGGTGATTTTGCTTAGGTTAATTTTAGAGTAGGTCAATTTTGCTTAGGTTAATTTTAGAGTAGGTCAATTTTGCTTAGGTTAAATTTCAAAAATTATATAGGGTGGGAATTAAATTTAGAGAGAGATAGAACAAAATATAGGATAGCAACAGCTTATGCCTCCAAATGCATGCTTAATATAGAAAAAGCAAGTATAAAATCCATATCTTACTTAAAAACAAGCACTAAAGTTTTATAGACTTTGATTGCTAACTCACTACCATCTGTCTTTGTTGCATGATATACATTTGCCTACAAAGGGGGGAAAATAAATCAACTGCCACAGTTAATATTGAACGTGTTATTCTATATATATATATATATATATATATATATATATATATATATATATATATATATATATATATATAGAATGATGAACAAAAAAAGTAGTTCTATGTTCCTCTCATCCTCTGTCAACACTCAACAGCTAAAGTAGTGCTATGCTCCACATACTTTTCTCATAATATTATTTTTAAATCTGCGGGCAATGAAATTGGCAAGTAGCAAATGCCTTGTCACTACAATGTGCACTGCAAATTGAAGTTATTAAGTAACTTCTGATTAGGTATACTAATTCATTTGGCGACCCATGTCAAATTGGCAACACTTTCGTTTTAGTTACTAATACATTTTATTTTGTTTTCAGATTCTGATGGGGCCAGTAGTAAGTACCGGAGAGTCTCGAGCCATCCGGCGACCCACGTCAACAACTCCGGCACGACCGAGTCGTCCGCCTCCTGTCAGGCCGCTACCGATGACGAGTCGTCATCGGATGGCAATGTCAGAGTGGACTTAGATGGACCGGATCCACTCGCTACCGATTCGGGCGACATGGAGGCCTCGGACGGCTCGGGGTCTACCTCGAGCAACACTTCCAAGAGGAAGAAATCCGGGTGTGGTCCGGGGAAGGTCCCGGAACCAACGGCTGCCGGCGCCCGTCCTGGCATTTCCCTGACAGGAGAGGGGTAAGCAAGCATTTCATTTGCAACATATTTTGGATGCCACAGCTTTGACACTCACATATGCTTGTCTTTTTCATCATGCAGTCACTGGAAATTTATCCTGACACAGTCTAAGGGGGCGCGCCCGCCGAACCACGTCATCGGATCCCTCTTGAGGAAGCACTTCCCCGGGTTATCCAAGCCGGGTGATGACGAGCCGCCATCGCCAGGTTTAACCTGGGAACATCACCAACACAGCAAGGACGAGCACAATGTCACCATGGCCACCCGGGTCATCACCGCTTTTTTTTGTAAATATCTTTGCCCCGGCCACTGCATTTTTCCATATGCAAATCCTTGTATTAACTGCCATATGCTTTCTTGTAGCAAACATTTGCTTGTGTGGATGGTGAGAAGCAGAAGGCGATCAAAGGCATCGTGAAATCTGCCCGAAAGATACTCTCCGACACCAAGCACACGCTGCGGTACAAAGCCGTCATGCAGTGTCGGCCGCTCGACGGCAAGGGAGAGAAGATGACAAGGAAGACTGCTTGCCAGACCAACTTGTCGCGAGAAGAATACTTGTTAGTGGTAAGTGACTACATCCGTTGCTAGTACTTTGATTCATCCGCCTCTTGTTCCTCAATGATTCAATTTTGTCTAACTAGGTGAGGGAACCCTGGATGAAGGCTGATTGTTGGGAGGCCCTGGTTGACATGTGGTGTGATCCGGCATGGCAGGCGCAGCATGTGGAGAAGGGAAACGATCGCGCCAAAATGCCAGGCCCGGCTCATATCCAGGGGAGCCGGAACCTAACCGCTCTCAAGCAACACATGGTATGTGGATTAAGATGTTAACTTTTTCGCACGAAGCATCTTGGTTCATTAAACTTGATGGTTAATTTTGCAGGAGGCGACGGTTGGTCACCCTGTCCACATCCTGGATGCCTGCAAAGAAGGCCACAAGGGGAAGGATGGCGCCGAGTTCTGCAGCTTGTCGGCGCAGGAGAAGTACGAGACCTTCAAAGAGGTCTTCCAGGAGGTGCACGGGCAGGACGACGAACCTACATCCAAGCCCCTTGATCCTGAGCTTCTCGTCATTGCTGGCCAGGGGAAGGGCCATGGCCGCCACCCCCTTTGCAACGGGGCGATCGCCACCTCCTCGCATCGCAAGCTGCACGAGATACGCGCGTCGAGCACCAGCTCAACTCCGTCCATACGGAGTCGCCCAACCGCCGTGTCACGTGAGATAAAACGTCTCAAAGTTAGCATCCTAACCTTTCATTTATGTCCATGCCTTGAAATAGCACCGTTCCAACCTATATGAGCCTAATGCCGTATTACAGGATATCATCGAGCAGCGGGCTGCTGAAGAGGAGCAAAGGCGGCTGACTGATCAGGAGAGCAGAAATAAGGAACAAGCTGACATGAACGGAAGGTTGAAGCTGCTCGAGGATCAACTACAGGTAGAACATTCTATAAACTAGAGTAGAACATTCATTATATAGCGACGAACCACCCTCACGTGACTCTACTCTTATAGGTTCTTATGAAATCTCGAAGCAGTGGAAGTGATGCCCCTCCTCCTCCTCCTCCTCCTCCGGAATCTTAACCTGATGGCCCCTCCTACTCCTCAAGATGATCAATGAACTTGTGAACTTCTATGTGACGTGGACGTGTTTTGCTAGAACTTCTATGTGACGTGCACGTGTTTTCCTAGTCAACATATATGTATGAATTTGTGAACGTGTGTGTGCTGTGTATGAATTTGTGAACTTGTGTGTGCTAGTTATGCCTATAGTAGAAGGAATGGGAAACATTTCCAAATTGCACTATAGTTATGCCTGTGTATGACTACTCCAAATAGCACTGTAGTTGTTTTCAGCTGCAGGGATCAGGAAAGAAACAGCCCAACAACAGAAGGAATGGGAAACATTTCTGAGAGCCACACTCGAAAAACTGTAGACTACCGAGAGTAACTCTCGGTAAAGGGGGCATCTGAGAAAAGTGCCCGCCATAAGTTTAAAAAAAGAAAAAAAAAGTGCCCGCCCAGGCCGCCGGCCGAGCCTTACTTGGCCAGTCAATATCCAGCCAGTTCAGGCGACTGTGACGGCGTTTCAGGTCTCTGGGCCGGCGGCAACCGGGCCCCACAGGGCGGTTGAGTGAGCAAGCGACGACAGTGTTTAGAGGAGTTCGAAGCAGTCGGGGGCGACGGGTTTATAAACCGGTCGACGCCTCCCTCGCTCGGCGAGGCAGGACTAAAGACTTGTACGTGTAGTGCGCCGCGAGTTGGCGGTCGAGGCGGCCGCCACGGGCCGGCCCACTAGTGCTGTGGGCTCGACTGGCTGCCCGGTAAGATGGTCGGGGCGACGCGCGGCGGGCCGGCGCTAATTTGTTTTTTTTGTATTAGTTTGGGCGACTGCTAGGCTGGACTGCTGGTAAGGTCGGACAATGTTTTAAATTTTCGGTCCCAACAAATAGTGCATACAGAATATTTGAAACAACAAGACTCGAAAAAAAAATTGGAACAAATAATTCACTTTCCATATGATACTGAAAATAAGTACGGTCTACGACCTTATCATTTTAGTAAGACATTAGCGAGATGGGGTTTTCGGGCCGTGCGCCCTTACGGAGGCCCGGATGGTCTACGACGTTGACATGCACCGAGAGGGGGTAGGGGTTGATGAATACCTGCTTCTCCGTGTTACGACAGGTCTCTGTTTTATTTCTTTTACTTTATAGTGCTTAGAAGTTTAGATTTGAAAAAATATAGCCGAAAACACAAGTCATCAAAAGTCATGTCATTTTGAAACTTGAGTCATTAAAAGACATGAAATATCAGACACAAAATGAGAGTGGCAAAGATACACACACAGATAAAAGGTAAATATGATGTGGCTTACGATCAGTACCGAGGGTCGATAACCGTTTTCGATAATAGCTGCATGTACCGAGAGCCCTCTCGGTACATGTCGTAACCCTAGGTCTAGGGGTCTTCACCGTTTGTAGCCGTGCTCGGTAAGAATTTTTCTTTTATAAAGGAACGGAGGGAGTAGTGCTTAGAAGTTGAGATTTGAAAAAATCTAACACAAAACACAAGTCATGTCATTTTGAAACTTTAGTCATTAAAAGATATAAAATATAAGACAAAAACATAGAGGGCAAAAGAAAACACACAAAAAAGGAAAATAGGACGTGGCATATACTTTACCGAGCGTCGAAAAGAGACTCTTGGTAATATGGAAAGTAACTGACGGACCCGTCTGTTGCGAACGGGCACGCCACGTGGCTGCTCTTTGCCGTGCGCCGCTCTCGGTGTTTGCACCGTTTGCCGTGCGGTGCTGGTTCGCCGTGAACCCATGACAGTAAAGTAGGAAGTTGCCGCGAAGGCAGGTTTGCCGAGAGTGACTCTCGACGTTGTTTCGTTTGCCGAGTGTCCGTGTTTTGCCTCTCGACGAAGATGCTGACACCCGGCGTATATGAAAATTCCAGTAGTGCATTCCCTCCCGTCTTACAGTTAGTTAGCTATGCCATATGGGCAGTGATAGGCGCCGGTCGATGGGCCGGTCGCCGCACAGCCCTTCGATTAGACGAAGGGGGACCACTAGATTGCTCCCCTGTTTCTTCCTCCGAACACCGCACCCCGCGCAGGTCGTCTTCGCAACCGCCCTTCACGGGAGCCCC
The DNA here is from genome assembly GCA_011799875.1 of Thinopyrum elongatum. Classification (NCBI taxonomy): domain Eukaryota; kingdom Viridiplantae; phylum Streptophyta; class Magnoliopsida; order Poales; family Poaceae; genus Thinopyrum; species Thinopyrum elongatum. Next base: position 524,112,286 of record CM022302.1, on the reverse strand, counting down.
ACCGCCTCTGCCATCGGCGAGCTTGAAGTACCCCCTCCACCGTCGAGCTCGAAGCATCCCCGCCGGCGAGCTTGAAGCATCCCGCCTATGCGCTCGGTCGAGTTTTGCAGCACCTTCCCCCGTGCATCATGCCGCCGCTGTTCCCATCATCTCCTCGCTGGATGCAGCTCCAAAACACCCCCCAGCCGGTTGTAGCTCCTGCCGATGCCGGTCCCGGCATCCAAAACACTGTTTCGAGCAAAAATCCCACAGACAACAACTCCCCCTCAAAATTGATTGTAGCAAAAAACATAGCCGGTTCCAGCAATAATTTACTATGGTTCCAGCAAAAATCCCACAACATCAAAACTCCAACAAATTTGATTGTAGCAAAAAAAATAGCCGGTTCCAGCAAGAAATTACTGTGGTTCCAGCAAAATTCCACAAAATAGCAAGCTCCAACAAAATCGATTGTAGCAAAAAAAATACGCGGTTCCAGCAACAAAAAACTCTGGTTCCAGCAAAAATAAAACACGCTGCCCATGGTCGCAGCTCTGTGGCTGTCGGTTGCATCTTCCCCTTGAAGTAGTGGCCTGCTCTCCATGTTTACGGTGCAGGAGGAAGTCGATGTAGCATGCATGGAGCTCGGCGCCGGGGGAGGGCGGGGATCTGAGAGAAAAGGCGGAGGAGGACGGCCGGCCGGCCGGAGCTCGCCGGATTTTGTGGAGCAAGGTAGGTGGAGAGAAGGATTTGAGACCTCCATGGCCGCTGGTGACGAGCTCCATGGGAACTTGAGGAAGAGGGGATCACGGCTGAGCAGATAACGATGGGATCCAAGCGGTGGGGTGAGGTGCGAAGCGGGGCCCACCAAAAAATGATGCATGCGTGAGGCTGGGCTGTGACTCGTGGACGCACGATTAGATTAATCACACGGCGCGCGTGTAGCCGGCGGAATCTTCGGCCGGTCCGCCGTTCCTAAACGTTTCCCATGCCGTATTGCCATTTTCCTTCCTTCCATGGATAAAATGCATGCTTTCTATCTACTCCGACTCTGACACGCCCGATCACTGTGGTAAGCAATCTCTAACTAAAGTACGTACTTGGATTCAAGAGGGAATGGTAGATTGACGGCCGGCATGGCCCCGACACGGAACTGTAGATTGACGGCATGTCGTCTAGGAATGGTAGATTTTACGAGGGAGTCGCACAGTCAAATTCGCCCTATAAAAGCCTTCACTTCTTCTCTGCACGACACGAGATCGACGACTATGGAGTCGGGCAGTTCTACTACCATCACCATTCAAGAGCTCGTAGTCTTAGCGATCATGTACGTTGTCCTCCACTACCTCACGCAGACCATCCTCCGGACCAAGCGTGCATCTACGCTGCCGCTGCCTCCCGGCCCGCGGGGCAACCCGGTGGTCGGCGCGCTGCCGCTGCTGGGCCGGGCGCTCGCGGTTCTGGCGAGGCTGCACGGGCCGATCATGCACCTGACCCCTCGGCAGGCAGGGCGTCGTGGTGGCCTCCACGCCGGACGCGGCGCGCCTCTTCCTCAGGGACCACGGCGGCAGCTTCCTCGACCGGCCCGCCGACGACGCGGCGCCCACGGTGCTGGCGTACGGCGCCCAGGACCTCGTGTTCGCGCCCTACGGCCCCAGGTGGCGCCGCCTGCGCCGGGAGTGCAGCCTCGGCCTGCTCGGCCCCCAGGCGCTCGCCGACTGGGCCAGCGCGCGCCGCGAGGAGGTCGGCCGCATGGTCCGCGCCATGAGCCGGCGGGGCGGGGCAGTGGAGGCGCCGGAGTTCCTGTTCTGCGCGATGGCAAACATCATCGGGCAGGCGGTGGTGGGCCGGCGGGTGCTTGACGAGGCCGGCGGCGAGGAGGCCAGGGAGTTCAAGGAGATGGTGGTGGAGCTGATGACCACGGCCGGGCTGGTGAACCTCGGCGACTTCCTGCCGGCCGTGGCGTGGATGGACCTGCAGGGGCTCGGCCGGAGGATGCGCCGGCTGTCGGCGAGGCTCGACAGAGTCTGGAGCCGGCTGCCTGTCCGAACATGTGGCGGCCGTGGCTGACAGTGACAGGCAGCACGGACGCCGCCCGGACCTTGTCGACCGGCTGATCGCCTGTCGTGGCGATGCCCGTGCCGGGGAGGACGGCGTCACAGACCTCAACATCAAAGCTCTACTTAAAGTACGTACACCCCTACCCTGTAAATAACCAAACATGCATGCACCTGCGCCTCGGACCCGCCGCGTACCAGTGATCTGATATCAGGAACGTGCTGCTTCTATGCAGTTTCTGCTAGAATAAATGAAGCAAATCTCCCTGTAGAAAGAAAAGTGGTGGAAACTGAAACCTGAAAAACCACGTACATGAGAATATAAGCAATAACTTTGGCTTCCATGTGTCCTCAGTTTATATATAATTATAGATAGGATAATAACTTAGCAATTGCTGAACAGGGGAATAGACGCCAAGTGTAATCTAGCAACTGCTATCTTCATTTCAAAAACGGGAGTAGATGCTACGTGTAATCTACCAATAACCGGAAGTGCATATAAACTTCATTTCAAAACGGGAACTTCGGCTATATCCTCGTCAGTAATTCATTCAACGGTAGAAAAAGCAGAGGACCAAACGCAAAACAATTCTGCCGAGTAAAATGCATCAGCCGTCCCTGAACTCGTTGGCAAGGACCAAAACGGTCCCTAAACTCTTAAATTGATCCAATATGATCCGTAAACTTACAAATACGATGCCAGTACGGTCCTGAAACTTGTGCAACCAGTCCTGGGCTACGGATGCACGTACTGCTCGCGTATGCTGCGACGTCCACGTCAGCGTACACACTAGTTCGCGGGCAACTGCTGCGAGTCCTTGGTGTTTCACTCATCCGCCCTCCTCTGTTCCTCTCGTCAGAACCAAAACACTCAACCTTGGACGGCGCGCGGCGGCCCAGGGGACGGAGGAAGGAAGCAGCTCGCCGCCGCATCTGCCGGCGGTGCTCTGCGGCGCTGATGCGTGCCCCAATACGGCGTCTCACTGTACATGTACATGCACAGTCTGCCAAATTGCATATTTTCAATAATATAGCACATTTCACTTCCAATGCGAGACAAGGATAGTTCACAATATAGCTGACAAGGATATTTCACAAACATATACAGTACCAGATAGCAAGTTCCAGTTTCCCAACACAAGGATAGTTGGCATACACAAGGTAGTTCACAATAAGTACTAGTGCATACCTGACATTACATAACAGCCAACAGAGGCAACATTACATAGCTGACATAACTGTTAGAAGGGAGGGAGGGATTGATGGAATAGTTCGTTGTATTGCTTGAGCCTCATGGGCATATATATATAGGAGTACAATGATCAACTTGGAGTACAAGACAAGCCAGAACAAATCCTAGTCTATCTCGTCTTTTCTAATAATCAATATACTCAACATCCCCCCGCAGTCACAACGGTAGCGACGCAGACGGTGAGACTGGAGAAGAATCCGAAGGCAAGCCGACGGACACCCCCCTATAGTCGTAACGGTCGACGCATCGCGGAAGTCGTGGCTGGAGTGGAAACCGACGAGGTTACTCAAGCAAGGCGGTAGCCCTTTGTGTCGTTGTCGAGGTAGCCGAGAGCGTGGGTGGTGTAGCCGTGGTCGAGGTAGCCGTGCGAAGAATGCCGTGGTCGATGTCGAGTCGGGGTAGCCGGTATCGAGGAAGTCGCCGTGGAGCCGCAGGCGCAAGGAGGCGCCGAGTTAGCATGGGCGCAGTGGTGTCGAAGTAGGGGTGCGCCGGAGAGAAGACGGTGTTGACGAGGCGTCGCGCCGGGTATGCCAAGCCCGGGGATACGTCGTGGACGAAGGCACGCATCGGTGTTGCCAGCACCGGGCACGCGTAGACGGACGAAGAAGAAGTTGACGAAGCGCCGCACCAGGCTTGCCAGGCCCAGGGACACGTCGTGGACGAAGGCACGCACCGGTGTTGCCAGCATCGGGCATGCGCAGACGAGGGACCTGCACGAGCTGTACGCCATGTCGGAGAAGTCGGAGGGGCCAGCAGAGAAGAACTCGACGATGGTTGTGGCGCCAATCGGTGCGGGGCCAATGTTGCCCGCGGTTGTCGGAGTAGACGAAGTGGTCGGGGTAGATGACGGCGATGCTGGCGACGGGCTGGTGCTGGACGAGGACGAAGGAGGTTGACGGGCGGCGGTGGCGGCTACTGGGGTAGCTGCGGCGGCGGTCGAAGAAGAGCGGCGGCAGCGGCCTGACGGTGGCGGCGACGGCTAGGTTAGGAGTGCGGCGGCGATGCTCGAAGTAGGCGAGGAACCCGACAGCGTGACGAAGACCGGCGCGGAAGGTGGTGTTCCCGCGCAAAGGGAGACGGCGCGGCGCATACCACGGGAGATCGACGCGCGGTGACGGCGGAGTGGACCGCGAGCCGGCGCTACGGCCCGAAGGGGCGACGCAGCGGCGACGGGCAGGTCGGGGCGACGGCGGGAATACCTCGGGGTGGCGGCGGGGACCGCGGGCCGCGGCGCTACGGTAGTGCCCAAGGTAGTGCGCCTCCTGCACATCCATGGACGGCGTCCGCGCGAGACAGGGCTCTCCCCATCGCCACACCTCCTGCAAAAACCGTCGCCACAGCAAGCTGCGGCTCGAGCCACCGGCGGCGACAGGTGGGGGAGGCGCGACTTGGTGGCCACCGACGACGGGAGGGGGAGGCGCGATGGGAGGTGGATTGGCACCGAGGCCGCCGCCGTCGCCATCGACGGAACTATCCTTCTGGCTGGCGCCGCTCGATGCGATTAGGGAAACTAGGGATTGAGGCTTCGTTTGGGGATTTTGACTAGGAGACGACCGGATTTTCTGACCGTGGGCCCTCTACGCTGACATGGCTGATGTGGCTGACGCGGCGTACGCGAGCAGTACGCGCGTACGTAACACAGGACTGCTCGAGCGAGTTCAGGGGCCATATTGCCTTCGTATTCTCAACTTTAGGGACCGTATTAGATCAGTTTCAGAGTTTAGGGACTGTTTTGGACCTTGCCAGCAAGTTCAGGGATGGTTGATGCATTTTACTCCAATTCTGCCTGGATGATACAAACCATTTACAGGCCAATGGCAGTGTGTGGTAACCATTGTATTCGCTACCACTAATTACAGACCACCTTGCGGTATACGAACACATGCAGAACCAAGGTGGTGTCTGAACGCATTTCAAAGGACATTTGGTTGTGGTGAAGCAATGCCAAAGATGTGGGTGCATGGAGGAAGATTCTTTTCATGCCGTGGTTATATGCCCTCCAGCTAGTGCAGTTTGGGATGCAATGAAGCATGTGTGGACTATCCCTGCAAAAGAAGTGATCATCAACACATGGGACCAATAGTCGTTTGCCTTTCTCAGTAACCGAAGGTGAGCCAGAGTATTGATGATTATATTGACAAATTGGCGAATTCACAATGACATGCTAGTACTCTCGAAAAAAACAATAATATACCGTGCTACAAAGGTCCGGCCCCGGATGATTATATACCGTACTCTCGAAAAAAACATAATAAAAATCCGGCCCCGGATGAAGCTACAAAGATTTTCTTGCAAAGATACATAATATACCGCGCTTCTTGATAATCCGGACTGATGCGCCGACATATTTGTGTACGTTATTCCAAAATATACAAGTTTCTTCTTCACATAGTTTTCGGTCAGCTCATCTTGTCCCTTCCTTTTAATAATTTTCAGTGTATCAGTAAATTGTTCGTTTTAATAATACACGCAACCTGCTCCTCGAGCCCTGCGAAAATTGTGCATTCATGTCTTGGATGTGCTTATGAAATTTGTCAATTTTAAAAAGGAAGAATTTGTTCTGAGAAAAAAAATGAGAAACTTAGTTGCTCCAAAAGAAAAAAAAAATTGGACTGAATGTGTTTATTTAGACATGAGGCGCGACTCACCCTTTTTTCCCATGAATTACACAAAATACTCGAACAATTTACATATCTAAATTTGGTCGAAATTTCTTTTCGTTTGAAAAAATGGGAAACGTACAGTATATATTTGTGCAGATTGGAGTTTCCGGAACAGTCTCTTGGCGCGTGCGTGCGTGATTCGAAATTCAAAACCGAAAATTGTCGAGAAGCCAGCCGGAGGGAGTTAATGCGCCGCCCTTCATTCCTCCAATCCCATTCTCTCCCCCTGCGTTCCTCCATCTCTGCGACGGAACCGCAAGCGCGATTTCCATTCCAGCAGCCACCCCGCGCCGCCGCCCCCACTGCTCCGCCGTCACCTGGTCTTGCGCGCCCGCTAGCTCGCTCGCTCGACGAGCTCCTCGCGGACGGGACGAGCGGCGGCGGCGGCAGGAGGGCCGGAGACCATCGGTGGTGTAGTCCGCAAATCGAATTCAGGTGATGTGTAACGACCCTCGCGGATCGAACAAGAGGAAGAGGGGATCGAGAGGGAGGAAGAACTTGAGGGAGAAGAAAGGGGATGAGAGCTGGGGAAGAAGATCGAGAAGGAGTTCAGAATATTGGATTACAATCGCTACCTGGCCTCTGGCCGCACACCCGCTTATATCTCTCTCGGTGGCCTAGTGCCCCACATGCCATATACACACACCTACACAGAGACTAGTCTTCCCTCACTGGTTGTGGCCCCTTTTGTTCTCCTCAGGTCGTCGCACCAGCGGTGCCTCAGTGTCCGCCTTCTCCACTGTTGTGGCAGCAGGGGAGGAGGGCGTGACATGATGCTTCCTTTTCTTTTCTTCTTTATAGAGAACTAGATGACCCGTTGCGTCAATGGCGCAAAGGCCGAGTGTAAGCCAGATATTGAAAGAGTGAGCATATATTTCTTTTATCATGGTTGTTTCAAAAGCATACCACATAACAGTCTAAGCAGCAAATAACGCACAAGATGGTCTTAGGGGATTACATAAGATTCAAAAGGATGATAAACACAGAAATCTTGGTAGGCATTTATACTAATATTAAGTTGTATAACAGGGGCTCTTGCAACTTGTTTATATTGAGTAGACGATCAGGCGCGGTCCCTTGGAAGTGCATTTGAAGCCAAAAGCATATGCTTACCCTTTGTTCATGTGTGCCTGACGGAAGAAGTCGCTCTAGCCTTTAGTGATGGTGGCCCTTTTGTCAACACCCTTGATAAAGCGGGCTGTGATAGCGGTAGTTTCGTCTCCAGTAGTGATTGGTAGTTCACCACGGTCAGCATCCATGTGTGGGAAAAGGGAACCCGTAGAAAAGGGAATGCTAAAGTACTGAAAATAACAGTAAAGGTTAGTTACTATATCATTTTATACCATGCTATTGTATGAAATAGGACAGAGCAATTGCAAAGGATTATCATTCTTTTGCCGTCTGTTGCAAATGTCTCTGTCATGTGGCACACATAGTAGCGATCAGGCGTTGTGGTGCTGCAGATGATCTTTCGTAGTCTACGAACATTATGGTTGTAGAGCTTAACTGTGTTGCCCCACACAATGTGGCGACTAAACTCATCTAAGTAGTGGATGCAAGGCTCACCTATGTTAAATTGTATAAGTTATATCGTTTAGCAGTTGTTGCGAGAGTTGTTGGAATGAGAAGAGTAATGTAGCCCTTATCACAGAGAATGTACTTTCCAGGCTTTAGATGGATTTTCTTGCCTTTGAACTTTCGGATTGAGCTTGCTTTGCGTGGGCGATGAAGATACTCGAATGACCTATTGTGCTTGCGACACAGTGGTTCGGCTGTGATGAATAGATAAGGAGATCATGGTAAGGGTTTGGAACAGCAAATAGAGGACAACATAAACAAACAAAAGACCTACTGAATCCAAAAACACAGCTCAGTTAATTGGATGGTTAATTAGATTGTGTGTACTAGTGAAAACAGAAAAGACTATTTATCGTCTATGATCAGTGAGAAGCAGTAAGCATTGCTTGTACATGTAACAACAAATAAACCAGAGCATTAATGAATAGCAAACAGAACACCTAACCCTGAAAGAAGTTTGTTTTATTAGATAGTTGATCAACTTGCATGCATACGTGACCAAAAGGGTGCCGCGACCCCTGTGTACTATAAGCATTTGGCCCAGCCCAAATACATCCGACCCATATACATCGACTAACTCTCACGCACGCTCGTCTCACTTCATCCTTTCCCAGTTCTCAAAAAAAAAAATCTCCTCCTTTCCCAAACCAAACCTTGTCTGTTCTCCTCCTTTCCCCCAAATAGACCAGACCACCAGTCTTTCACTCACTTCTCACTGCTGCCAACCGCTGGTCGCCGGTTTTGCCAACTCTTGCCGCCCTCTGCAGTGAGGGCCCTCCAGGCCTCCACTCCAGGTGCCGGGTGTTGGCTGTTGGTGCTTCTCCTTCTCTCACTGCCTTCTCCGCTCGTGCTGCATGCTGCCGTGCAGCGGATCACTGATGCTGCCGCCGGCTGGTAAACTAATCGGTGAACTGTTGTTGAAGCGTCAAAGGAGTAAGACTGCTGCAAGAGCACAGGTATGTTTTAAAATTAATTAAAGGAAAATGATTCAATGATGTTCTTCATAGACTTGCGTAAAGTTTTGATTGCCATGTAACTTTTTATGTAACTATCTGCGTTAGATATGTATTGTGTGCCAAATCTCGATAGCCTAAGCATCTATGATTTTTGTGCTATGTACATCAGCAATGAAGTACAGTTTCAGATCCATCATTCATTCATGCTTTTTGGGCTATGCTTTTTTGGCAGTATCGGACAGTCAGCCATCTTCTGATTCAGAAAAGAGGTGACAATGTTTTTGAATTTTTGGCTCAGGTAACACTGGTGAAACAGCAAACCATGGTCCAGGAGAGCATATCTGTAGTTATTGGTTGTAGGCATCTTTTGGTCAGTCCGGTGTGTTCTACAGTTGTGGCTATGGAGCACTTTTGGCCAGTTCGGTGTATTCTACAGTTGTGGCTATGGAGCACTGGATAATAGTAGTAATTATCCACAAGACCAGGTATGTTGGTGTTACCATTCTCATAATTACAGATAACACTATATTTGCTAGGTAAATTAAGTAAGGTACATACCCTTGCCTCGAGGCGGAAGGGAGTGAGGTGGGTACAACGGCGATAACATGTGAGGTGGCGATGAGCCCAGCCAGATGGCTCATCGTTCCACAGTAGCTGAACAACGGAGCAGGCGCAAAGAATCTGCAGCAATAACAGAAAACAAAATTTACAATTTTTTCAGCCAGACAACACACCAGAACTATCTCAACCATGAACTGACATCTAAAACACCAGAAACTGAAGAACGTTACAACAGCACAAATCTTCATCTTCATAAGAAAATCAATCTTAAATTAGGCAAGGGTATTGATATGCAAATTTGAGATAGAAAAATGTTTATTTTCCTAGGTAATAACTCGCAACTGGTCTGCAAATACACTGAATAAAAAGATATGTAGATTAAACGTGATACCCTACTGATAGAAACGAATGGAGTTTTGTTCTTGGTTGAAATCAGCAAGGAAGTAGTACCTAAAGGACTCCTCAGCCAGAGGCCACACAAGTAAAAGTAGCCCCTGACAAAGAGCTCATGCTCTTGTATATCTGTTCAGTTTCTGCACAACATCAAAGCAATTTGTAAGGTGATCCTCTCGGGCCATGTAGTATGGTTTGCCTACAGTTTCAGCAAAGCAATCATAGATGATGAATAAGCCTAAAGTTCTGGGGCAAAAATGTCTTACATATATTCTGAATAAACTGTATCAATTAAGTTAACTCCATTATATAGGGATGGAAAATCAAGCAAAATGCAGTAGGAAATGTATATATTACATAATTTAACAAGATTTTCCACATTTGCCTTCAGAGGCTTGAAATTACTAAACAAATCAGAGGAAAAAATGGGAAGATCTACATCGCTTATTTTAGCAGATCTAGATTATAAGGTGCAAAGGTATATTACAGAGAATACCAGTCCTGAAGAACACAGATAGCCCAAAATCAATTGCCTTTAGAGGAGAACTCTTCTTCTTATTTGCGTGTAAGTTCTCCAGTTTAAGGTCCTGATGGATGACACCATTTCTATGGCACATCTGTCACAATACAGTAAAAGAATACGTGTCAGATGTCACAAAACTATCCAATATTGGAAGAAACACTTGTGGAACAAAAAGCTGGACTGAAGTTAACAATCAATGGTGGAACACTATGTAGTTTTCAATGACATGACAAATTTACATAATTCTCGGAGAAGCATGTAGCATATTTTGTATCTCTGGAGTTCAACATGGCAATATTTTGTATCTACAATACTTTGTTTCATCATGTGTTTTAAAGGTCAGGAACCTACCCATGCTTTGCTGGGGTAGTGAAGGCTGTGGTTTTTCCGAAGGTGGTCCAGGATGTTCCTATGAACTGAACATTAAACAGATTGGAAATGAGAAAACACTTGCCACTGCTCGCTCCTGCCATCGTCCGCAACCCTGGCTCAGATGAAAAGAATGATATAAACGTTCAGAAAATTTTGTGCTCTAAACTCAGTGCATTTATTGAAATCGGATCTCCAAAGATAATAGCAAATACAAATAAAAGTCGATGCAAGCTCCAGACCTACCGTCGAAAAGAAATCAGGATAGCTAATGAAATTAAGGATCATTCTTCAGCAGCAGATCAGAATTTTTTTATTACAGCTCCTTGAATTCCTAACTCCTAAGCTCGAGAACGCTCAAATGCTTCTATAAAAGCTTCAGACCACCAATAACATCATAAACCATGTATGTCGTCATTGCTAAAAAAAAATCAATAAAATAAGCAAACAAAATCTCAGTTAACCACCTGGTACACAAGACAAAGGACATTTAAATTCAGAAACCGGAAGATATGCTACAGGAGCACAGGTATGTTTGATAGAAACTGATGTACATGTATATGCATGATTACTAAATATGGCAAGCCTCAGTTTAGTTTGCAGGAAGTGGTTTGCTTAAGGTCATTCATCCTGCCCACTGTACTTACACAAGTGTGACAACAAAACCATTACAATACAAGGCAACACTATATATTATGTGGTAGCAGGTATAGGAACTTGGGTGTATTTTAGTTCAGAGATATATTATGTCCCTCCTTGTAAAAGAACTGATAAAGGACAAGAGCTAAATGTCAGGAATAAAAATGAGTAGATAATCGAGCATAATTTAGTTGCCACATGTTCCTCTGGTGGCTGTCAGAAGCACAGAGATGCCTGAGAGAAGCAATTTTCAGCATAGAGGGTAATGGACCACGGACCACCTTGGCATCAGATCAACCATCGCTCACCCGTGGTTGCCTGTTCTGGCATGATGCACGAAGCGTTGCGCTCCTTACCTGCTGCTCCTCTTCGGAGCAAAAAGCATGGCAGAGGAGCTGCAACAAAGGTCAGCGAAAATTGTTATCTGACAAAACAATGAAAACATCATTAATCTTGGAAGAAAACTAAATATTAGAAAGAAAATATTGCCTATAAAAAATAGAAAGAACATGATGATGGTCACCTATAGCTCATACAAAATTAGCGACATCAAGAGACAATCAATTATGATTCGAATTATATATTTGCACCCAACAAATATCTGCAAAAAAATCTACAAAAAAACCCTACAACCTCATGGATCTTTCATTGTGCAAATGCATCTAAATATACACTGAGTTTGATAGTAGAAACGAGGCATAGTGATTTTAGTATGCCAAGCATTTTGTGCCTGCTGCAATCTTCAAGTATATTCTGTAAACAACTTATTTAGAAGAAGATCTAGACTAATAGAAGTAAATCACCATGTTTCACTGCTTCATGCCCAAGCAGCCTCCAAATCGTCCATGGTTTGCTGCTCCATACCACTTCATTGACTGGGACAGCCACCTAACATCATTGTCGTGCTCATCAAAAAAGGGAGAGAGAGGTAACAGAAAAGAAAAGGAAGGCTGGAGTTAGTGGACATAAGACTACCTCACCTCGGAAACCAGCATTCGCCCTTGCCGTCGGCCAGGACGGAGTTGGCCGATCCATCGGCGCCATCCTCGAGTTAGCGCATGAGGCCCGAGGGGATGAGCAAAGGCAGCACCGTGGTCACTCCCTGACACGGAGCAGGCCCATAACTAACATGTTTCTCTAGTGTACACCATAATTACATAATAAAACTATTTTCCTCACCTGATATCCATCACAATTTGGGCACCATATACTGAAGTTGAGAACACAAACCTAGGCATGAGCACTCACCTAAAAAACATCACAAAGATGGACCGATTAGATTTCAAAGAACACATTACAAACAAGCAGCAATTTTTTTTACAAACAAGCAGCAATGAACAGTTAACTTAAGAGCATCTTCTAGAAAAGCCCAAAAGTATCCCCTCTCCATCATTCATCTATTTAGATTGACCATGCTGGATATCAAAGAGACTGACTGAATACACTTTTTTCCAGTGGTTGCTAACGATGCATTTACCATATCCATTATTTAAAAGGCTATATATTGGCCAAAAAATCAAAGTTATATATCCATGGTACATAAACCTGCTGTTGGAGAAATTATTCTTTCATCTGAGCATAAATATGCAAACTGAACCATACAAATAGCAGGGCTAAAGAACAAAATATGAAAATGAAGGAAACTACTAATTAAATCGTAGCCGTTGCATTGTATGAACTCCCATAGATCTGCATACACCCTGCACATAGAAAACAAAGGCCAAAATAGAAAACTCGCTGGTCTAAATCGCATGAGGTGATTAGCACTGTACATGATATCCCTATAAGGATGTGCCAAGAATATCGAGAATTAATATCAAGCAAGAAAAAGCATGAGAACCCGATTTAGTGAGGTGAGACACGGTTGACCTGTAACTCACCAACCGCTGAAAGAAAGCTTACCTGCAAATTATTTTGTGCCCGCTGCATTGTACAAAAGGAAATTGCCACCAACTTCCTCCCTGAAGTACCATCCACCTCCACACTTTGGAATCAAATCAGAAATACATATGGGAGAAACCAAAAAAAAGGGGGGCAGGCGCTGGCACGCGCGGCGGAGCAGCAGGAGCTCTCGGGCGGAGTAGCAGAGCACGGCGCTCCCTCCGGCTGGCCTCGCCGGCGTCGAGGCCTCCGCCTTCGCCGCCGCTGTTTCCCGACATCCAGGCGGTGCTCACGCCGTTCCACTGGCGCCGGAGGAGTGGAGGGGACCGACAAGGGGCAGGGAGTCGCCGTGTTACCGCTCGTGTAGGCCAGCACAGGGCGAGCAGCAGGGTGAGCGCGCGGGCGAGCTCGTCATGGCCTAGGCAGAGCAGCGGTGGCGGAGGCGAGCGCGCGGGCAGGGGTGCGTGGGCTGGCGTGGGTGAGCGCGGCGCGGACGCGAGCATGGCAGGGCGAGCGCGGCGCGGATGCGGCAGAGCAGTAGGCCGCCGCTGCAGCGCGCAGGCGCAGGCGTGCGAGGCGGGGCTACGGCGCCGAGGCGAGCAGACGGGTGTGGCGGGGCCGCGGCGACCAGGCGGGGACTGCGCGGGACGGGCGGCGGCGGCAGCGAGCTGCGGCGGGCTGCAGGGCGCGGGCACAGCGGGCGAGAGCTCACCTGGCACTTAGGCCCTCTGCTCGCGTGCGCTGCCGGTGGAGCCCCAGGCCTCACCCTCCCCTGCTCCTCCCATGGCGGCGACCTCTGCCCAATCTGAAACCATGGCGTGCGATGGCACCCGATCTGAGAGAGGAGGAAAACGAGAGAGGCAGGGCGGACGGAGCGCGGTGAGAGGAGCTGCGCCGGCAGCCACGCACAAAGAAGAGGAGGTGAATCGAGAGGGAGGAGGAGGAGAGAGGGGAAGTGGAGGCGGATATTTTCCAGGGGCCGCTCGTCTCCAGCCCGAACGACGCATACCTTAGTCACCGTAAAAAGCCGCTGATTCATTGGGCCCATGGCTAACATGGCCCACCCGGCAGACACTTCAGAAGCAGACGCGAATGTATAAACGAACCAATGGTCCACCATGCGCCAGCAGCCAAAATGCAGCTACAGGGAAAGGATCGAGCGGCCCAGCGATCGTAGCGCACGCGGAGGCCTCAGGTTGGCGGGTAGGCTAGGAGTGTTTATATGTTCGAAGTGAATGGATGATTGCGGGGATTCTACGAGTCGAGTCGGCATTGTGGGGACAAGGATTCCCCTCTTTTCTAGTGTTTCTGATCAACTTTGTTTTCCCGCTCCCGCAGCGCCCGCCACCTGTTTGACGAAATGGACAAGAAGGCTGCTGGCACCGGCGAGGATCCCTTCCGCGTCCTCCCCGACGACCTGCTCGACCACATCCTGTCCTTCCTGCCGGGGGACGATGCCCTGCAGACCTGCGTGCTCAACACCCAGTGGCGCGGCCTCTGGAGGCGCAAGACCAGCCTGCGCTTCATCTTTGACGAATGGTCAGGTTTCAGCTGCGAGCGTTTCAGCCAGCTGGTGAAGCTCATCATCCACCTCAGGGGGAAGTCGCCTCTGACCTACTGCAAGATCAATTCTTGCATTGACGAGGACTATGTTGATTTCACACAAACCAAGCTGCTCATCAAGTACGCTCTAAGGTGCCGAGTTGAAAAGCTCTCGGTTTGCGATGATCATTTTGGTGACGAACGGTTACTGCTTGACGGACGTCTCTTCTCCAGGCAGCTGAAGACCATGAAACTATGTCAAGTTGACCTCATAAATTCCTCGCTGGATTTCTCGCGCTGCCCAGTATTAGAGGAGCTAACATTAGAAGGTTGCTGCATTGACGAGCGCATATCTTCCAAATCACTAGAGCATCTGTGGTTCATTGGGGATTGCAGCTTCCATCAGGATTTCCGCATTCATATTGATGCCCCGCGTCTTATCTCGCTGCAACTAAATGAATTTGATGGCATGACTCCTTCCCTTGGAAAGATGCTATTACTAGAAACAGCATATGTTATGCTTGGCTGGTCATGCAACGATTCTTGTGAAAGTTACCCGGAGGATTGTGATGATCCTTCCTGTGAATGTCGTGATGAAGAGTGCCTGCTTCTCGATGGATTGTCCAGTGCTGTTGATTTGGAATTGATTGCTGATCCTGGAGTGGTATGCTTTGCACTATCTTTATTACTCTTACTGTTATTTGCGAGTTGCCACCCATGGTTTCTCTTCTAGTTGTACTATTTATTTTCCATGTTCGAGCTGCATATAGTCAAGCTGCTTATTTTCATCACCACGGCTTGCTAACTTTATGTTCACCTAGTGTGCCTCAAATCAATAAATTCATAACATAGTGGCTCGATTGGATAAGTCTGATAGTTCAGGGCCTATGGTGTAGTTCTTTCCTAGTTTTGAAATTAAAACATCTAACTGAAGTTCCTCGTATTTTGTCTTAGAGACTCAAGAGTTTCCTTTTTGTTCATTTGCAATTTGTCCAGTTTATCTTCAGGCGTGATCTGGAATGCTGCCCCAATTTTGACAAATTAAAGACTCTGACACTCAATGAGTGGTTTACGGCTACTGACCTAGTTTGCATTCTCAAACACTCCAAATCTTGAGAAGCTCATTCTTCAGCTTGGTAACACTAAGGTATATCGTGTGTATATATAAAGATGTTGCTGTGTTATTAATTCAAATATGTTGCTGTATTAATAAAGGTACTATCTTTATGTTTTCTTATCGTAATGAATGTTTTGTGTCTTGTAGAACTTTGTAGGAGCAACGGGATCCAAACAATCATTCGTGTGTGCGCCCACTTTGGCTGTGAACATTGAGTGTGGAAAAGTTGATGAGGGTGTTTGCAAAATTTTGGAGGTCTTGAGTACATGTGGCATACTTCGCGAGCAGATTAGCCTCAAGTGCAGCGATTGCACTTAGATTGTAAGTTACCTCCATCCAAATTTGGTATCCATTATCAGTTACTCCTTTCTACTTGTACTAACAGGTCCCTTGTAATTACGCATCAACTTGAATTTTTGACAACCCTTCGAAATCAATCCATATTTTGGGTTTGCATGCTGATGGAGTTTAGAACGGCTGTTAAATTTCAACACAATTTATTATTCTGTAATTCCACTACAGTAGTGAGCACACATTTCTGATGTACCTATGAATCTGTACCATCCATGCAAAAATATTTTCTTTTTTATTGTCTTATCTTTTTATTATTTCCAGTTCAAAAACTTACAATTATCCTTCTATTGTTTAGTTACTGATGAACATAATAGCTCTTAAAATTCAGTTTAGTTCTTGTCTCTTATTCAATTTGGCAGAATACATTTTACTAAGATTGATAGAGGGTAGAATGCACAGTATAATGATCCGCATCCATCCACCAAGGACTGCCCTTGCCTCGCTGTATTTACAGTTGTCCGAGCCTGTTGTTGATTTGATCAACAGAGATTGGTAGTCAAATTGCATGGGTTCCACCTTGTTTAAGCCTGAAGCCCTCATGAGTCTTGAGGCCTCTCTGAATGGTCATATTTGTCTTAGTGTTGCCTCACAAGGCTAAACTATTTTTAGCAACTACAAAAATTTGTCAGGATGCAGTACAGTTCCTCTACATCAAACTGCTATTCAGGATCTATGAAATTCCTGTATATGTCAACAGTACATCTTTGAACCAAACTTATTGTGTCTTGTCTTGTTTGTGCAGCTTCCATCCACTGGTTGGGACCAAGATGTGAGCTCGGTCTTGGTTTCCGTCTGAAGATTTATGTTTCTCTAAAGAGTCATATGTTGGTGGCCATGTGTTGGCGGTTAACCTGTTACTGTGATGTTCAGTTTCTCCTTCCCATGGTTGGTCTCTGCTCAAAATCTGTCTTTGTGGTTTGTTTTGTGCAACTTAGTACAGTGGTCTCTACTTTTTAGAATTGGGAGTGTGCAACTTAGCAAAATGATGGTCGTCATAACATTGCTTTGCTTTTTAATGGTGGTTGGGAAGCGCATTAATATGCTTGTGTTACTGGTAACAGAAACTGTGTTCGTTTCATATATACATACCGGAATCCTCTGGTTAGCAGAATTATTTAGTTTGGTGCATGCATGTCCTATGCTGCAATCCTGGCTGTCCATGTGCGCTAATGCACTTGCTTCACTCTTGCATTTTTCTTGAGAGAAAAACCTTCACGAGGGAAACGAAGGCTGGCCAAAACCTTTTGTCTAAATCGCCTAGTATGTATACTGACATTGGCAGGGTATCATTCCAAGACACAAGTTGAGAACCAATCGTACATATATTTTCTTGATGGGTAGTACTATTTTTGCCTCTGTATGTATGGCCATTGCAATCTGGCCATGCACGGTTTGGCATTGAAAGTCATGAAGTAGCCATGTTTTGACTCAGTTTAGCAAACCAGTTGGGTAATTATCAGGTCCTAGAGTTCTATTGGCATCTTGCTCGGAGAAATGTCTAGTTAACCCTCATTATCATCTTGTTTCAGGGTCACATTTTCATTCCAAATATCTGCGTAGGATAGATGATATTTGAACTAGCATTAATCTCTTGTGGCAAAACTTTCGATCCTCAAAGTCATAAGCATAGGATGCTATTTCCATCCTTGCTGACGAAGAAACGAATCTGCAAATCCTCCCCCCCCCCCCCCCCCCCCCAGTTGTGGCCCAAGGTTCAAATAGAAGTATAGTGCTTTCTTGGGATTATTTATGTAATAATTCATTAATTGTTGCCAACACTTATTTTGTTTTCGTCATGTGATCAAAATCAAGTGACCAAGATTGCATGGCACTTACTCTATAACCTTCCACCCACAAACATTCATGATCGCTCGTTGGGAACACCCTTTGACCCATTCCCACGTGGCCCTAATGATCCCCCTCTAGCAAAACTCCCCTCCCCTCCATCTTCCTCTCACCTCCTTGCATGATAGTTGCCTCTTTCTTTGTCTCCATCGATATCTTTTTTAGTGGATGCCATCGTAAGTTAAGGCCATCTCTCTAAATATTCCTACCCTTAACCCTGACCTAGCGCTCACCGTTGGTGCCTCTCGCTCAAGTCTAATCATGCATCCATCGAGGGTGCCGTCTCCAGCATAACATGTCTTTGTAGGCCACGGTACCTCTTATTGGCATGTGGCTTTGCATGCCAATATGGAAAGAAAGGCTAATGATATCATCGCCTTCATTGGTGCCATCGGTATCTTTTTTAGTGGATGTCATTTAAGTTAATGCCATCTCTGTAAATACTCCTACCCTCAACCCCGACCTAGCGCTCACCGTTGATGCCTTGCATCTATCATTGGTGTCGTCTCTAGCACAACATGTCTTTGTAAGCCATGGTACCTCTTATTGGCATGTAGCCTTGCATGCCAATATGGAAAGAAGGGCAAATGATATCATCACCTCCATTGGTGTCGACACCCCATATAACTCGATGTCGTCGGATACGGAATTAAAGAAGGACAAATGGTACTTCTTGCTGGGGACAAAAGGATTGCTACAGAATTGGAAAATATGAAAACTTTTGTACTATTTGTATTTTCTTAGGGAGCAAGTAAACTACTATTTGGAGAGGGTGATATTAACCGAGTCAAAACTTAGATTTTGATTTATGTTTTTGCTTATCTTGAGTTGCTTGAGAAGCCTTTGGTGTTTCGATCAATTTGAAGATGACGCTGAGGAGCACCAAGCCAGAGAAGGAGATGGCACGATGGGCCGTGATGTGGTCATCGAGGGCGAGCCGGGGACAGGGACGACACGGTCGGCTGCAAAATCACTGGTGAAGAGAAGTCCGAGGATTGTCGGGATGGGAGTGGGAGGGGGGAGGGGGTTTCTTGGCATCTAAAAAGGAATGTGGGAAGGGGTTAGAGGATTGTACATGGGCTTTGCAAGTTTTCATCATCAAATATGATCGAACTTTATAGGTGCTTGCAAGTTTTCATGCCAAAAAACATTCGAGGAGCTCTACACAAGAAAAATATTTCAATGCTTGAAGTTTTGAGTACTTTTGGCACTGAAATCTTAAACTCATGATATTCGAGGAGCTCTACATGATATTTTGACGAAAACTTGCAAGAACCTACAAAGATTGACCATATATGATGTCACAAAGTTTGAGTTTTTTTAGAATTTTTTCTATTTTTTGGATTTACTATTCATAGTGGGTGTAGGGACCTAGGAGCTATCACACCTTTCTCATTCTCACAAATAAAATGATTGGCTACAAACTGATATGTATATTATATCCGGGACAAATTAGGCATCGCTATTTTGTCCTAGTCAAAGCACATTTCGTAATTCATATATGTGTCATCGTCTGCGAAAGCATATCTTACTGCAATTGTGATACATGTTGTTATTGTAATCATCAGGAGCTGGCAAGTCGTGGCGAGCTTGGCCGAAAGTGGTCTCTGTCACTCGCCATAGCATGTTGTGCATTCCATTGAACAGGTGGAGGGCACTGCAGGAGCGGAGTGAAATTAGCAAACCAAGAGGTTGGATGCGACATTGCCAAATGCAGGGAGATCATCTAGATCAATATTGGAGTATCATGTAAGCTCACGTCAACTTGTGGACTGCTGAAAGCACCGGTCGCCGGCAACCGCAGGGAACAGCCGAACTGGGAGAGCAAGGGGATTTCTCCGGTCCTCCCTTAATGGATGCTGGCAGATCCCAAGTCCTCCTCCCACATCGTGCCCGCCGATGAACCCCTCACTGGTTCCACATGCGATGGCTATAGGCAAGGAGCGAGTGGGTGACTGTGAACCCTCACTTCCTTTGCGACGTGGGGGGAGGGGAACGCCGGAGGCCGGAGCAGAGGAAGAAGGAGCGGCGGCTGGGGGGCGGTCGCAGGCACGGGGGACGGAGTCGACGGCGTGCCTTGACCCGTCGCCTCCACGCAGCGTAGCGCCGTCGCTAGCCTCATCACTGGCCTTTCTCGATCGGGCGGTGGCTTCAGGAATAGACGAACAGACGAACAGACGAACGGAGGTCGAGCGGAGAGGAGGAGGCCCGCTTCGCTAGTTCTATTTTCTCCAAGGCTGGAGCGGGCTTCGCGCGAGAGTGCAGGCCCAATTAACCAGAAGGACCGCTTTTAGCCTCTAGAGCAGCAACCGAGAGCTCCTGTTGGGCGCCCTCAGCGCCGCTTAGGCCACCTGGCGCTCGAAGGCAAGCGGTAATGGGCCAGCCCAGCATCGCTCGCTAAAAATAATCGGGAAAAAAGCGGTTGTATTTTGCGCGTAGTGGGAATCGAACCAGCAGCGAACGCTGAAGCCGTTGGCGCAATAACCACTGCACCTCGATGGCTTTGATGCTATCACTGCGAAAAACACACTATTAGACCCTTGCTTCAGTCCCAGTATAATTTATTTGAAAAACATGGAAATATGAAAAAGATTTCACGAATTTGAAAAAATTTCACCGATTTTAAAAAAAGTTCATGGATTTAAAAAAGTTCATCGACTTTGATTACAAAAAGTTCACAAATTTGAAAATAGTTCACCGAATTTTTAAAAAAGTTCATCAATTTCGATCAAAAAGTTCACAGATTTAAAAATAGTTCATCCATTTTGATAAAAAGTTCACAAATTCGAAAAGAGTTCACCGAATTTTGGAAAAAAGTTCACGGGTTGGAAAAAAGTTCAGCAATTTCAATAAAAAAGTTCACTAATTTGAAAAAGATTCATGGATTTTCAAAAAAAATCATGAATTCGAAAACTTCATCAATTTTGAATAAAATATTGATGAATTGGGAAAAGGTTCACCGGATTTTTAAAAAAAAAATCATGCATTTAAGAAACAGAAAGGAAAAAGGAACAAGAAAAAGAAAAAGGGAAAATAAGAAATAAAAGAAAAAGAAAATAAGGTGCAATAAAAGAGTAAAAAGGATCTCACAAATCACAGCAAAGTTGTCGGGTAGTTGGCTACCGCAGGTAAGCCAAGAGGAGGAGGTCGCAAGGTCGCGAGTTCGAGTGTAAACCGCGCGCAGTTTTTTGCAGTTTGAAACAGAAAAATAGGGATAAAATGGGCCGGCCCATCGCGCAGGGAGGGTGTGCGCCCGTTTGCGAAAACGCCTAAAATGGGCGCTTAAGGCGCCGAATAGGGTTTAGCGCAGCAACCCATTAGGACAGCTCGACCAGTAATTAAAAGCTGTGTTTTAGGTGGCTACATAGACCAGATCTGATGACTAGAAATGACCGGATCAAAAGAATGGACGGCCAGAACTGCCTAGTGCGTGAGAGGGCAGGAAAGCGGTGCAGTTTTACTGTCCTAAATAAATAAATGAGCGGGGCAATAATGACGCATGGGGAATCGAGGTTGAGGGACTGCTCCGAACCCTCGTGCTATAAATGTTGTAGGGATGGGATGGGAGGAGGCGTCTTCCTCTCCCTGTTCTTTCCCGCGGCGGCCAGAGCTTCGACCTATCCAGGAGTCATGCTCAGGTGATGCTACAATCTTTTTCTTTTTTTCCAATACCCCAATCGACTTTGTGGTTTCCACTTTCCTCGTGTTTCTGTTGATTTCGTTCCTGCACCCGCAGAACCCGCCACCTGTTCGACGAAATGCGCAAGAAGGTTGTTGACACAGGCGCGGATCCTTTCCGTGTCCTCTCCGACGATGTGCTCGACCACATCCTTTCCCTTCTACCGGGGGATGAAGCCCTACAGACTTGCGTGCTCGGTACCCAGTGGCGTGACCTCTGGAGGCGCAAAACCAACTTGCGCTTCATCTTTGAGAACTGGTCAAGTTTTAGCCGCGAGCGTTTCAATAAGTTGGTGAAGCTGATAATTCATCTTAGGGGGGATGTATCTCTGACCAATTGCCAGATCAATCCCTACAGTGATGAGGACTATATCAATTTCACAGAAGCCAAGCCGTTGGTCGAGTACGTTCTGAAGTGCCCGGTTGAGAAGCTCTCAATTTGTGCTAGTGATATTTTATATGAACCATTACTAGTCGATGATTCACCTCTCATCTCCCGCCACTTGAGGACCATAGAATTTGGTTGCATTGACCTCGTAGATTCCTCTGTAGATTTCTCGGGCTGCTCGGTATTAGAGGAGCTAACAATAGAAAGCTGCTACGTTGACACATCGAAGATATGTTCTAAATCACTAAAGCATCTGTGGTTAGTTGGGAATTGTACCTTCTCCGAGGATATCCACATTCCTATTGTTACCCCGCGCCTTATCTCACTGGAACTAGGTAGTTTTCAGTGCTTGACTCCTTCCCTTAAAGAGATGCCATTACTGGAAAAAGCATCTATTTTGCTTGGCAATGGGTGCTACAATGTATGTCATAGTGACTGTAAATGTGGTGGATGTTCTCACAAGAAGTGTCTGCTTCTCAATGGATTATCCGATGTTGTTGATTTGAAATTGATTGCTGCGCCTAAATTGGTAATACTTTGCACTATCTTTCTTACTCTTACTGTTATTTGCCAGTTACCACCCGTAGTTTCTCTTTTACCTATAGTATCTATATCCATTGTTAGTGTTGCATATAGTCAAGTTGTTTATTTTCATCTCCACAGCTTGCTAACTTTATCTTCACTTGGTGAGCCTTAAATCAATATATTAATAACATGATTTCTTGATTAAATAAAATGTGACAGTTCAAGGCCTATGGTGTAGTTTTCCTTTTCCCTAATTTTGTAACTGAAGTACCTAACTGTATTTCCTAATATATTGTATTAGAGTCTGAGTTTTTTTTTCCTGTTCATTTGCAATTTGTCCAGCTTATCTTCAAACGAGATTTGGAATGGTGCCCTAAATTTGACAAGTTAAAGACTCTGGAACTCAATGATTGGTTTACGGCTATTGACCTAGTTTGCATTCTCCAACACTCTCCAAATCTTCAGAAGCTTACTCTTAAGATCGATTTCCCTGAGGTATTTGATTCAAATATGTTGATGTATTAGTAAAGGTTTTATCTTGTATGACTTTTTGTCGCAATGATTTTTTGTATCTTGTAGAACTTTGTAGGAGTAGCAGGATCCAAGCAATCATTTGTGTGTCCGCCTCATTTGGTTGTCAACATTAAATGTAGAAAAGTTGATAACGGTGTTCGCAAGATTTTGGACGTCTTGAGGACATGTGGCATACTTCTTGAGCAGATTAGCATCAAGTGTCGTGATCGCACTTAGATTGTAAGTTACCTCCATCCATATTTGGTATCCCTACCTACTTGTTCTAATCGGTCTGCTGTAATTACACATCAATTAGAATGTATGACAACCCTTTGAAATCCATCCATATTTTGGGTTTGCATGTTGATGCAGTGTAAAACAGATGTCAAATTTAACACAACTTATTATTTAGTAATTTATGGTGACACTACAGTAGTTAGCACACATTTCTGATGTGCCTATAAATCTATACCATACATGCAAGTTTTTTTTATTCTCTTACCTTTTTATTATTTTCAGTTCAGTAATTTACAATTATCCTTGTATTGTTTAGTTACTGGTGAAAATAGCATCTCTTAAAATCCAGCTTAGCTCTTCCCTCGTATCCCATTTGGTAGAATACATTTTTATAAGAATTGATAGTGGGTAGAATGCACATTATAGTGCTCTGCATCCATCAAGCAAGGACCACCTTTGCCTCGTTGTTTTTACTGTTGTCCGAGCCTGTTGTCGGTATGATTATCAGAGTTTGGTAGTCAAATTGCATGGGTTCCAACTTGTTTCAAGCCTAAAGCCCTCTTGGGTCTTGAGGCTTCCCTGAATGGTCATATTTGTCTTAGAGTTGCCTCACACAAGGCTAAACTATTTTTAACAACTACCCAAATTTGGCCAGGATACAGTTTATTTGAAATTTTCGTCCGTGTCATCTGGGTACATCTTTGAAGCAAACTTATTGTGCCTTGTCTTGTTTGTGCAGGTTCCATCCACTGATTGGGACTAAGATGTGAGCTCGGTCATGATGTTTGTCTGCAGATTTATGTTTCTCTAAAGAGTCGTCTGTAATGGTGCCATGTGTTGGCGGTTAGCCTGTTACCATGATGTTTTAGTTTCTCCTTCCCATGTATTGTCTCAACTGGAAACCTATCGTTGTGGTTTCTTTTGTGCAACTTAGCAAAACAGTCTAAACTTTGTTGAATTGTTAATGTACAACTTAGCAAAATGATGGTCGTCAGAACATTGCTATGTTTTTTATGGAAGTTTGGAAGCGCATTGACATTTTATGTTCTTGTCATATTTAGTAGATCATTGATATTATACCGGAATTGTTTGGTTAGCAGAATTTTAGTTTATGTGCATGCATCCTTTCATGTCCCTTGCCCTGCTCAAACCTAGTTCTTGCCGTCTGATTGCACATCACTCATAAATCCTGGGTGTCCATGGCTAAGGCACTTTGCTTTCATGTTTCTTAAGAGAAAAAACCTTCTTGAGGGAAACAAAGGCTGACCAAAACCTTTTGTCTATCGTCTAGTATGCATACTGACATTGGCATGTTATCACCCGAAGACACAGGTTGATAACTATTTGGTACATACATTTTGTTGATGGGTAGTATATTGCACTTAGATATTTTCCTGGTAGCCTTTGTATGGCCATTGCAATCTGGGCATGCACGGTTTTGATTTTGGAAAGTCACGATGTAGCCATGTTTTGACTTGGTTTAGTGTACATGTCTAACAAAAAACAACTGGGATATTATCAGGTCCTAGAGCTCTATTGGCATCCATTGAAAGCATGTTTAATTTCCTCGAAGAAATGTCTAGTTAAACCTAATTATCATCATTTTTTCAAGGTCACGTTTTCCTTCCAAAATATCAGCATAGGATAGATGATATCTGAACTAGCATTAATCTCTTGCGGCAAATTTTTTGTCCCTCAAAGTCATAATCATACGATGCCATTTCCACCCTTGTTGACGAAGAAGCGAATGTGCAAATCCTCTCCCCCACCCCTAGTTGTGGCCCAAGGTTCAAACAGAAGTATAGAAGTATAGTACTTTCTTGGGATTATTTATGTAATAAATAATTAATTTTAGCCAACACTTATTTTGTTTTTGCCATGTGATCAAAATCAAAAGACCATTATTTTGTTTTAGCCATGTGATCAAAATCAAAAGACCAAGATTGCACGACACTTACTCTACAACCTTCCACCCACCCACAAATATTCATGATCGCTTGTTGGGAACACCCTTTGACCCATCCCCATACGGCCCTGATGAGCCCCCTCTAGCAAACCTCCACTCCCGTCCATCTTCCTCTCACGTCCTTGCACGACAAGTTGCCTCTTTCTTTGTGTCCATCGCTATCTTTTTAGTGGATGTCATCGTAAGTTAAGGCCATCTATCTAAATATTCCTACCCTTAACCCTGACCTAGGACTCACTGTTGGCGCCTCCTGCTCAAGTCCAATCATGCATCCATCAAGGGCATTGCCTCCAGCTCAACATGCCTTTGTAAGCCATAGTACCTCTTATTGGCACGTGCCCTCGCATGCCAATATGGAAAGAAGGGCAAATGATATCGTCACCTCCACGCCGACAACCCCTCCTTGATGCCGCTCGATGAAAGGACAAGTGATAGTTCTTGTTGCGAATAAAAGAATTGCTACTGAATTGGAAAGCTTGAAACCTTTTGTACCTTTTGTAAACTGCTGTTTGTAGAGGGTAAATATTAAGCGAGTCAAAACTTGGATTTTAATTTAGTGTTTTGCTTATCTCGAGTTGCTTGAAAAATCTTTGATGTTTCAGTCAATTTGGAGGCGACCCTGAGGAGCACCAAGCCAGAGACGGGGATGACATGGTCGGCCGTGATGTAGCCATCGAGGACGAGCTGGTGACAGAGATGATAGGACCGGCTGCAAAATCATTTACGAAGAGAAGTCCGAGCATTGACCGGATGGGAGGAACGGAGGGATCCTCGGCATCTAAAAAGGAAGTGGGGAAGGGGTTAGAGGATGGTCGACGGGGCGAGGATGGAGACATGTTGGGCAAGGGTGTGGTGCAACGTCGGAGCCGGCCACGGGTGGCGGCAGGCGTGTCATCCGAAAATCATTTTGACGCTGCAAAAAATTTCAGTCGTGAGAACAACGGCGTCCCTTTTGTTTTGAAAAAACACCGGCTATCCGTTTCGTATCTAAACCGGCCGGTTCAGCGTGGGCCGCCCATGTCAGCTGCTAGGTGGGGGACGCGTTGCGAGTTGAGACTTGAGAGCCACCTAGGCGGGCCTCCTCTTCTTCCTCTGTTCCTCCTGCAGCCGCCGCCCGGCCCGCGCGACAAAGGTCAGGGCGCTGTGCTGCTGCGTCGAGGCGACGGGTCAAGTCTCGCCGTCGAACCCCTCCCCCGTGCCCGCGACCGCACCCTTGCCGCCGCCCCTTCTTCCTCTGCTCCGGCCTCCGGCGTTTCCCTTCCCCCTCGGCGCCAAGGAAGTGAGGGTTCACAGTCGCCCGCTCGCTCCTCGACTGTACCCATCGCGCGTGGAGAGGAGAGCCGGTGAGGGGTTCGTGCGCGGGCGCGACGTGGGAGGAGGACTTGGGATCCGCCACCATCCAGCAACGGAGGACAGAATAAATCCTCTTGCTCTCCCAGTTCGGCTGTTCCCCGCGGTTGCCGGCGACCTGTCAGGAGCCTGACAAGAGAAGCTACTGAAGTTATATCTGAAGAAACCTGAAGATGGAAGAAGATAACTGACGAACACTGCAGGCACCGTTTCGTCAGTTATCTGACGGTGGAGATGCGAGAGCATTACTGAAGATGGACGGTCCAGATGCTGAGTTAAGTGTGCTTTCGTTTCACCCACTGTAATTTGCGGCAGCTTATAAGCCGAGACCTCGCTGAGGGGAAAGTAAGAAAAAAAGAACTTTTAGTATATCTCTAGTTAGTCTAGGGTTCGTCTTCCTCTTGTATCAGACCAAATCAGGTATCTTTGAGTAAATTTCGTTCACAAATTCGTGAGGAGCTCCACTTCCGTGTTGAAATTAGTTCGATCCCCATCCAGGTCCTCACAAGGGTTTCAGAGCCAGTCCTTTCCTCGGCGGCGCGGTTCATCGGCGGCGAATCGGACAGTGGAGACAGGGTGGTTGGGTCCTCTCGTAAAATCCCACCCTACCCTCCCTGTTCGTGGCGGCGGTGCGGCTCTGAAGGGGTGGCGGCGCGGTGTCGGCGGCGCACCTCGTTCGGGTGCAGATCGGAGGACGGTCGCGGTTGCCCGAGCGTCTTGCTCTGGTGGTAAAATTCCTGTGATTCGTTCCGATCTCGAGCACTTGTTCGGTGACAACAGCAAGAGACAACAGGTTCGAGCAAGATATAATCCCTGTACGTTCTCCAGTACTGGTAGCTTTGATTATGATGGCGGATCATACACGCGCCAAGGCAATGGAGAAACTGGAGAGTGAGATGCAGGCGTTCAGGGTCGAACTTACTGATCTGCAGGGCCTGAAGGCAGAAGTTCAACAACTGAAAGCCAACATGGTCACAGTGCGTCAACTCGACAGTAAACTGTCGAATCTGCAGAATTCCATGGATAAGACACTGCAGCAAATTTTGAACGCAGTTAAGCCGGTGAATCCACCTGTCTCTCAAGTTCCTAATTCACCTCTCGATTCAGAAGAACAATCCAAAGTGATTCAGACAACTACCGCAGTCACTACACCTGTTTCTCCAGTTAATCTGCAGGCACTTTTTGCTCAGACAACTATCGCTCCTAGCAGTAACCTGAATTCTGCTACTATGCTATCTGCCCCTATGGTTACAGTGGCACATAGTCAATCTATTCCAATGCTGTCAGCTCCATTTACGGACAGTGTCATTCTCAACACTACCTCTGCAGGCTTCCAGGCACCTGTGTCCCCATTCAGATTGAGTGCACCAGTAAGTCAATGTCAGGCTGGCCTTCCTAATGTGCAGCTCAATGGACAGCCCCCTCCCATGGTTCATACTGGAAACACAGGGCATTTTGCCCCTGTCATTGCTCCTTATGCTATCCCACCGACCTATAACCATATTACTGGCCAGTACATCAACACTGCAGCAGCAAATACAGTGCCTCCTTCTGTATACCATGCTGGAGTCAATTTATATGATAGTCAGAGAAACCAAGTAGCAACACAATTGGGTGGTCCTTCTTATTATGCAGAAGCTGTTCCCAAAGGACCCAGACTTGAAATTCCCTTGTTTGATGGCACAGGACCTATTGAATGGTTGATATCATGTGAGAAATTTTTTGATATGACAGGAACTCCTTATGAGCAATGGGTCAACTTGGCTACTGGACACTTTCAAGGCAAAGCTTCTGTATGGCTCAAAAACATCTGTGTCCCATGGCAGATGGTTACTTGGCAACAGTTTTGCCAAATTCTGTCTGACAGGTTTACTGAAGCCAGTGTGCATGAAGCTGTTGAACAGCTGAAAAACATTCAGCAAACTACCTCTGTCAGTGACTACATAAACAAGTTTGAAGAATGTGTGGCTCTGGTTAAGAGAGATCACCCATTTCTGCAAGAGAACTTCCTGATGAGCTGTTTTATTGGTGGGTTAAAACCAAATATAAAACATGAGGTTTGTGGGCAAAGACCTTCTGGTATCATGGAAACCTACTGGTATGCTAAACTGTATGAAAAAGCTGCTCATGCGAGGTTACAGGCATTACCAGCTCCTACAAGACCAAGGCAGTACAATGCTTTCACTCCTCAACAAAGACCTCCTCCCTTACAAAAACAGACAACTGACAGAAATAACACTGGCACAGTTCCAAAGGCTCCAAACCTATGTTGGTATTGCAGAGAGCCCTGGAATAGGCAGCACAAATGCAGAATTGGTAAAACAATACACATATTGCAGGAAGTTGAGGAAGAAACTGCTGAAAACCCTGCCGAGGAAAAGAATCTGCCTGAATTGCAGTACCACACAGCCCCAAGTACCCCTGATAAAGAGGCACCAACAGAGCAGTGTTGTCAAATCTCAGTCCATGCTGCAGAAGGAACTCCAGGTCCTGCCACCCTATGCATAATCATTAATATTGCAGGAAAAAGAGCTGTAGCACTGGTGGACAGTGGATCCTCTGATACATTTATTGACTACAATTTTGCTGTGGAATGCAATTTCTCTTTAGTGCCCACTATCAAGAGAAAAGTTTCAGTTGCTGGGGGAGGACAGTTAACTTCTGAAAGTTCAGTTCCTGATTGCCAGTACACTATTGCTGGCAAACCATTTAAGAACACTTTCAAAGTGTTACCCCTCCAAACATATGATATTATTCTCGGAGCTGATTGGCTTAAAGAATTTAGCCCAATAAGCATGGATTTCATACTCAGAACAATTGTAATCAACTGGAGAAACAAGCCTTTCCTTATCCAGGATTACACAGGAAGCAACCCAGATCAGATATGTACTCCTGAGCAGGCTGCAAAAATATTCAAAAAGGGAGCTATGGGTTATTTTATCCAGATCAATCTAATCAGACCTTCTGCAGAGAAACCTACAATAGTTCCTGCACCAGTACAGGCATTATTGGAAGAGTATGCAGGAGTATTTGAGGAACATGTGGGTCTGCCACCAACAAGAGACATAGATCACAGAATTGAGCTCATCCCCGGGGCCACTCCTCCAAATATAAGACCCTATAGAGTGCCTCACTATCAGAAAACTGCCATGGAAGAAATAATCCAAGATTTGCTTATAAAACAAGAAATCCAGCCCAGCCTTAGCCCTTTTTCCTCTCCTGCAGTTATGGTGAGAAAAAAAGATGGAGGATGGCGACTCTGCAATGATTTCAGACAGCTTAATGCTAAAACAGTTAAAAATAAATTCCCTATGCCAATCATTGAGGACCTGCTGGATGAACTTCATGGAGCTAAGTATTTCTCTAAACTGGATCTTAGGTCTGGATTTCACCAGATCAGAATGGCTACTCCAGACATACCAAAAACTGCATTTAGAACTCATCTTGGGCACTATGAATATATAGTCATGCCCTTTGGGCTAACCAATGCACCAACAACTTTTCAGAACCTCATGAACCTGATTTTTGGTCCTCACAGAAGGTTTATTCTGGTGTTCTTTGATGATGTATTGGTGTTCAGTGAAACACTAGAAGACCATATTAAACACCTCAAGATAGCATTGGACTTGCTCAAAGAGAACTGTTTATATGTTAAGCAGAGTAAGTGTGAGTTTGCTGTGCAAGAAATCAGTTACTTGGGACACATCATTTCTACTGAGGGAGTGGCCACTGACCCCAGCAAAGTCCAGGATATCCTCAACTGGCCTTCACCTGACAATGTGACTAAACTTAGGGGTTTTCTTGGATTAACTGCTTATTACAGGAGATTTGTCAAAAATTATGGGAATATCTGTAGGCCACTGTATGATGCACTTAAAAAAGACCAGTTCCAGTGGGGAGAAGAACAGGAAAAGGCCTTTGCAGATCTCAAGATTATTATGACAACTTGCCCCGTCCTAGCACTACCTAATTTTTCCAAGCCCTTCACAATTGAAGCAGATGCATGTGGAACTGGATTAGGAGCTGTACTAATGCAGGACCAAAGACCTATTGCTTTTCTTAGCAAGGCAATAAGCCCCACAGCACTTGGAAAATCCATCTATGAGAAAGAAGCAATGGCAATTCTAGAAGCATTGAGGAAATGGAGACACTATTTGATTGGAAATCCTTTGATAATCAAAACAGACCAACAAGCCTTAAAATTCATGGCCACTCAAAGACTCACCGAAGGGATACAACATCAGTTGTTACTCAAACTGTTGGAGTTTGATTACTCCATTGAATACAAAAAAGGGAAAGAAAATATTGTTGCTGATGCTCTTTCAAGAAAAGATCAAGTGGAAAATTCCCAGTGTGCACAAATGACCATTATCCAGGCAGATTGGCTGGAAGATATCAGAAAAAGTTACTTGAATGATCCTGACAGCTCTAAACTGCTTCACAGATTGGCTCAAGATATCCAAACCAATTCCAATTTTGCAGTAACTGATGGTATTATTAAGTTCAAAAACAGATTGTACATTGGAGCTGCCACAGATTTCAGAAACACTCTCCTAAACACCTTCCACAACTCTGCTATTGGGGGGCACTCTGGTGTGAGAGCAACTTTGCACAGACTAAAGAAACACTTCTATTGGCCCAGAATGAAACAAGATGTGGAAACATATGTTTCTGTATGCCCTGTGTGCCAACTTACAAAGGTTGAACATGTGCATTCTCCTGGTCTGCTTGATCCTTTGGAGATACCTGCAGTTCCTTGGTCCCACATTTCTATGGATTTCATTGAAGCATTACCTAATTCCAAAGGGAAAGAAGTTATCCTCGTAGTTGTGGACAGGCTAACCAAATATGCACATTTTCTCCCTATGAGCCACCCTTACACTGTCCAGACTGTTCTCCAACTATTCTTGGACAACATTGTGAAATTACATGGCATGCCAGTGGTAATTGTCTCTGACAGAGACAGGATCTTCACCAGCACCTTTTACCAAGACATCCTAACCAGCTTTAAAGTCAAATTGAGCTTTAGCACTGCTCACCATCCTCAGTCCGACGGCCAGACAGAAAGAGTGAACCAATGTCTGGAGCAGTATCTCAGAAATATGGTTTTCCAAAACCCCAAAGACTGGATGAATTGGCTTTCCATGGGAGAGTGGTGGTACAACACTACTTATCATACATCTTTGAAAGTAACCCCTTTTGAAGCTCTTTATGCATATCATCCACCACAAATAGGAGAACTTTCCCTCCCCAGAACCATACTGCCTGAAGCTAGAGCCACTGTGGAAGAGAGGGAGAAAATGAGAGAACAACTAAAAGGAAATTTACTGCAAGCCCAAGACAGAATGAAATACTTTGCTGATCTGAAAAGAACAGAGCGAGAACTGCAAGTGGGCGACAATGTTTATATCAAAGTCCAACCTTACAGACAAAATGCTTTTGGCCTTAGGGGTTTTCTCAAGTTGAGGTCAAAATATTATGGACCATATAAAGTGCTGGCACAAGTTGGTAAAGTTGCATACAAATTACAACTTCCTGATACTGCTCTCATCCATCCTGTATTCCATATCAGTCACTTGAAGAAACACTTGGGCGAACATGCCATACCACTTCCCCATGTACCAATTGTCACTGAGGATGGAAGATTGAAAACAACACCATTTGCTGTGCTGGATAAGAGAGTAGTGCAAAGAAACAAAACTTCTGTTTCCCAATGGCTAATTCACTGGGAAAATTTAGCCCCTACAGATGCTACATGGGAAGATCTAACCTTCTTGCAGGCCACTTTCCCAGACTTCGCTCCACCACCACCAAGACCTCCACATGTACCTCGCGCTACTCGTGGACAAGCAGCGTCTTAAAGGGGGGGTATTGTCAGGAGCCTAACAAGAGAAGCTACTGAAGTTACATCTGAAGAAACCTGAAGATGGAAGAAGATAACTGACGAACACTGCAGGCACCGTTTTGTCAGTTATCTGACGGTGGAGATGCGAGAGCATTACTGAAGATGGACGGTCCAGATGCTGAGTTAAGTGTGCTTTCGTTTCACCCACTGTAATTTGCGGCAGCTTATAAGCCGAGACCTCGCTGAGGGGAAAGTAAGAAAAAAAGAACTTTTAGTATATCTGTAGTTAGTCTAGGGTTCGTCTTCCTCTTGTATCAGGCCAAATCAGGGTATCTTTGAGTAAATTTCGTTCACAAATTCATGAGGAGCTCCACTTCCGTGTTGAAATTAGTTCGATCCCCATCCAGGTCCTCACAAGACCGGCGCCTACTGCTGTCCGCGAGTTGAGGTGAGCTGAGATGGTACTTCCAATATTGATCTAGATGATTTCCCCCGATTCAGTGATGCCGCATTCGACCTCTTTGTTTGCTAATTTCACTCCGCTATCGCAGTGCCCGCCACCTGTTCGACGGAATGCTCGAGATGGCTGCTGCGAGTGACAGAGGCCCTTTTGGAGATCTCCCTGACGAGCTCCTATGGCGTGTGCTGTCCTTCCTGCCGGCGGAGGATGCCCTGCAGACCTGCGTGCTCGACACCCGGTGGCGCGACCTCTGGAGGCACGCGACCAGCCTGCTATTTGTCTTCGACGGGCCAACGTTCCCACGATACAAGCGTTTCGAACAGTTGGTGAAGCTGGTCATCCATCTCCGCGGGAACTCGCCTCTAGTCAGGTGTGAGATCGATGCCTGCCCTGATGATGAGCCAGAGGACACGTTCACAAGCACTAAACTGTTAATTGATTACGCTATGACGTGCAAAGCTGAGGAACTCGTAGTAAGAGCAGCTGACATTCAGTACGACCTACCAGTGTTCGATGTGCCTCTGAGTCTCATCTCCCAACACTTGAAGACCTTGCACCTTGAACGGGTCAACCTCAACCACTCTGCTTTGAAGTTCTCAGGCTGCCTGGTGTTAGAGGATCTAAGGATTCAACTTTGCAACATTCGTGCATGTGAGATATCATCCATGTCACTAAAGCGCCTGTGCATAGCCGACTACTGTTCTCTACCTGACATTGTGCGCCTTCGGATTTGTGCCCCGAGTCTCATCTCACTGCAGCTAGAGGATTTTGAAGGCCTGACACCTTTCCTTGAAAACATGCCATTGCTAGAAACAGCCCATGTTAACCTTGAAGATGCATGCCATGATCACTGTCGCAGTAATCAGGGGGTTTGTGATAATATTGTCTGTGGTTGTCATGCTTATCCTGTCAAGGAGGGGGTGCTTCTCAATGGTTTGTCCAATGCTGCCAAGTTGGACTTGATAGCTTTACCTAAAATGGTACGCTTTCACTTAGTACCGTTTCTATTCTTGTTATTTGTCACCTAAAAGTTTCTCTTGTATTTTTTCTATCCATTGTTAGAACTGCAGATAAGCAAGTTGTTTACTTTCATTGTCGCATTTTGGTACTTTATCTTCCTCTAATGCATCTCAAATCGATGGCTAATAACATAGTGTCTTGGTTGGATAAATATGATATTTCAGGTTGTTATAGCACAAAT
This sequence comes from Thinopyrum elongatum, assembly GCA_011799875.1. Classification (NCBI taxonomy): domain Eukaryota; kingdom Viridiplantae; phylum Streptophyta; class Magnoliopsida; order Poales; family Poaceae; genus Thinopyrum; species Thinopyrum elongatum. The sequence goes on along the minus strand of CM022302.1, from coordinate 524,078,414 downwards.
TATTTGATCTTCTGGAGTCTGAAGTTATTTTTATTCTTTGCAATTTATCCAGTTTCTGTACAGATGGGATTTGAAATGGTGCCCCGTCTTTGGCAAATTAAAGACTCTGTTACTCAATGAGTGGTTTACGACTGTTGACCTTGTTTGCATTCTCCGACACTCTCCAGTTCTGGAGATACTCACTCTTCAGCTTGATAACACCGAGGTATATGCTGTATAGATAACGATGTTGCTCTATTATTTAAGGTGTTATTGTGGATGCTGTATGTGTCTTTACTAAGCGTTCTTATCTGATAGAAAATTGTAGGAGCAACAGGAGCCCAAGAAACAAAAACGCAATCATTTGTGTGTGCATGCCTTAAGTTCGTTTACGTTGAATGTGAAGAAGTTGATGAGGGAGTTCTTGCAATCCTGAATATCTTAAGTACATGTGGCATACTTCGTGAGCAGATTAGCATCAAGGAGGATCCACATACGGACTCAGATTGTAAGTTACCTTTGTCCATATTTAATATTCATTACCAATTAGAATGTATGACAACCCTTTCTACTTGTTTAACATGTCTGCTGTAATTACACATCAATTAGAGCATCTCCACAGCAGACCAAAAAACTGTTTAAGGTGTGGAGAGAGAAGGTCATTTGTCTTCAGAAAATTTCTTGCTTTTGCAGCAGATCAGAAGCTGGAGACCAAAATTTCAGCTTCTACTAACACCATGCATATTTGTGCATATGCAGTGTTGTAAACTCATTTTAAATTAATCCGAATCAAATAAAACCAATACGAATAGTACTTATTTATTACATAGTTCATCAATCCACAACCCCAAATTCAACACAATTGTTCATCAAACATAACACGAAACTTGGAAGTAGAACTAGTGGTCTTGTTGCCCATTCCACGTCACCACTCTTTGATGAGATCTTGTTCAAGACGTTCATGAGTATCCGCATCTCGAATTTCTTGGTGAGCTTGAAGAAAGTGTCGGATGTGGTCTTCCCTTCTACGCGGATGCACCACCCTTTCCATTTACTCATAATAGGAGTAATCCAAATCTTGGCCACACTCATGCTCAATAATCATGTTGTGCAAGATCACGACGGAAGTCATGATGTACCAAAGGATTTCTTGTTCCCAAAACCGACCTGCTCCTCGCACAATAGCAAACTGGGCTTGCAAAATCCCAAATGTCCTCTCCACTTCCTTCCTAGCAGCTGGTTGAACACTATGGAAACCAAGTTATTTCTTACCTTGGGGCCTGGGAATTGGCATCATAAAGGTTGCCCACTTTTGGTATATCCCATATGCTAGGTAGTACCCCTTGTTGTATGTGCGGCCATTTGCTTGAAACTCCATCGATGGTGGTTCCTCATTGGCTAACCGTGCAAAGGGTGGTGATCGGTAAAGCACATTGATGTCATTGTAAGCTCCAGGCATTCCAGAATAGGCATCCAAAACCATGTCTCCTGATCTGCAATGGCTTCAAGAATGATGGTGGCATCCTTCACATGGCCTTTGAATTGTCCATGACATGCCGCAAGGCAGTTCTTCCACCTAGCTGAGCGTACTTGGAAACCCCCCATGCTTTGTTCATCTCCAAAAGCCTATGTGTCCTGAGCATTGGGTGCTCTCAAATACTGTCGCCCAAACACTTTGACCACCGCCTTAGTATGTTGCTTCACACACTTGATGGAAGTGCTCTCTCCCATTGTCAGGTGATGCACAGTGTTATGTCACATTGCCAACTCTGTCAAAGGGCATGATTGATTCTTTGTGCAAAGGAGGGACTGTGCCGGGAGATCTTGGACACAACACTCTTGACGCCGATTCAGAATGGCTCCGAACTTGTTCCTCCACATTGCCAACTCCGTCAAAGGGCATGATCGATTCATCATGCAGAGGAATTGTGACAGAGATCTTGGACACAACAGTCCAAAAGGTGACTACGACATTGCACATGATGGCATATGGTATTCCTGCATATGGCCTAGGAAAGGCATCAGGAAGGACTCAGGGGTCGGGAGGGGAGCCGGGGATGCAGCCAACTTTGGCGGCATCGCGCTGCCTGAGTAACGAGAGCTTGTCATGGAGTGGCGGCTCGATGGTGGTCATGTGGGGGTCGCCCGGCCGCTAATCGACGGTGGCGCGGCGGCGAGCATATCAGCCAGCGGTGGGGCAGGGGAACTGTAGAAATCGATGACTTCCGGCCCGAGCTTCTGCGGCGGCCATGGGGTCTCCACCAGTAGGAACGAGCGGAAGGGCTCGGGGTGGTTGAGGAGTGGCAATGGCGGTGAGAATCGGCCGGTGCTGAGGAGGGATGTGGAGCGGCAGCGGCGGTGAAATTTCAGGTCGGGGCGGTTGGGGTTCCCGCCGCAGCTTTTTGCGTTTTTGGTCTGCCGCTAGTGGATTGGTATATTTACCAATTCGATAGCAATTTTTAGGCTATATCCTAAATTGGTTTGGTCGCCATACATGTTTTAGCCTAAAATTCTGTTTTTTCTTTTTTTGGTTTCGGCTGCATTTTTTGGTCTGCTGTTGGAGATGCTCTTAGAATGTATGACACCTCCTCCAAATCTATCCATATTTTTGATCCACTATCCTTTAGTATGTTTAATTGGATTTGCATGCTGATGGAGTTTAGAATGGGTGATGTGTTTCAACATAGTTTATTATTCTGTAATTGTTGGTGACACTACAATAGTTAGCACACATTTTTGATGTGCTTATAGATCTCTACCATCCATGCAAAATCAATTTTTTTTCTCTTCTCTTCTTTTCAGTTCAAGAAATTATCTTATCCTTTTAATGTTTAAATACTAATGACAATAGTAGCTGTTCTCATCTTGAAATTCAGTTTCGGTCTTCACTCGTGTTCGATTTGGTAGAATACATACCCTAAGAATGATAGTGGGTAGAATGTACAATATGTGCTCTGCATTCATCCAGCAAGGATTGCCCTTGCCTCGCTGTATTTACTGTTGTTCAAGCCTGTTGTTAGTTTGATTAACAGAAGCTAAATTGCATGTGTTCCACACTTGTTTAAGCCTTAGGCAGTCCTGAGGCTTCTCTGAACGGTCATATTCGTGTTGGTGTTTTGCCCTTGCAAGGCTAAACTCTTTTGTTAACAACTACAGAAATTTGGTCAGGCTGCAGTATAGTTCCTCTACATCAAAATGCTACCCAGGATATTTGAAATTCCCTTCTATGTTTCTGACTTGCCTTGTTTGTGCAGATTCATCCGCTGATAGTGACTCCACTGATAGCGACTAAGATGTGTGGTCGGTCATGTTGTTCATCTGAAGACTTCTGTTTCTCTAAAGAATCTGCAATGGTGGCCATGTGTTGGCTGTTAGCCTGTAACCGTGAAGTTCTGTTTCTGCTTCCCATCTTTGGTCTCTGCCGGAATTCTGTCTTTATGGTTTGTTTGGTGCAACTGCAAGACGTTCCACTTTGTCGGGAATCTGCCTGGAATCTAAATGATGGTTACAACATTGCTATGTTTCTATAATCTGCCGGGAATCTGAATGATGGTTACATACATATTTTGTACTCCTCGCAGATTCCTTTTCCCTGTGCGTCATCAATATACACCGGAATTGCAGTGCCAACATGCAAATTAAAATGGTTATGATGTACTCCCTCCGTCTCAAAATTCTTGGTTTACATTTGTCTAGATACGGGGCAAAAGACACAAATTTGACCTCAGGGCGAAACTATTTCACAAACTAAACTGTTTTTGAAAGTATTTCACCCAACTGACCCCTAACGTGCAGCGCCTAACAGCAAGGCGCTGCACTCTACTGTGTAGCGCCTAACACTCAGGCGCCACACCTGTGCAGCGTCCGACAGCTAGGCGCTGCACTACACTGTGCAGCGCCTAGCTGTAAGGAGCTGCACAGTAGAGTGCAGCGCCTAGCTGTTAGGCTCTGCACAAAAGGGTCAGCGGTGTGGAATTTTTTCAAAAACAGTTTAATTTGTGAAATACTTTCACTCTGAGGTCAAATTTGTCAATTTTGCCTGATGTATCAAGTCACGTTTTAATATTAGATACATCCGTATCTAGACAAATGTAAGACAAGAATTTTGGGACGGAGGGAGTAGTATGATAGGATGGTATCTTCCTTTGAAAGATTTAAGTGGCTTGACTAGGCATATGTTCACGCATGTAGTTGAATCAAAATCAACACAGCCTCCATGATATTTATGTTCATGGTGATTTATATCCTACTCATGCTTGCATTCAATGTTGGTTAATCTCAATGCATATTTATGACCGTTGTTGCTCTCTAGTTGGTCGCTCCTCAATCTTTTGCTAGCCTTCATCTGTACTAAGCGGGAATACTGCTTGTGTATCCACTTCCTTAAACCCAAAGTTGTTTCATATAAGACCACCATACCTACCTATATGCGGTATTTATCTGCCGTTCCAAGTAAATTTGCATGTGCCCAACTCTAAACCTTCAAATAATAATCTGTTTTGTATGCCCAAATCGCTCATGTAGTGACTGGGGCTGTCAGTATCTTCCATGCTAGGTGGCTTATTCTCACGATGAGTGTTGATTCACTTGTCATTCACGAGAAAGTGGCTGGTAATCGGGACGCCCAGTTCCATGCTCAAAATCAAATCAAAATATAACCTCAAACAAAACTCCCCTAGGATTGTTGTTGGTATGGACGGTACCCGTTGTTTCGGATCAGCCGTGGAGTGTGATTGTTGGTGGAGGGGGAGTAAAAACTTTACCATTCTGTTTGAGAACCGCCTATAATGTATCTAGCATGGAAGATAGTGAGATCTCTTGGTTGTTATGTTGATAATGAAAGCATACCGCTCAAAATTATATTCATCTCTGTTTTAATAGCTCGAGCTCTGGCACCTCTGCAAATCCCTGCTTCCCTCTGCGAAGGGCCTATCTATTTACTTTTATGTTGAGCTATCATCCTCTTATAAAAAGCACCAGTTAGAGAGCACTACTGTCATTTATATGCATTGTTATTAATTGATATTGAGTATGACTGTGACTGGATCTCTTTTACCATGAATTACAATGTCTAGTCAGTCCTTAATCTTCAGGGGTGCTCTGCATTTATGTTTTGTGGTCTCAGAAAGGGCTAGCGAGATACCATTTTGCCATATTATATCATGATTGTTTTGAAAAAGTGTTGTCGTCCGAGATTTATTATTGCTCGCTAGTTGATTATGCCATTGATATGAGTAAATGTGAGACCTAAATGTTATTGTGAATATGGTTAGTTCATAAACTTTGCTGAAAACCTGGATATTGGCTAGACATATTTGCAACAACAAGATCAAACAGAGTTTGTAAAAGTTTTTCTTTGTCACTTTCAGTTTGTCAACTGAATTGCTTAAGGACAAGTAATGGGTTAAGTTTGGGGGAGTTGATACGTCTCCATCGTATCTACTTTTCTAAACTCTTTTGCCCTTATTTTGGACTCTAACTTGCATGATTTGAATGGAACTAACCCGGACTGACGCTGTTTTCAGTAGAATTGCCATGGTGTTATTTTTGTGCAGAAATAAAAGTTTTTGGATTGACCTGAAAATTTACAGAGAATATTTTTGGAATATATAAAAAATATTGGCGAAACAATCAACCAGAGGGGGTCCACCCATTGGCCACAAGCCTGGGGGGCGCGCCTAGGTGGCTTGTGGGCCCCCTGGACCTCCTCCGACCCTAATTCCAACGCTATATATTCACATCCGAAGAGAAAAAAAATCGGAGAGAAGAATTCATTGCGTTTTACGATACGGAGCCGCCACCACCTCCTGTTCTTCATCGGGAGGGCTGATCTGGAGTCCGTTCGAGGCTCCGGAGAGGGGGATTCATCGCCATCATCATCACCAACCTTCCTCCATCACCAATTTCATGATGCTCACCACCGGGAGTGAGTAATTCCATCGTAGGCTTGCTGGACAGTGATGGGTTGGTTGAAATTTAACATATAATCGAGTTAGTTTTGTTAGGGTTTGATCCCTAGTACCCACTATGTTCTGAGATTGATGTTGCTATGACTTTGCTATGCTTAATGCTTGTCACTAGGGCCCGAGTGCCATGATTTCAGATCTGAACCTATTATGTTTTCATGAATATATTTGTGTTCTTGATCCTATCTTGCAAGTTGTAGACACCTATTACGTGTTATGATCCGCATACCCCAAGGTGACAATAATTGGGATTCTTTCCGGTCATTACCGTAGTTTGAGGAGTTCATGTATTCACTAAGTGCTAATGCTTTGGTCCGGTTCTCTATTAAAAAGAGGCCTTAATATCCCTTGGTTTCCATTAGGACCCCGCTGCCACGGGAGGGTAGGACAAAAGATGTCATGCAAGTTCTTTTTCATAAGCACGTATGACTATATTCGGAATACATGCCTACATTATATTGATGAATTGGAGCTAGTTCTGTGTCACCCTAGGTTATAACTGTTGCATGATGAATGAAATCCGACATAATTATCAATCACTGATCCGTTGCCTACGAGCTTTTCACATATTGATCTTTGCTAAGTTACTTTTCCGTTGCTACTGTTACAATCATCACAAAACTGCTACTGTTACTTTTGCCACCATTACCATTACTTCCATACTACTTTGCTACTAAAAACTTTGCTGCAGATATTAAGTCTTTCAGGTGTGGTTGAATTGACAACCTAGCTGCTAATACTCGGGAATATTCTTTGGCTCCCCTTGTGTCGAATCAATAAATTTGGGTTGAATACTCTACCCTCGAAAACTGTTGCGATCCCCTATACTTGTGGGTTATCAGCCAGCCCGTACATGGTTAAAAAGCTTACCTGCCAATTCCATCAGTTCATGGGCGGAGCTGAAGGCACGGTTCATTCAAAACTTTAAAGGTACATGCAAGCAGCCTCTGACGATTATCGACCTCGATAACTGTGTGCAACGTGAGGATGAGTCGGCCCACCATTGGGTCCGCCGGGTCTCAGCTATTATCCACTCATCAGATAGCATCGCGGCGGGTTCAGCGGTCCTGGTCTTGGAGAAGAATTGTCACTTCACCCCTCTCAAGCAGAAGCTTGAGCGACTTAAACATCATTGTAATGACATGGGTGAGCTAATGGCAGCTCTCATTAAGTATGCAGACTCTATCAACACCAAGGACCCTGGATCTGATGATGAGAAATCAAACAAGGGCAAGAAGAATGGCAATGGTAAGGGTCAGCAGCAGAATGTGACAGGGCATAACAACAACAACTAGGGCAACGGTGGTAAGGGCAGACACCCCGATGGCAGGTCAGATCTAGTGGCTAACACAAATACTGGGTATAAAGGCCACTGCCGTAATGGTAATGGTAAGCCGTCCTTTGGAGGAAAGAATTTTAATCTTGAGGTGATGTTCAATGAACCCTGCCCAAAGCACAGTCTGCCTGATAAGCCGGCGAGTCATGCCTGGAAGGATTGTTTTATCATGAGAGAATACAGGAATTCTAATTTTAATCAGAATCACGGTAATAATAACGGGCCGCCCGGTGGGTCAGGATCTGGTTCACAGGGGCCCGGCTTTGGTGGCGGCGGCCCAAATTCTGGTTATCAAGGACAGAGCAGTCAGGGCGGTTATAACCAATAGTCCGGTCAGGGAAACCAACAGCAGGGTAATCAATCAGGGTATCAGAGTAACCCAAAGCAGCTTAATGGAGGTCAATATCATGTTTTCACCACAAGTCTCTGCAAACGTGATTAGAAGGTTCATAAGCGTGCAGTCAATACCGTTGAGCCGGCAGTGCCTTAGTACTTACGATGGTCAGAATATCCAATCACATGGAGTCGGGAGGATCACCCGCCCCGGGTTGAAAATCCGGGTCATCTGGCTTTGGTGGTAGCCCCACAGGTTGGAGGTTATAAATTTACTAAAGTACTGATGGATGGTGGCAGTAGCATCAATTTCCTGTATTATGACACCTTTTGTAGAATGAATTTAACTGACAAGGATCTTAAGCCATCTTCCACAGTCTTCCATGGTGTGGTACCTGGTAAGTCGGCGTATCATGTGGGGAAAATTTCCTTGGAAGTGGCCTTTGGTAATGACTATGACTACAAAGCAGAGACACTATGGTTTGAGGTGGTCAAAATCAAGAGCCCGCATCATGCTCTATTTGGACGACCGGCTTATGCTAAGTTCATGGCTCGTCCTTGTTATGTTTACTTACAGCTTAAGATGCCAGGGCGGAAAGGTACAATTACAGTCCATGGTGATCGAAAAATTGCTCTGGAGTGTGAAGAAGGAGATGTTGCTTATGCTGAGTCGGCCTGTGCCACGGAGGAGCTTTAATTCTATAAGGATAATGTTGACCCGGTTGATATGACCCCTTTGAAGATGCCCACCACTGAGCAAGACCCTTTGTTAAAATTTAAGTCGGCTGATGACACTAAGCAGGTTGACTTTGTCCCTGGCGACTCATCTCAGCAGTTCACAGTGGGGGCTAATATGGATCCTAAATAGGAAAGCACGCTCATCGAATACATCCGTGAGAATCAGGACATCTTTGCATGGAAACCTTCTAACATGCCGGGTGTACCGAGAGAATTCGCTGAGCACACCCTTAATGTCGATCCTAAGTTTAAGCCAGTCAAGCAATTCCTTCGTCGTTTCAATGAAGAGCGACGTAAGGCCATTGGAGAGGAGGTAGCCCGGCCCTTGGCAGCTGGGTTTATTGTGGAAGTCTTTCACCCTGAGTGGTTGGCTAACCCTGTGCTTGTACTTAAAAAGAATGGCACATGGCGTATGTGTGTTGACTACACAGATCTTAACAAAGCTTATCCAGCTGATCCATTTGCTCTCCCTTGTATCGACCAGATTATTGATGCCACGGCGGGTTGTGAGAGCTTATGCTTCCTGGATGCTTATTCTGGTTATCATCAGATCAAGATGGCAGTTAGGACCAAGAGAAGACGTCTTTTATCACCCCTTTTGGAGCCTTCTGCTATGTTTCTATGCCTTTTGGGCTTAAGAGTGCTCAGGCGACTTATCAACGTTGTGTTCAGAATTGTTTTCACAGTCAGATTAGGCATAATGTGCATGCTTATGTGGATGATATTGTGGTCAAATCTAGAAAGAAGGAGACTCTCCTGAATGATTTGAAGGAGACCTTTGACAATCTCTGGGTCTATAAAATGATGCTTAACCCGGCCAAGTGTGTCTTTGGTGTGCCTGCAGGTAAACTATTGGTTTTTTTGGTCTCAGAGAGGGGCATTGAGGCTAACCCGGAGAAGATTAAGGCCATCACCTCCCTGGCTAAGCCGGCGTGTTTCAATGACATCCAGCACCTGGCGGGTCGTATTGCGGCTCTCAGCCGGTTTATAAGCCGCCTGGGAGAGAGGGCAATTCCTTTATACCAGATGATGAAGAAGACAAATCACTTTGTCTGGAGTGATGCTGCTGATAAGGCATTTGAGGCACTAAAAAAATAGTTAGTTGAGCCACCTGTCCTTGCGGCTCCCATTGAGAAAGAGCCTTTGCTCCTGTATGTGGCGGCTAATAGTAAGGCTGTCAGTGTGGCAGTTGTTGTGGAACGCAAGGAGGCGGGTAAGGAATACCTGGTTCAACGGCCGGTTTATTATGTCAGTGAGGTGTTGATTGAGTCCAAGCAACGATACCCACGTTCGCAGAAACTGGTGTATGGGGTGTTCATGGCGAGTCTCAAACTGAAGCATTATTTTCTTGGTCATCCTATTACTGTGGTCAGCTCTGCTCCCTTAGGAGACATTATTCAAAACAAGGAGGCCACAGGTTGGGTTGCTAAGTGGGCAATAGAACTTGGACCTCATGGTTTGAAATATGTGCCAAGAACAGCCATCAAATCTCAGGCTCTGGTGGATTTCATCAATGACTGGACAGAGTTGCAGACACCCGAGGAGAAGCCTGATAACACATATTGGACAATTCACTTTGATGGGTCCAGGCTGGAAGGCTCGGGGGCTGGAGTTATTTTGACTTCCCCACGAGGAGACAAATTTTGTTATGTTTTAAGGCTAATGTTCCCTTGTACTAACAATGCAGCTGAATATGAGGATTTACTCCACGGCCTTCGTATGGCCAAGGAAATGAATTTAAGCCGGGTCAAGTGTCTAGGCGACTCAGACCTAGTAGCTCAGCAAGTTTCAGGCACATGGGATTCTAAAGACCCGCTCATGGCGGCTTATCGCCGGGCGGTTGACAATATTGCTGGTCATTTCAAGGGTTATCAGGTGGATCACCTTGATCGAAGGAAGAATGAGGCGGCTGATGCCTTAAGCTGGCTTGGATCTCAACGTAAGCCGGTGCCTCCTAATGTGTTTCTTGACGTGTTGCATAATCCTTCGGTCAAGTTACCATCTGAAGAAGACCTTGTTGTCCCTGACCTGGAGGCGCAGTTAGTGGTGGCTCTCCATGCTATTCCTGATTGGACGCTCCCCTACTTGGCTTATATGACTCGGGGCGAGTTACCTGAGGATGAAACTTTGGCAAGGCAAATAACCAGGAGGTCTAAGTCTATGACTATTGTGAATGGCGAGTTACACCGATGCAGTGTGACAGGCATGTTTCAACGTTGTGTTTCTCCTGAAGAGGGCCGTGAGATCTTACGAGAGATTCATGAAGGTGATTGTGGTCATCATGCTGGCTCTAAGTCTTTAGTGGCTAAAGCTTTTCGTCACAGGTTTTACTGGTTGACGGCTCATGCTGACGCAGAGGATATCGTTAGCAACAGTGGCGGAGCCAAGGGGGACGAGCAGGGGCCAGCCCCCCCCCCCCCCAAAGGTTTGTGTCGTACTGAGTAGTAGGCCGTAGGTAAGCGTAGCTTACTTTGACTAAGGAATACTTGGCCCCCCCCTATACGATGCGCTCCAGGCTTGAAGCCCACATGCCCAGGTACAGATTAATTTGATTGAGAAATACTAGTACGTACTGCAGCCCATTACTAGTTGGTCAAAACGGCCTGTTTAGTCTAGGGAATCCCCATCGTCTACCCATTCTATCGGCGCCGACGCGACGCACGACCTTCGCTGCGTGCCTGTCTCAGGGTAGTTATAGGAGAAGGGCTGGGCGCATACGGCACTACATAGCTGATCCTGATCGACGGCGACGGCGCAGGCAGGTTCCGTCCGCCTCCGGCGACGGTGGCGATGCTCAAGAAAATCCTACGGTCAGTCTCTCCTTCGTTGATTTATATCATACATGTTATTGGTTTACATCAGGCAGCAGCAATTTCATGATTTAGATTAAATTAGTTAGATCAGTGATTTCTTCTTTTATCCTGGCGTACCGGTATTGTAAATCAGTCATGATGCATTGGTTATACAATTTAGATTTAATTTTTCATAAATTATTTTTGTATTTGTGTAGTCATGAAGATGAAAACAGTATATTTTTTGTCTATAAATAACATATTTGATTTTCTGGGTAGCCACGAACCCGATTTAAAAAAAATGCAAATGTAACCTATTTGCATTGTCCCGCTGATTGTGAGATACTCCCTCCATTCCACAATGGAGTATATCAAAAGCATTGAATACATCTACGATGTTGACTATTTTTTCGGGTCATCGTCTCTTGGCCCCCCCTCTGCTCAAATCCTAGCTCCGCCCCTGGTTAGCAAGTGTGATGGGTGTCAAAAATTTGCAAGACAGGCTCATGTGCCGGCTCAAGAATTGCGTATGATTCCAATAACTTGTCCATTTGTAGTCTGGGGGCTTGATATGGTTGGACCATTCAAGAGGTCTAAGGATAAAAAGACCCACCTTTTGGTGGCGGTTGACAAGTTTACCAAGTGGGTTGAGGCGGAGCCAGTTAGCAATTGTGAGGCGGCCACAACTATTCAGTTTGTTAAAAAACTGATTTTTCGCTTTGGATACCCTCATAGTATCATTACTGATAATGGTACTAATCTGTCTAAGGGTGCTATGAAAGAGTTCTATCAAAGAGAGCATATTCGTCTTGACGTTTCTTCAGTGGCTCATCCACAGTCTAATGGCCAGGCAGAGCGAGCTAATCAGGGAATTTTGAGAGGCATTAAGCCCCGGCTCATGGTTCCTTTGAAGAGAAGGCCGGGTTGTTGGGGTGAGGAGTTACCTTCAGTGCTTTGGAGTATCAATACCACCCCCAATAGATCAAGAGGCTATACGCCTTTCTTTATGGTTTATGGTGCAGAGGCGGTTCTCCCAAGTGACATCCGTCATGACTCGCCTAGAGTGGCGGCTTATGTTGAAGCTGATAATGAGACGACACGCCAGAACTCACTTGATGTTTTGGATGAAGAGCGTGACCTTGCGGCGACTCGTTCGGCGATATATCAGCAAGATCTACGTCGCTATCACACTACAGGAATCAGCTTCTTTGCCGTCTGCCATGGCAGACGGCAAAGAACCGGAAAGCGGACGGCAAAGGGCTTTGCTGTCAGCCGCGGATGGCAAACGTGCCCAGCAAAGAAAGCTACGGTAAACAGCTCCTTTGCCGTCTGCTTTTGGCCAGCGGACGGCAAAGACCCCTTTGCCGTCAGTGGTAGACGGCAAAGAACGTAGACGGCAAAGAATAGACATTAGCCACATTAGGTGGCTAACGGGAGGCTTTGCCGTCTGCCAGCTGACGGCAAACATGCCCTCCCCTTTGCCGTCTGCCTTGTGACATCAGCAGACGCGTCATGCCCTCCCACTCTTTGCCGTCTACCACGGACGGCAAACTGCCCAAGCCTTTGCCATCTGTCACAGATGGCAAAGTGACCAAATGGGGCAGCTCCCAGGTTGCATAGGTTGCTGCCACATGGCCTCTTTGCCGTCTGTGGCAGACGTCAAAGACCCCTTTGCCGCCTCTTTTTGTTCTGTTTTTTCTTATATCCAACCATTTTCACAGCAAATATATGATATTTCACAGCAAACATATATATATTTCATAGCAAACATATGAGATATCGAACACATAGATAGCAAGTTCCACATACATATGAGATATCCAATACATAGCAAGTTCAACATACATAGTTCATCCATACATATTACAAGTTTCACATAGCAAGTTCCACATTGTTCCAAAATGAAAACAGAAAGGGAAAACAAGCCCTCCATCAATGCAAGCTTCCGTGAAGTGAATGAAATCTGCAAAATGGGCAAGAAGAAAGTTAGAAGAAGAAGAAGAAGAAGAAGAAGAAGAAGAAAATGAAGAAGAAGAAGAAGAAGTATAAGACATTTATGAGCTAACTTAGGTAACCTAGGTAAAAATGATATTGATGAGCTAACTTAGGCAAAATGGATCATTTTGGAGCTAACTTAGCTAAAATGGGTCATTTTGGAGATAACCTAGGTAAAAATGACATTTATGAGCTAACCTAGGTATAATGGATCATTTTGGAGCTAACTTAGCTAAAATGGATCATTTTGGAGCTAACTTGGATAAAATGGATCATTTTGGAACTAACTTAGCTAAAATGGATCATTTTGGAGCTAACCTAGGTAAAATGGATCATTTTGGAGCTAACCTAGGTAAAATGGATCATTTTGGAGCCAACCTAAATAAAATGGATCATTTATGAGCTAACCTAGGTAAAATGGATCATTTTGGAGCTAACCTAGGTAAAATGGATCATTTTGGAGCGAACTTAAGTAAAATGGATCATTATTGAGCTAACCTAGGTAATTATGCCATTTTTGAGTTAACTAAGCATATTATGCCATTTTTGACATAAGTAAGCTAAGTATAGGTATTTATTGAGCTAACCTAGGTAACTATGCATATTAGAGCTAACTTAGGTCATTTTGGAGCTAACTTAGGTAAAATTGATCATTTTGGAGCTAATTAAGCTTATTATATCATTTTCGAGGAAAATAAGCTAAGTATATGACATATATGAGGTTACCAAGGTTGTTATGCCATTTCAACCTAAGTAAGCTAATTATGCCAATTTTGACATAAGTAAGCTAAGTGTATGTCATTATTGAGCAAACCTAGGTAACTAAGCATATTAGAGCTAACTTAGGTCATTTTGAAGCAAACAAAGCTAAGTGTAGATCATTTTAGAGCTAACTTAGGTAAAATGGGTCATTTTGGAGCTAAGTAAGCTAAGTCTAGGTCATTATGGTAAGCATATTGGAGAAAATAAAGCTAAGTCTAGGTCATTATGCATTTGTTAAGCAAAACACTATAGAAAACTTACCGTCGTCACGGAGGTGAAGCACCGTGGTGGCTCGTGCCGGTACCACCTAGAGAAGGATCGTGCGATGCTTGTCTGGAGTTACGCTGCACCAAAGATCATTTGCAATGTCTCGTTAGCATGATGACACTAAAATGTTAAGACTACTAACTAATGACCATTCAAATTAAACTCACCGTGGTCCCCGGAGCAATCTCTGGCATCGGCGGAGGGGTCTGACCGGCCTTCTCGCACACAGACTGCACATTTGGTTTTGACGAGTCAGTCATACTAGTTAGTAATGAAACGAACATTACGTGGATGATTTGGCTAATATGCAGAAGAAACTTACCACGAGGAGCTCGTACATGGCCCGGTTATGCATGTCATTCCGTGCCCTCTCCTCCTTCAACAGTTTTGCCGTCTTCTCCTCCAACTCCCACTGCTTCTCCTCCGCCTGCCGGTCCCTCTCCGCCAGAAGCGCCTGGGTTCTATCTCTCTCACTCTGAAGAACAGCCTGCAACACCACTCCTCGTTAGCATTGTAATCATCGATGGCCGCACACACAATGTAATGGAGGAAAGATAGCTGAGTCCATATAACTAACCTCGAAGGCGAGCTTGACTGGCCGTTGACGAGGGCTCATCTCAGGAGCAGAGCTTGACTGGCGTGCCTTGATCTCCGGGAGAGTGCTAGGACAACATATAAGTCCATCTCCAATGGCTATCGAGCCATGGGACCTCCTGCCACCAGATAACATCACCAGCTCTGGATCAAACTGCTGGCTCAGGTTAAAGTCCTCCCCTTTCATCGCCTTCCCCACATCTCTGTACCTCACGAGCTTGTTGTGGGAGGAGATGTTGGTGAAGTTCTTTGGATCATCGAGGTCAGACGCAGAGAATGCCTTGACCTTCTTGTACGAGGCAGTATGGGCCATGGCATAGCGATCGTACACCTCTGGCACCTCACCTTATTGTGCTTTGCCTGAAAGAGAGGAACAGAGTAAATTAGTAATTAAAGGGCTCAAGCTAGCATGAAGAATGAATTGCATGAATCATGAAGCAAACCACATACCCAGTTCCGCCCGAACTGAAATAAGTTGGTGTTGCCTTGATGGTGTGGGACACCTTCCATTTGGGCACGCCGGTCCTTGGCATTGTTGTGGACGGCTAGCCATTGGTCTGAGCACCACTCATCCACCAACACCTCCCAACAATCCATCTGATCCGCACACCATCTCGGGGGCACCTAAGTTAGTAAAGAGAAACTTGAGTGCTACGCCTACGAATCAAATCAAGGAAACTAAGTACAAGGCCTTAAGAATAGGTAATTACCGTCATGTACTGCTCCTTCAGAAACTTGTCGCGGCATGCCGGCTTGGGCTTCTTAATACCACGCGAGGCGTAGTAGTCTCGAACAGCCTGCACCCAAGCCTCGTGCCGTAAGTTTTGTAGTAGGCGCCTGCACTCGGCATCGATAACCTTTGCTGCGGCCTCCTCGTATCCCTCCTCACACCTGTAGAAGGTCTGCAATCAAACGAGACAACATTGATTAGTACAATAACTAGCTATTTGAAGATTTTTTATTATGTAAAGGAGAAATTACCCAAAACTTTCTGATCACCATCTCTGCCCTCGTGTGGCACAAGACACTGTCGATCATCTCCTCCGGTGGGGCCGGGGCAGCCAAGTACTGCTCCCATCTCAATCCTAGCTGTGGAAGCTGACCCTCACCGGGCAACATGACAAACCCCAGGAAGTTTTGCCGGTAAAGCACACCAAGGACGGTGTTGGGCCTGCGGACATCATCAGCGTGGTGCCAACCCCTGCAGTATGACAAGGCCAACGCATTAGATATTTGAAGAAACGTGAAGGCAAATGGTACAAAAAGAGTAAATGCACTTACCTCTCCCCATCAGGGAAAATCAACCACCTCTGCTCGCGGGTCGCCGGCACAGACAGGAGCTGTGTAGAACCATGCTGGTAGACGGTGGCCCCCTCAACCACCTCGCCCTTGCTATCAGTCGGATCCCTGCCACCATCAGCATGGCCACTCGGCCCCTCAGGCGGACCCATCCAGGTACCCCATCCGGACGTCTCCTGGGACGTATGATACGTCTCCAACGTATCTATATTTTTTTATTGTTCCATGCTATTATATTATCTATTTTGGATGTTTTATATGCATTAGTATGCTATTTTATATTATTTTTGGGACTAACTTATTAACCTAGAGCCCAGTGCCAGTTTCTATTTTTTTCCTTGTTTTTGAGTTTCACAGAAAAGGAATACCAAACGGAATAAAACTTTACGATGATTTTTCTTGGACCAGAAGACACCCAGAGGAATTGGAGTCCAAGCCAGAAGACACACGAGGCGGCGGCAAGGGTGGAGGGCGCGCCCTAGGGTGGGCGCCCCCCTGCCTTGTGGCCCCCTCAGGAGTTCCCTGACCTAGCTCTTCGTCCTATATATTCACATATATTCTAGAACCCTCAGAGGGAGCCACAAAAATACTTTTCCGTCGCCGCAACCTTCTGTTCCCGTGAGATCCCATCTTGGGGCCTTTTCCGGCATCTTGCCAGAGGGGGATTCGATCACGGAGGGCATCTACATCAACCCTATTGCCCTTCCGATGAAGCGTGAGTAGTTTACCACAGACCTACGGGTCCATAGCTAGTAGCTAGATGGCTTCTTCTCTCTCTTTGATTCTCAATACCATGTTCTCCTCGATGTTCTTGGAGCTCTATCCTATGTAATCTTCATTTGCGGTGTGTTTGTCGAGATCCGATGAATTGTGGATTTATGATCAGCTTATCTATGAATATTATTTGAATCTTCTCTGAATTCTTATATGCATGATTTGATATCTTTGGATTTCTCTTTGAATTATCAGTTTGGTTTGGCCAACTAGATTGGTTTTTCTTGCAATGGGAGAGGTGCTTAGCTTTGGGTTCAATCTTCCGTGATTTCACCCAGTGACAAAGTAGGGGTAGCGAGGCACGTATTGAATTGTTGCCATCGAGGATAAAAAGATGGGGTTTTCATCATATTGCTTGAGTTTATTCCTCTACATAATATCATCTTACTTAAGGCGTTACTCCGTTCTTTATGTACTTAATACTCTAGATGCATGCTGGATAGCGGTCGATGTGTGGAGTAATAGTAGTAGATGCAGGCAGGAGTCGGTCTACTTGACACGGACGTGATGCCTATATGCATAATCATTGCCTTGGATATCGTCATAACTTTGCGCTTTTCTATCAATTGCTTGACAGTAATTTGTTCACCCACCGTATTATTTGCCTTCAAGAGAGAAGCCTCTAGTGAAACCTATGGCCCCAGGGTCTATTTTCCATCATATTTGTTTCCGATCTACTATTTTGCAATCTTTTATTTTCAGTTCTATAAACCAGAAAACCCAAAAATATTTTATCTTTTGTTTAGTTTTATTCCGTCTCTATCAGATCTCACCTTTGCAAGTGACCGTGAAGGGATTGATAACCCCTTTATCATGTTTGGTGCAAGTGTTTGATTGTTTGTGTAGGTGCATCTATTGGGGACTTGCGCGTTTCTCCTACTGGATTGATACCTAATAACCCACAAGTATAGGGGATCATTTATAGCTTTTTCGATAAATAAGAGTGTCGAACCCAACGAGGAGCTAAAGGTAGAACAAATATTCCCTCAAGTTCTATCGACCACCAATACAACTCTACACACACTTGACGTTTGCTTTACCTAAAACAAGTATGAAACTATTTTGTGAGAATAAAACTATGAGTACTTTGCGAGAATAAAACTATGAATAAATTGCGAGACGATAAAAGTGGATAGCTTATGTCAACAAGAAAGTCATTTGTCCCTAGGCAATCGATAACAAGTACCGGTAATCATTCTTGCAATTTTACATGAGGGAGAGGCATGAGCTAACATACTTTCTCTAGTTGGATCATATGCACTTATGATTGGAACTCTAGCAAGCATCCGCAACTACTAAAGATCATTAAGGTCGTGAAGCCCAACCATAGCATTAAGTATCAAGTCCTCTTTATCCCATACGCAACAACCCACTTACTCGGGTTTAAGCTTCTATCACTCTCGCAACCCACCATAAGCGAATCATGAATGTATTGCAACACCCTATAGCGAGGGCCCCTCATGTTTGCGCGAGACGGAGGGCACCATAGGACAGCTCCATAAATAAAATATACAATCATACCAACCAAGATCACGATTAACCCACAGGACAAAACGAATCTACTCAAACATCATAGGATAGCCAAATATCACTGGGAAATAATATATGGAGTTGAGCACCATGTTTAAGTAGAATTACAGTGGGGAGAACGGGTGTTACACTGCTGCATAGAGGGGGAGAGAGTTGGTGTTGATGGTAGCAAAATTGTTGATGTAGATCGCCGTCACGATCCTAGCCCCGGCGGCACTCCGGCGCCACCGGGAGAGAGGGGGAGAGAGCCCCCCTCCTTCTTCTTCTTCCTTGGCCTCCCCCCTAGATGGGAGGAGAGTTCCCCCTCTGGTCCATGGCCTCCATGGTGGCGGAGGGGTGGGAGCCCCTCCGAGATTGGATCTCCCTCTTTGTTCTCTTCTGTTTCGCGTTCCCCAGATCTGGCCGAAAACCGTTTCTTATATTCCGGGAGATCCGTAACCCCGATTGCGCTGAAATTTTAACACGATTTTTTTCCAGATATAAGCTTCCTTGCGCCCGAAGTAGAGACCCAACCGACATCCGAGGAGGGCACAACCCACCAGGGCGCGCCTGGCCCCTGGGGCGTGCCCTGGTGTCTTGTGGGGGCGGTGGGCCCCCGTTTGCGTTGATTCCAAGTCCCAAAAATCACATATATTTCATAAATTTTTATCACGTTTGGACTTCGTTTGATATGGATTTTTTGTGAAACAAAAACATGCAAAAAACAGGAATTGGCACTGGGCACTGGATCAATAGGTTAGTCCAATAAATCATATAAAATGTTGCCAAAAGTATGTGAAAGTTGTATAATATTGGCATGAAACAATAAAAAATTATAGATACGACGAAGACGTATCAGCATCCCCATGCTTAATTCCTGCTCGTCCTCGAGCAGGTAAATGATAAAAAAGGTAATTTTTGATGTGGAATGCTACCTAGCATAATCTTGATCATATATCTAATCATGGCATGAATATTAAGACATACGTGATTCAAAGCAATAGTCTATAATTTGACATAAAGACATCAATACTCAGGCATCCCAACAAACAATCATGTCTTTCAAAAGATCAATGCTAAAGAAAGTTATCGCTACAAAATCATATAGTCTTGTCATGCTCTATCTTCTTAACACAAAGTATTTATCATGCACAACCCCGATGACAAGCCGAGCAATTGGTTCATACTTTTTAATGCGCTTCCGCTTTTTTAACCCTCACGCAATACATGAGCGCAAGCCATGGATATAGCACTACGGGTGGAATAGAGTATGATAATAGGGGTAAATATAGAGAAGACAAAAAGGTAAGAAAGTCTCACATCGACGCGGCTAACCAACGGGCTATGGAGATGCCCATCAATCGATATCAATGCGAGGAGTAGGGATTGCCATGCAACAAATGCACTAAGAGCTATAAGTGTATGAAAGCTCAACATGAAAACTAAGTGGGCGTGCATCTAACTCTATAATGAAAAATTCCCACTAGTATATGGAAGTGACAACATTGGAGACTCTCCATATGAAAAACATGGTGCTACTTTGAAGCACAAGTGTGGAACTAGCATGCCCCTTTTCTCTTTGTATTTTTTTCTTTTTTTTCTTCTCTTTTTTCTCTCTCTCATTGTCCGGAGTCTCATCCCGACTTGTGGGGGAATCATAGTCTCCATCATCCTTTCCTCACTGGGCAATGCTCTAAAACTGAATAATGATGATCATCACACTTCTATTTACTTATAACTCAAAAGAAATAAAAATTACAACTCGATACCTATAATAAAGTATGACTCTATATGAATGCCTCTGGCAGTGTACCAGGATGTGCAATGATCTAGCATAACAACGATATCAAAAAACGGACAAGCCATGGAAATATCATGCTAGCTATCTTACGATCATGCAAAGCAATATGACAATGAATGCTCAAGTCATCAAAACGGAAGCAGTGGATGTTGCATGGCAATATATCTCGGAATGGCTATGGAAAGGCCATAATAGGTAGGTATGGTGGCTGTTTTGAGGAAGATATAATAAGGCTTATGTGTGATAGAGCATATCATATCACGGGGTTTGGATGCACCAGCGAAGTTTGCACCACATCTCGAGGTGAGAAAGGGCAATGCACGGTACCGTAGAGGCTAGCAAATTGCGGAAAGGTAAGAGTGCGTATAATCCATGGACTCACATTAGTCATAAAGAACTCATATACTTATTGCAAAAGTTTATTAGCCCTCGAAGCAAAGTACTACTACGCATGCCCCTAGGGGATAGATTGGTAGGAAAAGACCATCGCTCGTCCCCGACTGCCACTCATAAGGAAGATAATCAATAATAAATCATGCTCCAACTTCATAGCATAACGAGAGACTATACGTGCATGCTTCGGGAATCACAAACCTTAACACCAATATTCTTACTAACCACAACTGTTTACTAGTACCTCCCACATATTCCATCTCTATATCGCAAAACTATTGCAAGGACTCAAACACATCATATTCAGTGATCCACAAGTTTTATGTAGGATTTTATGACTAACCATGCAATTGACCAATTCCTGTTGACTCTCTAAATAGATATAAGTGGAGCATGAGAGTTTAATTCTTTCTACAAAAGTCCATGCTCTAATAAGTATAAGTGAAGCAAAAGAGCATTCTTCAAATAACGGTTTTCTATGTGAAGAGAAACAGGCAATCCAAACTTCAAATGATATAAGTGAAGCACATGAAGCATTCTATAAAGCCACACTCAAAAGATATAAGTGAAGTGCAATGAGCATTCTATAAATAGACCATGGACTATATCATACCAGCACGGTGCATAAAATAAAAAAATTAAAAATAAACACCAAAGACGCTCCAAGATTCACACATATCACATGAACGAAACGAAGACGAAAACATACCGATACTTGTTGAAGAAAGATGGGATGCCTTCCAGGGCATCCCCAAGCTTAGACGCTTGAGTATCCTTGAATATTTACTTGGGGTGCCTTGGGCATCTCCAAGCTTGAGCTCTTGCCTCTCCTCCTTCTCCTCATATCGAGACCTCCTCGATCTTTGATCACTTCATCCACACAAAACTCAACAGAAAGCTCGATAAGATCCGTTAGTATAATAATGCAAATCACTACTCTAAGTACTGTTGCAAACCAATTCATATTTTGCTTTTGCATTGTATCTACTGTAATATAACTTTTCCATGTCTTATACCACCGATAGAATCGATAGTTTCATCAAAACAAGCAAAACAATGCATCAAAAACAAAATCTGTCTTAAACAGGACAGTCTGTAGCAATCTGAACACCTACCATACTTCTGTTACTCCAAAAATTCTGAAAAATTAGGAAAAAATAAAAAATTTGTATAGAAAGACTGTGCAAGAAGTTTCAGAAGCTTTTGACATACCATTAAAAAATTTAAAATCACGCACTACAGCCAAAGTTTCTGTTTTTGCACCGCACATACCAACAAGCAATATAGTCATCCTAAAGGCAAATCTTGGCACAATAATTTTACAATACAATGGATTTTACAAGGGGATAATTATTTTTGTTGAAAAGTTTCTGTAATTAAGATTCAAAAAGTTTCCATGGGCATGAACAAAGTTCAAGGCTAGCTCCCACTTTCACAATGCTCGTCCCTCTCACTTTCACTTTTCTTTTTGTGAAGTTTTAAGTTCCCCTCGATATTTTTTTTGTTTTTAAACTTTATAAAAGCACTCAATAGAAATAAATGACTCTCTAAAAATTCCGGGTTGTCTCCCTGGCAACGCTTTCTTTAAAGCCATTAAGCTAGGCATAAAGTGCTCAAGTAATGAATCCACCTGGATCCCAAGGTATATCAAAGCCAATTTTAATTAACAATGATTTGGCATTTAGTAGTGAGCACAAAGCAACATATATCATGCAATGACGAAGTCTAACTCTCTTCCTATGCATCGGCATGTCATAAAAGAACAATTCATGCACATCAATTAAAGGCCAATGCATAGCATAAGCAGTTTCTTGCAATTTTATTGTGTTGAAGACATAAAGAGGTGGAGATATAGTTCCTCTCTCATAATAATTGCAAGTAGGAGCAGCAAGCACATGCATATTATATTCATCAAAATCATCATGTGTAGTAGCAAAACGCAACCCATCAATATAATCCTTAATAAGAGCAAACTTCTCTGATATAGTGTAGTTTGAAGAATTCAAAAAGATAATAGGACTATCATGTGTGGGTGCAATAGCAACAATTTCATTCTTAACATAAGGAACTATAGCAAGTTCATATCCATAAGCATAATTCATATTGGCATCTTGGCCACAAGCATAGCAAGCATCAAGTTCATGAAAAAGGGATATTTCAAAAGAATCAACGGGATCATAGCAATTGTCACAGCATTCATCCTTCGGTAAGCGTGGAGGGAAATTAAATAGTGCATGAGTTGAAGAGTTACTCTCATTAGAAGGTGGGCACGGGTAGCTAATCCGCTATTCCTCCTTTTGTTCTTCGCTCTCCTCATCATCTTTTTCATCCAATGAGCTCACAGTTTCATCAATTCCTTTCTTCCATAGACCCCTGCAAAATATTAGTCTCTTCTTGGATAGAGGAGACTTTCTCAATAAATATATCAATATCGGAATTGTATTTGTAATTATCATAGCAGTATTTAAGGATGGAAAAAATTTCAGGTCTATAAACATCATCATCAAAAGCTTCATACTTTAAAAACAAAGATTCAATTTCATAAGCACCCTTAAAAGCAACAAATTCTTCTATTCGTTCCACATCATAATAATCATATCTACCATTGGCATAAGAAGCCAAGGTTTCATTATCATTAAATTTGCATGAAAAGGGAAGGTGTGGAGCGTTCATCCTAGAGCAACAAGTATAATCATATCTCTGGCATAAATTCCAAGCATACCAATGCAACATATCAATTTGATCCCATAATAGTTTCCCTTTTTTGTCAAGCGATAATCCCTAAAGTATTCACGTTCATCCAACGTGTCTCCCATTATCAAGTTGAATGGGGTTTTCTCAGGATTATCAAAGTAGTGCATAATATTTTTCACATAACGAGCATCGAGGGTTTTAGGAGGTTCCCCATCTCCATGAGTAGCAAGTACCACTAATTTTTTTGGTGTTTCATGTTCCATATCCATAACTAAAGATAGAGAACAACTTAGAACAGAAAATAAAAACTACTTAGTGATAAAGAAAACAAGCACACATGAGAATATTCACCCCACGCTATTGCTCCCCGGCAACGGCGCCAGAAAAAGGTCTTGATAACCCACAAGTATAGGGGATCGTTTGTAGCCTTCTTCGATAAATAAGAGTGTCGAACCCAACGAGGAGCTAAAGGCAGAACAAATATTCCCTCAAGTTCTATCGACCACCGATACAACTCTACGCACACTTGACGTTTGCTTTACCTAAAACAAGTATGAAACTATTTTGCAAGAATAAAACTACGAGTACTTTGCGAGAATAAAACTACGAATAAATTGCGAGACAATAAAAGTGGATAGCTTTTGTCAACAAGAAAGTCATTTGTCCCTAGGCAATCGATAACAAGTACCGGTAATCATTCTTGAAATTTTACATGAGGGAGAGGAATGAGCTAACATACATTCTCTACTTGGATCATATGCAATTATGATTGTAACTCTAGCAAGCATCCGCAACTACTAAAGATCATTAAGGTCGTGAAACCCAACCATAGCATTAAGTATCAAGTCCTCTTTATCCCATACGCAACAACCCACTTACTCGGGTTTAAGCTTCTGTCACTCTCGCAACCCACCATAAGCGAATCATGAACGTATTGCAACACCCTAAAGCGAGGGGCCCCTCACGTTTGCGCTAGATGGAGGGCACCGTAGGACAGCACCATAACTAAAATATACAATCATACCAACCAAGATCAAGATTAACCCACAGGACAAAACGAATCTACTCAAACATCATAGGATAGCCAAATATCATTGGGAAATAATATATGGAGTTGAGCACCATGTTTAAGTAGAGATTACAGTGGGGAGAAGGGGTGTTACACCGCTGCTTAGAGGGGGAGAGAGTTGGTGTTGACAGTAGCAAGATTGTTGATGTAGATCGCCGTCACGATCCTAGCCCCGGCGACACTCCGGCGCCACCGGGAGAGAGGGGGAGAGAGCCCCCCTCCTTCTTCTTCTTCCTTAGCCTCCCCCCTAGATGGGAGGAGAGTTCCCCCTCTGGTCCATGGCCTCCATGGAGGCGGAGGGGCGGGAGCCCCTCCAAGATTGGATCTCCCTCTCTGTTCTCTTCTGTTTCGCGTTCCCCAGATCTGGCCGAAAACCGTTTCTTATATTCTGGTAGATCCGTAACTCTGATTGTGCTGAAATTTTAACACGATTTTTTTCCGGATATATGCTTCCTTGCGCCCAAAGTAGAGACCCAACCGACATCTGAGGAGGGCACAACCCACCAGGGCGCGCTTGGCCCCTTGGGCGCGCCCTGGTGTCTTGTGGGGGCTGTGGGCCCCCGTTTGCATTGATTCCAAGTCCCAAAAATCTCATATATTCCAAAATAATTCTCCGTAAATTTTTATCGCGTTTGGACTTTATTTGATATGGATTTTCTGTGAAAGAAAAAACATGCAAAAAACAGGAACTGGCACTGGGCACTAGATCAATAGGTTAGTCCAATAAATCATATAAAATGTTGCCAAAAGTATGTGAAAGTTGTATAATATTGGCATGAAACAATCAAAAATTATAGATATGATGGAGACGTATCAATACCTTGGTTCTTAAGTGAGGGAAATACTTATCTCTACTGTGCTGCATTACCCTTTCCCCTTCAAGGGAAAAACCAACGCAAGCTCAAGAAGTAGCAGAAAGAGTTTCTGGCGCCGTTGCCGGGGAGATCTACGTCAAGCCTACCAAGTACCCATCATAAACTCTCATCTCTTGCATTACATTATTTCCCATTTGCCTCTCGTTTTCCTCTCCCCCACTTCTAAAACGTTTTCAGAAAAACACAAAAAGATTTGCCTTTTTATTCGCCCTTTTTCCGTTCGTCTTTTCATTTGCTTTTTGTTTGCTCGTGTGTTAGATTGCTTGCTTTGTCACGATGACTCAAGAGAATACCAAGTTGTGTGACTTTTCCAATACTAATAATAATGATCTTATTAGTACTCCGATTGCTCCCGCCACTAGTGCGGAATCTTATGAAATTATTGCCGCTTTGCTGAATGTTGTTATGAAAGATGAATTTTCCGGCCTTCCTAGTGAAGATGCCGCATCCCGTCTAAATAATTTCGTTGAGTTGTGTGATATGCAAAAGAAGAAAGATGTTGATAATGATATTATTAAATTGAAGCTATTTCCGTTCTCACTACGAGATCGTGCTAAAACTTGGTTTTCATCTTTGCCTAAAAATAGTATTGATTCATGGAATAAGTGTAAAGATGCTTTTATTTCCAAGTATTTTCCTCCCGCTAAGATCATCTCCCTTAGGAACGACATTATGAGTTTTAATCAACTTGATCATGAACATGTTGCACAATCTGAGGAGAGGATGAAATTGATGATACGAAATTGCCCTACTCATGGTTTAAATTTGTGGATGATCATACAATTTTTTCATGCCGGATTGAATTTTGCTTCTAGAAATCTTTTAGATTCGGCCGCGGGAGGTACTTTTATGGAAATTACTTTAGGAGAAGCTACTAAACTTCTAGATAATATTATGGTTAATTATTCTCAATGGCATACCGAAAGATCTTCTACTAGTAAAAAAAGTGCATGCGATTGAAGAGATTAATGTTTTGAGTGGAAAGATGGATGAACTTATGAAATTGTTTTCTAGAAAGAGTGCTCCTATTGATCCTAATGATATGCCTTTGTATACTTTGATTGAGAATAATAATGAATCTATGGATGTGAATTTTGTTGGTAGGAACAATTTTGGCAATAACGCGTATAGAGGTAATTTTAATCCTAGGCCATTTCCTAGTAATCACTCTAATAATTATGGTAATTCCTACAACAATTCCTATGGAAATTATAATAAGATACCCTCTGATCTTGAGAACAATATTAAAGAATTTATTAGTTCTCAAAAGAATTTCAATGCTTTGGTTGAAGAAAAATTGCTTAAGATTGATGATTTGGCTAGGAACGTGGATAGAATTTCTCTTGAGATTGATTCTTTGAAAATTAGATTTATTCTACCCAAGCATGATATTAATGAATCTCTGAAAGCTATGAGAATTTCCATTGATGAGTGCAAAGAAAGAACCGCTAAGATGCGTGCTAAGCGAGATTGGTTTGTAAAAGCGTGTTCTTCTAGTTTTTGTGAAAATAATGACGAAGATCTTAAAGTGATTGATGCGACTCCTATTGAATATTTGTTTTCTAATATAAATGTTGATAAAGATGGGACTGGAGATGAGTCAACTTTAGTTAAAAGGCGTCCCAATAATTTGGAGTTTATATATCTTGATGCAAAAATTGATAAAAGTGGGATTGGAGAGGTCAAAACTTTAAGTAGCGATGAACACACTCTTTTGGACTTCAAGGAATTTAATTATGATAATTGTTCTTTGATAGATTGTATTTCCTTGTTGCAATCCATGTTGAATTCGCCTCATGCTTATAATCAAAATAAAGCTCTTACTAAACATATCGTTGATGCTATGATGAAATCTTATGAAGAAAAGCTTGAATTGGAAGTTTCTATTCCTAGAAAACTTTATGATATGTGGGAACCTACTATTAAGATTAAGATTAAAGATTATAAGTGCCATGCTTTGTGTGATTTGGGTGCTAGCGTTTCCACGATTCCAAAAACTTTATGTGATGCGTTAGGTTTCCGTGAATTTGATGATTGTTCTTTAAATTTGCATCTTGCGGATTCCACTATTAAGAAACCTATGGGAAGGATTAATGATATTCTTATTGTTGCAAATAGGAATTATGTGCCCGTAGATTTCATTGTTCTTGATATAGATTGCAATCCTACATGTCCTATTATTCTTGGTAGAGCTTTCCTTAGAACGATTGGTGCAATTATTGATATGAAAGAAGGAAACATTAGATTTCAATTTCCGTTAAGGAAGGGCATGGAACACTTTACTAGAAAGAAAATTAATTTTCCATATGAATCTATTATGAGAGCTACCTATGGATTGCATACCAAAGATGACAATACCTAGATCTATGTTTTTATGCCTTGCTAAGGGCGTTAAACAATAGCGCTTGTTGGGAGGCAACCCAATTTTATTTTTGTTCTTGACTTTTTGGTTCTGTTTTTCAATAAATTTTTCATCTAGCCTCTGGTTAGATGTGTTTTTATGTTTTAATTAGTGTTTGTGCCAAGTAAGACCTTTGGGATGGCTTACGGTGATAGTTGATTTGATCTTGCTGAAAAACAGAAACTTTTGCGTCCAGTCACAGAATTATTTAAATTCACTGGAGCGTGGAAAATCCCTGAATTTTTTACAAAAGATTGATATACAAATTTCCTATGTTTTTCCAATTTTTAAATTTTTTTGCAGTTACATAAGTATTAGAACAATTCAGATCTTCGTAGACTGTTCTGTTTTTGACAGATTCTGTTTTCTATGTGTTGTTTGCTTATTTTGATGAATCTATGGGTAGTATCGGGGGGTATGAACCATGGAAAAGTTAGAATACAGTAGATATTACACCAATATAAATAAAGAATGAGTTCACAACAGTACCAAGAGTGGTGATTTTATTTTCTTATACTAACGGATCTCATGAGTTTTCTGTTGAGTTTTGTGTTGTGAAGTTTTCAAGTTTTGGGTAAAGATTTGATGGACTATAGAATAAAGAGTGGCAAGAGCCTAAGCTTGGGGATGCCCAAGGCACCCCAAGGTAATATTCAAGGACAACCAAGAGCCTAATCTTGGGGATGCCCCGGAAGGCATCCCCTCTTTCGTCTTGTCTATCGGTAAATTTACTTGAGGCTATATTTTTATTCACCACATGATATGTGTTTTGCTTGGAGCGTCTTGTATGATATGAGTCTTTGCTTTTTAGTTTTCTACAATCATCCTTGCTGTACACACATTTTGAGAGGGACACGCATGAATCGTGATTTATTAGAATACTCTATGTGCTTCACTTATATCTTTTGAGCTAGGCAATTTTACTCTAGTGCTTCACTTATATCTTTTTAGAGCACGGCGGTGGCTTTATTTTATAGAAATTGTTGAACTCTCGTGCTTCACTTATATTATTTTTAGAGTCTCTTTAAAAAGCATGGTAATTTTCTTAGGTTATTAATTTAGTCCTAATATGATGGGCATCCAAGAGGGATATAATAAAAACTTTCATATAAAGTGCATTGAATACTATGTGAAGTTTGATTCCTTATGATTGTTTTGAGATATAAAGATGGTGATATTAGAGTCATGCTAGTGAGTAATTGTGGATTGGTAGAAATACTTGTGTTAAAGTTTGTGATTCCCGTAGCATGCACGTATGGTGAACCGTTATGTGATGAAGTCGGAGCATGATTTATTTATTGATTGTCTTCCTTATGAGTGATGGTCGGGGACGAGCGATGGTCTTTTCCTACCAATCTACCCCCCTAGGAGCATGCGCATAGTACTTTGTTTCAAAGACTAATATATTTTTGCAATAAGTATGTGAGTTCTTTATGACTAATGTTGAGTCCATGGATTATACGCACTCTCACCCTTCCACCATTGCTAGCCTCTCTAGTACCGTGCAACTCTTGCCGGTGCCTTACACCCACCATATACCTTCCTCAAAACAGCCACCATACCTACCTATTATGGCATTTCCATAGCCATTCCGAGATATATTGCCATGCAACTTCCACCGTTCCATTTTTTTATGACACGCTCCATCATTGTCATATTGCTTTGCATGATCGTAAGATAGCTAGCATGATGTTTACATGGCTTGTCCGTTTTGTGATGTCATTTGCTATGCTAGATCATTGCACATCCCGGTACACCACCGTAGGCATTCATATAGAGTCATATTTTATTCTAAGTATCAAGTTGTAATTCTTGAGTTGTAAGTAAATAAAAGTTTGATGATCATCATTATTAGAGCATTGTCCCATGTGAGGAAAGGATGATGGAAGCTATGATTCCCTCACAAGTTGGGATGAGTCTCCGGACTTTATAAAAAAATAAAAGAGGCCAAAGAAGCCCACAAAAAAATAAAAGAGGCCAAAGAAGCACACCAAAAAAAATGAGAGAAAAGAGAGAAGGGACAATGTTACTACCCTTTTTCCGCACTTGTGCTTCAAAGTAGCACCATGATCTTCATGATAGAGAGTCTCCTATGTTGTCACTTTCATATACTAGTGGGAATTTTTCATTATAGAACTTGGCTTGTATATTCCAATGATGGGCTTCCTCAAATTGCCCTAGGTCTTCGTGAGCAAGCGAGTTGGATGCACACCCACTTAGTTTCTTTTTGAGCTTTCATAAACTTATAGCTCTAGTGCATCCGTTGCATGGCAATCCCTACTCACTCACATTGATATCTATTGATGGGCATCTCCATAGCCCATTGATATGCCTAGTTGATGTGAGACTATCTCCTTCTTTTTGTCTTCTCCACAACCACCATATTCTATTCCACCTATAGTGCTATATCCATGGCTCACGCTCATGTATTGTGTGAAAATTGAAAAAGTTTGAGAACATCAAAAGTATGAAAAAATTGCTTGGCTTGTCTTCGGGGTTGTGCATGATTTAATACTTTGTGTGATGAAGATGGAGCATAGCCAGACTATATGATTTTGTAGGGATAACTTTCTTTGGCCATGTTATTTTAAGAAGACATGATTGCTTTATTAGTATGCTTGAAGTATTATTGTTTTTATGTCAATATTAAACTTTTGTTTTGAATCTTATGGATCTGAACATTCATGCCACAATGAAGAAAATTACATGAATAAATATGTTAGGTAGCATTCCACATCAAAAATTCTGTTTTTATCATTTACCTACTCAAGGACGAGCAGGAATTAAGCTTGGGGATGCTTGATACGTCTCCAACGTATCTATAATTTTTTATTGTTCCATGCTATTATATTATCTATTTAGGATGTTTTATATGCATTAATATGCTATTTTATATTATTTTTGGGACAGACTTATTAACCTAGAGCCAGTGCCAGTTAATGTTTTTTCCTTGTTTTTGAGTTTCGCAGAAAAGGAATACCAAAAGGAGTCCAAACGGAATAAAACTTTACGATGATTTTTCTTGGACCAGAAGACACCCAGAGGACTTTGAGTCCAAGCACGAAGACCCACGAGGCGGCGGCAAGGGTGGAGGGCGCGCCCTAGGGGGGCGCCCCCTGCCTTGTGGCCCCCTCGGGAGTCCGCTGACCTAGCTCTTCATCCTATATATTCACATATATTCCAGAACCCTCAGAGGGAGCCACAAAAATACTTTTCCGCCGCCGTAGCCTTCTGTTCCCGTGAGATCCCATCTTGGGACCTTTTCCGTCATCCTGCCGGAGGGGGACTCGATCACGTAGAGCATCTACATCAACCCTATTGCCCTTCTGATGAAGCGTGAGTAGTTTACCACAGACCTACGGGTCCATAGTTAGATGGCTTCTTCTCTCTCTTTGATTCTCAATACCATGTTCTCCTCGATGTTCTTGGAGATCTATCCGATGTAATCTTCTTTTGCGGTGTGTTTGTCGAGATCCGATGAATTGTGGATTTATGATCAGCTTATCTATGAATATTATTTGAATCTTCTCTAAATTCTTATATGCATTATTTGATATCTTTGTATTTCTCTTCGAATTATCGGTTTGGTTTGGCCAACTAGATTGGTTTTTCTTGCAATGGGAGAGGTGCTTAGCTTTGGGTTCAATCTTGCGTGATTTCACCCAGTGACAAAGTAGGGGTAGCGAGACACGTATTGAATTGTTGCCATCGAGGATAAAAAGATGGGGTTTTTATCATATTGCTTGAGTTTATTCCTCTACATCACGCCATCTTACTTAAGGCGTTACTCTGTTCTTTATGAACTTAATACTCTAGATGCATGCTGGATAGCGGTCGATGTGTGGAGTAATAGTAGTAGATGCAGGTAGGAGTCGGTCTACTTGACACGGACGTGATGCCTATATGCATAATTATTGCCTTGGATATTGTCATAACTTTGCGCTTTTCTATCAATTGCTCGACAGTAATTTGTTCAAACACCGTATTATTTGCCTTCAAGAGAGAAGCCTCTAGTGACCTATGGCCCCGGGTCTATTTTCCATCATATTTGTTTCCGATCTACTATTTTGCAATCTTTTATTTTCAGTTCTATAAACCAGAAAACTCAAAAATATTTTATCTTTTGTTTAGTTTTATTCTGTCTCTATCAGATCTCACCTTTGCAAGTGACCATGAAGGGATTGATAACCCCTTTATCGCATTGGGTGCAAGTGTTTGATTGTTTGTGTAGGTGCATCTATTGGGGACTTGCGTGTTTCTCCTACTGGATTGATACGCTACAAAAAAAGACACATCCGTGACATTTCGGGCCGAATGATTTTTTTTCTATCATGCTTATGACACTTCTATGACGATAATTGTGACAAAACCCGGTATCATCATAGATCTGGTGGGCTCCTACTTCTATGACAAAAAATCATGACAAAAAATGGGCTTTTCTTCCTGGGTGGGCCGGAGACGCACCTGCATGACATTCTTTGGGCCGTCCATGACGGAAAAAATCGTGGTAGAAGCGAGGGCGAGGAAAATTTCGGGGAGTTCCCGGTTACGGTGGGTAGTCGGGGCCGAGCAATGCACGGAGGTTTGCGTGTTTCTCTCGTACACGTACAGGCGTGTGTGCGAGGCGTTGCGCTCTAACTGAACCCGAGCGAGGCGTTGGGCTCTAACTGAACCCGAGCGACTGCACTAGCTATGTTACCGAACCCCGATCGATCCCTTGCTATTAACTGAACCTGAGTGATTCCTTCGCTACTGCTGCTAACTGAAGCTGATCGAAGCTGCCTCTTGATGAACAGTCCCCGGTGGGGGTTGGATGAACAGTTCCTGGTGGGGGTTGGATGAACAGGATCCCGTGGTAGTAGAGGCCGTTGCTGCTGGATGAACAGGACCCCGATTGAGGAGGTGGGGGTGGATGAACAGTATCCGGTGGAGGGACCCCGTGGAGGGCTGGTTGAACAAGACCCCGTGGAGGGCTGGTTGAACAGTAGCCGGTGGAGGGCTGGTTGAACAGGACCCCATGGAGGGCTGGTTGAACAGTAGCCGGTGGAGGCTGGATGAACAGGACCCCGGTGGATGAACAGTAGCTGGTGGAGGCAGGAGGAAGTCAACGGTGGATGAACAGTAGTAGGTGGAGGCTGGAGGAAGTCGACGGTGGATGAACAGTAGCCTGTGGAGTCCCGTTTTGCGGTACGCCACACCCCTCCCGATGAACAGGACCCCCGTTTCGACCGTAGCGCTCCAACACAAGTCCGTTTCCTCTGTTTTGCGGTACGCCACACCCCTCCTGGCTAGGGTGGGTCCCAGCTGTCAGGGGGTAAGAAGGCAGTTCCTTCCATGCAAAGATAAAGCCGGTGGGTCCCAGCTGTCAGGGGGGAACTTTTTTTCGCGAAATACAGAGGCCCTTCCGGTAGGTCCGAGGTGTCAGGTGGAGGAATCATTATTTTGCGCGTTGTAAGGAGGCACTTCCTTGCGTGCGGCCATGGACCCAGATGTCAGCCTCTCCACTTACAGTCCTCTTCTGATGGCTGTCGTTCGTTGACCGCGTTGATGACGCTGTACCGCCCGAGAGCACCAAGGTGGTAGACGACGGCGCGACCTAGGAAGGGAACAACCCGGAGCCGGGGAATACGCAGCAGTGGATGCCCACGCGGAGGGGAGAACGAGGGTTGACTGCTTCGGCTGTGGTTTGAGGCTGCCGTCGCCGGAGAATAACAGGGGGTGTGGGGTGTGGGTGAGTAGAGGGAAGGCCTGGCCAGCGGTGGGAGTAGGGTGGGGCGGTGAGGCCTGCATGGCAGCACAGCCGGCCATGGGAGGCAGGAGCAGGCGGCACGACCGGCGCTGGTTTGGGCGGTTGGAGCAAGAAGACCAGAGGTTGAAGAAGCACAACGACCGTTGGATGGACATCGTACGGTCACCGCAGCTAGAATCGTTTATATTGACTAAGTTGACAAAGCCCTGCGTCCGCGTCAACTTAGTAGGCCCACAAGTCAGCCTCCAAATATGGTGGGACCAACCTAGCAGCGGGGGTATTCATTATTTTTGTGCGTAATAGCTGGTGGATCCGAGCTGTTGATACGTCTCCAACGTATCTATAATTTTTGATTGTTCCATGCTATTATATTATCTGTTTTGGATGTTTTATATGCATTAATATGCTATTTTATATTATTTTTGGGACCAACCTATTAACCTAGAGCCCAGTGCTAGTTTCAGTTTTTTCCTTGTTTTTGAGTTTCGCAGAAAAGGAATACCAAATGGAGTCCAAACGGAATAAAACTTCCGCGATGATTTTTCTTGGACCAGAAGGAAACCAGGAGACTTCGAGATGAAGTCAGAGAAGCCACGAGGCGGCCACAAGGACGGAGGGCGCGGCCCCACCCTTGTGGGCCCCTTGTGCACCTCCTGACCTAATTCTTTCGCCTATATATACTCATATATCCCCAAACCAACAGAGGCATCCACGAAAAGACTTTTCCACCGCCGCAACCTTTTGTACCCGTGAGAACCCATCTAGGGACCTTTTCCGGCACCCAGCCGGAGGGGGATTCAATCACGGAGGGCTTCTACATCAACACCGTTGCCCTTCCGATGAAGCGTGAGTAGTTTACCATAGACCTACGGGTCCATAGCTTGTAGCTAGATGGCATCTTCTCTCTCTTTGATTCTCAATACCATGTTCTTCTCGATGTTCTTGGAGATCTATTCGATGTAATACTTTTTTGCGGTGTGTTTGCCGAGATCCGATGAATTGTGGATTTATGATCAGCTTATCTACGAATATTATTTGAATCTTCTCTGAATTCTTATATGCATGATTTGATATCTTTGTAATTCTCTTCGAATTATCGGTTTGGTTTGGCCAACTAGATTGGTTTTTCTTGCAATAGGAGAAGTGCTTAGCTTTGGGTTCAATCTTGCGGTGTCCTTTCCCAGTGACAGTAGGGGCAGCAAGGCACGTATTGTATTGTTGCCATCGAGGATAAAAAGATGGGGTTTTCATCATATTGCTTGAGTTAATTCCTCTACATCGTGTCATCTTACTTAATGCATTACTCCGTTCTTTATGAACTTAATACTCTAGATGCATGCTGGATAGCGGTCGATGTGTGGAGTAATAGTAGTAGACGCAGAATCATTTCGGTCTACTTGACACGGACATGATGCCTATATTCATGATCATTACCTTAGATATCGTCATAACTTTGCGCTTTTCTATCAATTGCTCGGCAGTAATTTGTTCACCCACCGTATTATTTTCTATCTTGAGAGAAGCCTCTAGTGAAACCTATGGCCCCCGGGTCTATTTTCCATCATATAACTTTCTACTTTTATCATACAAGTTTCCGATCTACTATTTTGCAATCTTTTACTTTCTGATCTATAAAACAAAAATACCAAAAATATTTACTTTATCATTTATCTATCTCTATCAGATCTCTCTTTTGCAAATAACCGTGAAGGGATTGACAACCCCTTTATCGTGCTGGGTGCAAGTTGTTTGATTGTTTGTGCAGGTATTCGGTGATTTGTGCGTTGTCTCCTACTGGATTGATACCTTGGTTCTCAAACTGAGGGAAATACTTATCTCTACTTTGCCACATCACCCTTTCCTCTTCAAGGGAAAAACCAACGCAAGCTCAAGAAGTAGCAGGAAGAATTTCTGGCGCCGTTGCCGGGGTGATCTACGCCAAGTCAAGACATACCAAGTACCCATCATAAACTCTCATCTCTTGCATTACATTATTCGCCATTCGCATCTCGTTTTCCTCTCCCCCACATGTAAAACAATTTTTGAAAAGATTTGCCTTTTTCTTTGCCCCTCTCTTTGCCTTTTCTTGGCCCCTCTTCCATTCGTCTCCTTCGTTCATTTTTGGTTTGCTCGATTGGTTTGTTGCCACCATGTCTGAAATTGGGGAGGTTATCGCTAAAAAGGATAGTTGTAACGATGGGGGAAACTTTGATGCTTTTGCTAATACTAATCCTCATGAAGAATCTACTATCTTGCACACTAAAAAACTTCGCATAGGTAGCGGCAATATTATTGGAAAAGGGGTTATTTAAGATTTCTTTACTTGTGCCGGTGCACTACCCACTTTAGGTGGATCTATTCTCCATAAAACTAGTAGTCTTGCGGATGCTATATCTTTGCTTGTGGTTGAACTTGAAAGACAATTTGTTCATATGCATCCATCCATACAAAGGATTTTTCTGGAGTTTTCTAATATTGAGCATTCTTCTGTTAAGTGCGCCGCCACTATATTTCTAGCTCATGAATTTAGATTTATTATGAAAGAAGCTAGTGAAATTTTTGCGCATTATAAAGTAGATGGTGGTCGTCCGCCCATAGAGGGAATTCTCTTTAACCAAGAAGACATAATGCGTTTACGATCTTTAGATCATGTGGCTTATATAAAAATTTAAGAAAGAGGGTCCCCACCGATGTTTTAGTTGATAAGATTTCCGAGCTTAATGACAATTTTGCTATACAAAACAATGGATTGGGTTTTCCTCTTGGACACAAGCTCATGACTTTTTGTCAAAAGAATGCTTATAATGATGAGTTGGTTATACAATATGAGGGGCCGAAGGAGGAACCAATTCCTCCTGAGATTGATCTTGGGGATTCTTATCACATTAAATTTAGCCCTTTTGATTACTTTTGCTTACCACAAAGGAAACTTGCTGCTGAACGAAGGGAGTACGAGATGAGTTTTCGAGATTTGCCCTATCATTATTACGATTATACCTAGATCTATTCCTGTTTTTATGCCTAGATAAGGGCGTTAAACAATAGCGCTTGTTGGGAGGCAACCCAATTTTATTTTTGTTTTTGCTTTTTTGGTTCTGTTTTGCAATAAATAATTCATCCAGCCTCTGGTTAGACGTGGTTTTATGTTTTAATTAGTGTTTGTGCCAAGTAAGACCTTTGGGATGGCTTACGGTGATAGTTGATTTGATCTTGCTGAAAAAAGAAACTTTTGCATCCAGTATCAGAATTTTAATAATTCACTGGAGCGTTGAAAAACCCTGAATTTTTTTGTACGAGATTGATATACAAATTTCCTATGTTGTCCTAACTTCTCAGAACTTTTGGAGTTACAGAAGTATAAGAACAATTCGGATCTTCGCAGACTGTTCTGTTTTTGACAGATTCTGTTTTCTTTGTGTTGTTTGCTTATTTTGATGAATCCATGGGTAGTATCGGGGGGTATGAACCATGGAAAAGTTGGAATACATTAGATATTACACCAATATAAATAAATAATGAATCCACAACAGTACCAAAGTGGTGATTTATTTTCTTATACTAACGGAGCTTACGAGATTTTCTGTTGAGTTTTGTGTTGTGAAGTTTTCAAGTTTTTGGGTAAGGATTTGATGGACTATGGAATAAGGAGTGGCAAGAGCCTAAGTTTGGGGATGCCCAAGGCACCCCAAGGTAATATTCAAGGACAACCAACAGCCTAAGCTTGGGGATGCCCCGGAAGGTATCCTTTCTTTCGTCTTCGTCTATCGGTAACTTTACTTGAGGCTATATTTTTATTCACCACATGATATGTGTTTTGCTTGGAGCGTCTTGTATAATTTGAGTCTTTGCTTTTTAGTTTGCCACAATCATCCGTGCTGTACACACCTTTTGAGAGGGACACACATGAATCGTGATTTATTAGAATACTCTTTGTGCTTCACTTATATCTTTTGAGCTAGGCAATTTTGCTCTAGTGCTTCACTTATATCTTTTTAGAGCACGGCGGTGGCTTTATTTTGTAGAAATTATTGAACTCTCATGCTTCACTTATATTATTTTGAGAGTCTTTAAACAACATGGTAATTTGCTTTGGTTATAAATTTAGTCCTAATATGATAGGCATCCAAGAGGGATATAATAAAAACTTTCATATAAAGTGCATTGAATACTATGAGAAGTTTGATTCCTTATGATTGTTTTGAGATATAAAGATGGTGATATTAGAGTCATGCTAGTGAGTAATTGTGAATTTGAGAAATACTTGTGTTAAGGTTTGTGAGTCCCGTAGCATGCACGTATGGTGAACCGTTATGTAACGAAGTTGGAGCATGAGATATTTTTTGATTGTCTTCCTTATGAGTGGCCGTCAGGGACGAGCGATGGTCTTTTCCTACCAATCTATCCCCCTAGGAGCATGCGCGTAGTACTTTGTTTCGATGACTAATAGATTTTTGCAATAAGTATGTGAGTTCTTTATGACTAATGTTGAGTCCATGGATTATACGCACTCTCACCCTTCCACCATTGCTAGCCTCTCTTGTACTGCACAACTTTCGCTGGCACCATACACCCACCATATACCTTCCTCAAAACAGCCACCATACCTACCTATTATGGCATTTTCATAGCCATTCCGAGATATATTGCCATGCAACTTTCCACCATTCCGTTAATAGGACACGTATCATCATTGTCATATTGCTTTGCATGATCATGTAGTTGACATCGTATTTGTGGCAAAGCCACCGTTCATAATTTTTTCATACATGTCACCCTTAATTCATTGCACATCCCGGTACACCGCCGGATGCATTCATATAGAGTCATATTTTGTTCTAGTATCGAGTTGTAAGTAAATAGAAGTATGATGATCTTCATTATTAGAGCATTGTCCCATGTGAGGAAATAAAAAAAAGGAAAGAGGCCAAAGAAGCCAAAGAAAAAAAAGGAGAAAGAAAAAAAGGAAAAAAAAGAAAAAAAAAGAAAGAAAAAAAATGAGAGAAAAAGAGAGAAGGGGCAACGTTGCTATCCTTTTTCCATACTTGTGCTTCAAAGTAGCACCATGATCTTCATGATAGAGAGTCTCCTATATTGTCACTTTCATATACTAGTGGGAATTTTTCATTATAGAACTTGGCTTGTATATTCCAACGATGGGCTTCCTCAAATTGCCCTAGGTCTTCATGAGCAAGCAAGTTGGATGCACACTCACTTAGTTTTCTTTTTGAGCTTTCATACACTTATAGTTCTAGTGCATCCGTTGCATGGCAATCCCTACTCACTCACATTGATGTCTATTGATGGGCATCTCCATAGCCCGTTGATACGCCTAGTTGATGTGAGACTATCTCTCTCTTTTTGTCTTCTCCACAATCACCATATTCTATTCCACCTATAGTGCTATGTCCATGGCTCATGCTCATGTATTGCGTGAAAGTTGAAAAGGTTTGAGAACGTCAAAAGTATGAAACAATTGCTTGGCTTGTCATCGGGGTTGTGCATGATTTGAGTATTTTGTGTGATGAAGATGGAGCATAGCCAGACTATATGATTTTGTAGGGATAAGCTTTCTTTGGCCATGTTATTTTGAGAAGACATAATTGCCTTGTTAGTAAGCTTGAAGTATTATTGTTTTTATGTCAATATTAAACTTTTGTTTTGAATCTTATGGATCTGAACATTCATGCCACAATAAAGAAAATTACATGGATAAATATGTTAGGTAGCATTCCACATCAAAAATTCTGTTTTATCATTTACCTACTCGAGGACGAGCAGGAATTAAGCTTGGGGATGCTTGATATGTCTCCAACGTATCTATAATTTTTGATTGTTCCATGCTATTATATTATCTATTTTGGATGTTTTATATGCATTAATATGCTATTTTATATTATTTTTGGGACTAACCTATTAACCTAGAGCCCAGTGCCAGTTTCTGTTTTTCCTTGTTTTTGAGTTTCGCAAAAAAGGAATACCAAACGGAGTCCAAACGGAATAAAACTTTCGCGATGATTTTTCTTGGACCAGAAGGAAACCAGGAGACTTGGAGATGACGTCGGAGAAGCCACGAGGCGGCCACAAGGACGGAGGGCGCGCCCCCCACCCTTGTGGGCCCCTCGTGCACCTCCTGACCTAATTCTTTCGCCTATATATACTCATATATCCCCAAACCAATAGAGGCATCCACGAAAAGACTTTTCCACCGCCGCAACCTTCTGTACCCGTGAGATCCCATCTAGGGACCTTTTCCGGCACCCTGCCGGAGGGGGATTTGATCACGGAGGGCTTCTACATCAACACCATTGCCCTTCCGATGAAGCGTGAGTAGTTTACCACAGACCTACGGGTCCATAGCTAGTAGCTAGATGGCTTCTTCTCTTTCTTTGATTCTCAATACCATGTTCTCCTCGATGTTCTTGGAGATCTATTCGATGTAATACTTTTTTGCGGTGTGTTTGCCGAGATCTGATGAATTGTGGATTTATGATCAGCTTATCTATGAATATTATTTGAATCTTCTCTGAATTCTTATATGCATGATTTGATATCTTTGTAATTCTCTTCGAATTATCGGTTTGGTTTGGCCAACTAGATTGGTTTTTCTTGCAATAGGAGAAGTGCTTAGCTTTGGGTTCAATCTTGCGGTGTCCTTTCCCAGTGACAATAGGGGCAGCAAGGCACGTATTGTATTGTTGCCATCGAGGATAAAAAGATGGGGTTTTCATCATATTGCTTGAGTTAATTCCTCTACATCATGTCATCTTACTTAATGCATTACTCCATTCTTTATGAACTTAATACTCTAGATGCATGCTGGATAGCGGTCGATGTGTGGAGTAATAGTAGTAGATGTAGAATCATTTCGGTCTACTTGACACGGATGTGATGCCTATATTCATGATCATTGCCTTAGATATCGTCATAACTTTGCGCTTTTCTATCAATTGCTCGGCAGTAATTTGTTCACCCACCGTATTATTTTCTATCTTGAGAGAAGCCTCTAGTGAAACCTATGGCCCCCGGGTCTATTTTCCATCATATAACTTTCTACTTTTATCATACAAGTTTCCGATCTACTATTTTGCAATCTTTTACTTTTCGATCTATAAAACAAAAATACCAAAAATATTTACTTTATCATTTATCTATCTCTATCAGATCTCACTTTTGCAAATAACCGTGAAGGGATTGACAACCCCTTTATCGTGTTGGGTGCAAGTTGTTTGATTATTTGTGCAGGTATTCGGTGATTTGTGCGTTGTCTCCTACTGGATTGATACCTTGGTTCTCAAACTGAGGGAAATACTTATCTCTACTTTGCTGCATCACCCTTTCCTCTTCATGGGAAAAACCAACGCAAGCTCAAGAAGTAGCAGCTGTCAGTGGGGGGAATTTTTTTTTCGCGAAATACAGAGGCCCTTCCGGTCAGTTCCAGCTGTCAGGAGGA
Organism: Thinopyrum elongatum; assembly: GCA_011799875.1. Classification (NCBI taxonomy): domain Eukaryota; kingdom Viridiplantae; phylum Streptophyta; class Magnoliopsida; order Poales; family Poaceae; genus Thinopyrum; species Thinopyrum elongatum. The sequence continues at coordinate 524,037,638 of CM022302.1, read as the reverse complement.
GGAATCATTATTTTGTGCGTAATAAGGAGGCACTTCCTACTCGCAAAAAAAGGAGGCACTTCTTTGCGTGCAGCCGTGGACCCAGCTGTTAGCATCTCCACATATAGTCCTCTTCCGATGGATGTCGTTCGTTGACCAAGCTGTGCCGAGAGCACCAAGGTGGTGGACGACGGCGAGGCCAAGTAAGGTTATGACCCGGAGCCGAGGAAGACTCGGCAGTTGTTTCCCACGCGGAGTGGGTACCAGGGTTTACTTGTTCGGCCGCAGTGTGAGGCTGTCGTCGCCGGAGAATAATATGAGGTGTGGGTGAGTAGAGGGATAGCCAGGCCAAGGATGCAAGTATGGTGGGGCCGTGAGGCCTGCCCAGCAACACAGCCGGCCACGGGAGGCGGGAGCAGGCCGTTCCACCGGCACTGGTTTGGGCGGCTGGAGCAGGAAGATCAGAGACTGAAGAAGCACGATTGTCGTTAGATTGACATCTAACGGTCTGACGCTGGTAGAGTCGATTGTTGACTAAGTTTTTTTTGAGAAACCTTGTGTACGCATGAACTTAGTAGGCCCACAAGTCAGCCTCCAAATCTGTGGCAGACAACATAGAGCCCATTTGCTATTTTTATAATAATTTGCAGCCCATTTGCTAATTCTTAAGGAATTTATTACAGCCCATTTTCTGCCTAGGACCACGGTCAAAAAGTTCAACCTTATTTTGCATATTTCGGTGGAGTCCGAACTGTTTTAATCCAGAAATGATAAACATTTATTTTTTAAGAACTTATTGATTTACCAAATAAAATATTGTTTTGTTTTTGTAAGCTAATAAGACATAGGACAATTGAGTTGGTTTTAGGGAAAACCAGTGGTAAAAAAAAATCAGCGCTGGGAGGAAAAAAAAATAAGGATGTAAAGATGAAAAGGAAACTTTATGTATTTTCAATATAATAATATGTGTATATGAACTAGTAAAACTATAGGTAGATTTTAGAAAACAGAAGTAGGACATGGCATTTCAAGAGGAAAATAGAACTGGGCTGTGTGTTTGATTCAGTAAAAAAATTGCTTGCGGATGTTCTATGAGAAAATATAACTAAGGCTGGCGGGCCAGAGGCCAGTTGATACCTGCTGGATCTTTGTGCCCCATTGTCGTCATGGGCTGGGCCTGTTAAAAATAAAACCAAGCCTGGGCAGTCTACAGCCCAGTTGAAACTTGCTCGACCTGAAAAAACAATATACCTGCTGGATCCCAGTTATCAGTCTATACTTGCAGAATTCTCTCGTTTATTGACTACATTGAAAACTTCATGGGTTTCACCATCTCAGACGTCAGCATTATTTTTCCATCGTGATAATAAGTGCATGCACTTGCTTGCGTACGGACATGGACCTCCTGGTTCCGTACGGTTAGGCTCTGTATGGACAACCGTCTTGTGGTTCCACGGACGAATTTCATGCAAATCGGATGGTTTTCAGTGAAAGCGGACTAAATTCATTGCATTTTACATATTTATTTTCATTATGGAATATTTTACATATTTCAACTAATAATAATGGACTAGGCCTTTTTTTAGTCCATGGGAGGTGCTTCACGATCGAGGTCGCCACACTTAACTGTTCTGGAAGGCCCAAATCCATCACTCCTCTCTTTTAACAATTTGTAGCTGGGCTTGGCATGCCACAGCCCAGTTTCGACATGCTGTATCCAACTATCAGCCTGTGAAACCGGATGGATCCCCTGCATACTTCGAAGATGTAAAAAATTTGGAGAACTGTGAATTCGAACGGCAGGTGCTCATGCTACCCATCAAGTAAAAATCAGGTGCCTGAAAATTCATTTTGAAACAAATGATTCAGCTTTATATCCACATCGACCCTCGACATGATGGTTGGAAGCAAATGCCAAGTTCATACTGAAAGATCCTTAACAACAATACCAACTTGCAGACGACCAGGTAGTACAAGTACCAATACCAAACTAACTTATAATCTTTTTAGTCCTGGCCCTAGTGTTTGTCTGGTAGAAAATCTTGCAGAGGACCAGCTCCCGCTCCTTCTCTTGCTCCAGGTCCCCAAGGTGGTACTGGTGCATCACCCAGTTGGTCCTCTGCTGGTCGAAGTTCTTGTTGGTGTGCAGCACCAGAACCTTTTTGCTGTCCTTCTGCCGGCCGTTGACCATCGCCGGCAAGGTATTGCCGGTCTTGTGGCACATCGCGTGCATGCCGCACTCAGACTGTATCTTGCGACGCGTCCGCGTGCCCCTTTTGAATGCCCTGGAGTTACGCTGGAAGAAATGCTTGCTTAGGCCACTCAGTGTGATACCTACAGTATTGTAGAATACAAGTTTTAGTTTACGTAGTTGGCATTTTCATAACATCTTTGGCATGTTGCAGTCACTTGTTTCACTTTTTATTAACTGTCAAATTGTAATTGCTTCACTAGGTCTATGTCTAAAAATAAAAATAGAGCTATAAACAAAGGAATATGTTTGTGCAAGTAGACGGCCGATCGGTGTCTCACCTGGAAGTTTCTCAGGATGGGTGTAGCATATGCCGTGCTCGCTGTCGATGGTTGGTATGAACAAATCGATGAGAGGGTGAGATCTCGCGCTGTCAGCACTCACTTTGGCCTCAAGGTGCTCGATCAGCTCCTGATCCGTGGGATCGAACTTGACGCCAGCCGGCAGCACCGGCCAGTCCTTCTTGGACTTGCATCAGTTAATTCCAGTTAAATGGTACTCAATGTATGATCAATCAACTGTTTTAAGTAAATGATGAAAGATTTCGACAGATAAGTGGTACTCCAAATCTGAAGTCCACAATACCCGAACAAACTGGGGTCTCGGCTTCATTACTACATGTAGACTCTAAAGACTTGAAAACCCCCATAAAGATCAAAATCATAATATAGGGCGACGGGACGAATACTCACAGGTGCGGCCTCGCTGGTTCCTTCCTTCATCCGGCTAGCTTGAAGAGCATCCTTGTTGAGATCGATTTTTTCAGCGTCTTCCTTTTGACTACTTGCAATGAAGTATAGCAACTCCAGTAGCTCATCGCTCATCGTACCAAATGGATCGGAACAAGGCGGGGAGACCGGGAGAGAACGGGAGAGTGATTTTGTAGAGAATGCGAGAGTGTTGTTGTAGTACGAGAGGGGACTCTTGTGTTACCTTGGTGAACCGAAGACGCCGCCGGGACTCTTGTGTCACCTCACGCGCAACGTGTTGTCACGTCAATTCAATGTGAGGACATGATGAATAATTTGACCGACATATACTAGTACTACTACTGTACTACTTACTAGTCGTATTTAGTGATGAGGACATCAATACCATTGTTACACCCACAGCCCCTGCTAATATACATACTGGACCAATTACTAGAGCTCGCGCACGCCAATTGAATTACCAGGTACTTTCGTTTCTTGGTGACAATTCTAATGTTCATGAGAATATGATGCTGCCTAAATTGGATACATTTGTGTTGATTACTAATGAAGGGCCTAGCATGGACAAGAGGGATGAACACTAGAGCAGGATCAAGCATGGAGATGAAGGCGTGTGTGAAGGGGTCCAGAATGGCGTGTCTAGTGCATATTTGAGCACTTTGAAGCCTCCGTGATGACCTACAGGGACATGGACAAAATATACAAGATGCCCCTTCGTAAATTTCGTCCATAGCTTATTTTAGGTGCTGCACCACCTTATTTTTGGGCCAGGCCCATGTAATTTCGAAATACTTAAGTATAGGCTGTTTTTTAGAGTCCGTATGTGTGGGGAAACAAAGTTAGGGTTGGTTTCGGACCCCTCACCACGAAATTCCCCCTACTCCTCCATATATACAGCCCTTAGGGCGTCGTTTAGACTTTGGGTTTGTTTAGAGTAAAAGTTCACCATAGCTGCAACTTCGCGTACTTCGTTTGTGTTCAACGACCAGACCAAGACATCACAGAACCCTACCTTGATCAATAATGCTTTCATCTTTTATTCTCAATATCCAAATTGCAATTTCAGTTTCTTGCTTGTTCTTCGTTTGCTTGCAGGAAATAGACCTTCGTGGTCAGGTTGATCATGCTCCGGCGTGGTTAATAACCTCTCGGAGTTGGTTTAGCGATTGCTAAGGCACGACGTCCTCGCAGGTTCGTAGTCAGATCGTCAAAGTCTACTCCACCAAAAACGATAGCCACCATCTCATCGAAAGACGGGACACCTTTGCCTCTATCATGTGGTATCAGATTTCCAGGTTGCTCGGTGAGATTTTACGGCTTTTCATAGTTTAGATCGAGTCTGTTCTTCATACCTATAGTCCACGAAAAAGCCAAAAAAAATTAGGGTTAGTTCATCATATCCGAACCAATCTAAGCCTTTGCATAATCTTTTTAGGGTTTTTGCTTTGTTGAATTTTTGGTTGCATCGTCGTGTCAAGTTGCTGGTCTTAGCGTCTAGTCCTTTAGAGTTTTGAGTTCTGTTCACAAGTTGTCATGCCGCCGCTGCACCATCGTCATCACCGCTGCCATATACCACCATCGTCGTCACCGCTGTCATATACCACCATTGTCATCACCGCTGCTATATACCACATATCCATCGCCATCACGCTAATCCGAGTCCACCTCCCTCACAGATTCGCCACCAGTCTGTGTTCCGCCGCCCTACATATACTAGTACAATGCCCGTGCGATGCCACGGGCTTTTAAAATATTTTTCTGTAGTTATATAAACATAATGCATGTTTAGTTTCACATGTAGAGAATAGATAGCAGGGACACAATCGGATAATAATTGAAGTCCACTTAACTTGCAGTGTAAATTGATAACAAAAAGGCTTTGACAATGTATACATATAGAGCAATTATCCAACTAAATGTCTGTTATAAATTAAGTTCTTCTTGATGTGCTTAAGAAATTCTCACCCTGACCTCCACATCTTCAAACCCCACACCAAGCTCGGACCTTCGCTGTGACTCCCCCGGCCTAATCGTGCACTAATCATACATGCAAATGCACACGATCAAGCCTAAGGACTCACAGGAAGATATCACAACACAACTCTAAAACATAAATAAAGTCATACAAGCTTTATATTACAAGCCAGGGGCCTCGAGGGCTCGAATACATAAGCTTGCGAACAAGCGTCAGCGGAAGCATCAGATATCTGAGTACAGATATAAAAGACAGCACAGAAAGGCCTTTAGAAAGGCGGGGCAAAATAAAACACTACGATGGAAAGGCGTAGGCCTCCTGCCTGGGACCCTCCGATCCTACTCCTGGTCGACGGCAAGCTCATAGTAGCAGTATCCACCCTCGGGGTAGTAGTAGCGATCGTCGGCGGGGACAGCTGTCTCAGGGGGCTCCGTCATCTTGGTCACGACAAACTGATATGGGGAGAAAAGGAAAACAAAGCAACCGTGAGTACTCAGAAGTACTCACCAAGCAAGGATCTACACTACATATGCAACATTTTCGAAGGAAGGATGTATATGTGGACTGGGCTGCAGAAATGCTAGAATAGAGAGGAGGCCTAGTCCTATCGAAGACTAGCATCTTCAGAGGTCTTCCAGCATTAGAAGAGTGTAGACAAAACCATATAAAGTCGCAGTATCATTAAGTCTCATCCTCACCCAGAGATCCTTTCTCGACTCCCTGCGAGAAAGCAATCCCAGAGCCATACAGTCATCAACCTCGTCCGGAGATCCCTTCTCGACTCCCTGCGAGAAGCAATCCCAGAGCCTCATATCCAGGTCTCATCTCATGTTCTAGCTGTATCGATCGGGATACAACTCCGAGTGTCCTTTACCGTAGGACCGGCTATCGATAGAAGTGTTCTTCCCTGCAGGGGTGCACCAACTTACCCAACACGCTCGATTAACTCCGGCCGGACACACTTTCCTGGGTCATGCCCGGCCTTGGCCAAACGACACATCGCAACCCTACCTAGAGCTCAGCAGAGAGGTCCCCGTCGGTCTACATCCTAAGCGCTCAGAGGTCTTGGGCCATTGCCCTGTGCACTCCGAGTCGTTGCGTGCAGGGGGAAGCCAGGCACCAGGGGGGCGCCGGTCCGTCCCGGCCGCAAGGCTGAACTAGACATCTGACAGAGCTTTCGGCTGATGCTACGATGCAGAACGCCCATACTATGCCCACGTGATGGTTAGTGCTATCAGGCCAGAGACCTGCTCGGATCAAATATCCAAATCGTTAGGACTAGGGGCTTGCGGTAACGAGCAGAGACTCACGAAAGATGTGACCCCGTCGCCCCGTCTCGAGGACTTGCTGCAAGGGTTAAGAATGCCCATCCGCGCCTTGTATCCATCACTCGGGCACCATACAGGCAACCCGTCTTCACATCACACGCGGGTACCCCTCAGGGTCGACCCGCCTATCCAGGTAATAGTGTAAAGTCCAAGTATCCGTGTGTCCATAACATCAGGGGAATCCGAGGTATCACCATCGTTGGATTCCTACTTGATGTATCCGTCAAGGTGGACTCGAAGGAATCACCCTCGCTGGGTTCACACTTGAGGTGTTGTACGACGGCGTCGTTATCGGAAGCGGTGAAGGAGGAATCACCCTCGATGACCACGACCGAATAGCTACTCTACAGAGTTAACATCAGAAGTGCTACAAGAGGTTTCACCCTCGGCACTCGATAGCAACGCTGCAGTGTCGTTACAACAAAGGGGGGGGGGGGAGGGTGATGTGGCGGTGTCGGGGCCTGGTCTACAACCCGTTGATCGGGTCTTCTGACAATCCAGCGCGGCAGTCGGGATAAGTGGGGTCACTGATAGGTCTCTACCCAGCCTATACTAAGCGTTTAGGATATGCAGGTAATTATCAACAGCAGGATACAATAACAGGCTATGCATCAGAATAGGTAAGCAGCAGCAGCAATTCTAATGCAAGCTGGAGAAATTAGAATGGGCGATATCGGGATGATCGGGGGGGGGGGGGGGGGGGCTTGCCTAGTTGCTCGGCGCAAGGGCAAGGTCGTCAATGGTGTCTTCGGTCTCCGGAGCTGCGTCGGTCTCGGGGACGACGTCGGGGTCGGGGGCTATCGAGAGAGAAGAGGGGGAGGAAACAGTATAAATATAGAGCAAACATGAGCAACACAAAGTACGACATGACAATGTGCAGTGCCGGGTGTGTCCTAACATATGGTTGCACGTCACCGAGGAAGGGGGGATCCATCCGGGAATGTTTTCCCGATTCCGGACATTTGTCAGACAGATGACCGGAGAGGGACGGTTGCATGCTCGGATAGTTAGGGACGCGTGACGGACGAACGGACAGCGTATTTGAATTCGTCTCGTCGTTCTGAGCGACTTTCATGTAAAAAGTTTTTCGATCTGAGTTACGGATTATTTTATATGATTTTCTAAAGTTTTTATTAATTTCTGGAATTTATTTAATTTATTAAATCAACATTATCCGAAACAGTGTTTGCTGACGTCAGCATGACGTCAGGACCAGTGGGTCCCACCTGTCATAGGCTGTTGGCTAATTAGTGGTTAACTAATTAATTAATCCTTAATTAAACTAATTAACTAAATTAGATTAACCTAATTAGGATTAATTAACTTAATTAATTATTTTAATAATAATAATAATTTTTATTTTTATTTTCATTTTTTTTGTTTCTGGGCCGTGGGCCCGTTCTGTCAGCGGCACAGGGGCACTGGGCCCCACCGGGCAGTGGCCCAGGAGGCCATCGCGTGCGTGGGCGCGCGCGGGCGCGGCGTGGCCAAGGGGCGAGCGGGCGCCGGGCGCAGGCACGAGGCTGGCCGAGCGGGGCGAGGCCAGAGGGGGTGTGGGGGGAAGCGCGCGAGGCGGGCGAGGCGCGCGAGCTGTGGCGGTGCGGGGCGCGGGCGAGGGGAGGCAGGGCGGCGACGAGGCGAAGCGGGCGGCGTAGGCGGAGGGCGCTGGCGAGGCGCGCGGCAGGGGGCGATGGTGAGCGCAGGCGGGCGCAGGCGGCTACGACGTGGGCGCGGGCGGTTGCCGGGGAAGAGCTGCGGCGGGGGTGGCCGGGCGCGGGCATGCGCGGGGCGTGGCCGGCGCGGTGAGGTAAAGGGGCGAGGCCACGGCGAGCGGTCGGCGCGGTGAACGGCGATGCGGGGCGTGGCACGTGTGCGCGTAGCAGCAGCGGCGAGCGAGGCGAGTCGGCGCGAGCGGGGCACGGCCGACGAGCGGGGAGAGGGCGAGCTAGCGCGGGAGGGGAGAGGGAGGCAGAGGGGAGCCTCACAGGCGTTGCAGGGGCGAGGGGCAGCGAGGGTTGAGGGGGCCGTCGGGGGGGAGGGCGAGGAGGCGAGGCGGCGATGGTTGACGAGCGGCTCCGGCGTGGCCACGGGCGACGACGGCGACGGGGCTCGAGGTGCTGCGTCCGGGGCGTCGCGGCTAGGAAGGGCTTCGGGGAGGATGGGCGAGGCAACGGCGGCGAGGCGGCGGCGAGGACGGGCGCCGGCGTCGGGGAGCGGGGCGGCGCTGTTGCCGGGGTCGTCGCCCCTCGTTCTGGATCGGGTCGGGGGGGGGCAGAGGAGCGAGGGAAAGATGGGGGGGGGGAGTGGGGTGGATCGGGATTAGGTTTCGGGGAGTGGGGGTGTATAGGCGCGGTTGGGCCGGGGAAGGAGCTGGGCCGGCCTGGGGTTGGCCTGGTGGCCGAACGGCCTAGGGGGGGGGTTCCTTACCTTTTGTTTTATTTTACTTTTGTTATTTGATTTCTTTTCTTTTATTTCTCAACTTTGCAAAATGTGTAGCCTCAAATACAGTTTTGTAAAATAGGTTAACTGGTCCAATAAATATAGTGCAGTATCTAACACTGACAAAAAAAGATTTGGAGCCAAAATGATTTTGTTTGCATTTTAATTAATGTCAAATGGAGTTACAGATTTCTGTTCCTAGCTGTTTGAGTCATTCAACTATTCTGATTAATGTTGGTTACAATTTTATAATTGCCTCTAGATTATTTGCTATTTAATGAACATTTTAGTTTCTATGTTGCACAACTTTTATATTTCACTTTCATTTAAATTTGAATTTTGACTTAGGAGTCGAAATGCAATATAATGCTAATGATGATCATGCACTGTTAAACATGATGACATGGCATAATCAAAAGGGTGATTACTGTAGTTAACCACTGGGGGTGTTACAAATCTCCTCCACTAACAAGAATTCTTGTCCCGAGAATTAAGAGGTAGAAGGAAAAAGTTCGGGGTATTCCGCAGAAGATTATCCTCGCGTTCCCAAGTGGCTTCATCTTCAGTATGATTTGACCACTGCACTTTGAGGAACTTGGTAACCTTTTGACGGGTTCGACGTTCAGCTTCATCGAGAATGCGGATCGGATGCTCCTTATAAGATAGGTCATCTTGCAATTCGAGCATTTCGTGATCCACAGCTCGGTGCGGAGATTCCTTGAAGCATTGACGAAGTTGCGACACATGGAAGACGTCGTGGATATGAGAGAATTGCGGCGGCAACTCCAATTTATATGCCACCTGACCACGCCTAGCAACAATGCGGAAAGGACCAATATAGCGTGGAGCTAGCTTGCCCTTGATTCCGAAACGGTGAGTGCCCTTCATAGGAGTGACTCGCAGATAAGCCTGATCACCAGGTTGATAAGTTAAACCCCATCGTTTGCGATCATAGTTGCTCTTCTGGCGGTCCTGAGCCGCCTTGAGATTTTCTCGAACGATACGGACTTGTTCTTCGGCGTGTTGAATAATATCCGGACCCACGAGCGGTCGTTCCCCAGTTTCTAACCAATTCAGAGGGGTTCGACACTTACGTCCATAGAGTACTTCGAAGGGGACCATTTTCAAGCTGGCTTGATAGCTGTTGTTATAAGAGAACTCAACATACGGGAGAGATTCTTCCCACTTCTTGCCGAAAGAAATAACACAAGCCCGAAGCATGTCTTCAAGCACTTGGTTGACTCGCTCGACTTGGCCTTGGGATTGGGGGTGGTAAGCTGAACTCCAGGTAATATGAGTTCCCATAGCTGTTTGGAAACTTTCCCAGAATTTGGAAGTGAAAAGGCTGCCACAATCCGAACTGATCTCCTTCGGAATACCGTGGAGTGAAACAATTCTGGAGATATACAACTCTGCTAACTGACTAGCAGTGATAGTCACTTTGACAGGCAGAAAGTGTGCAACTTTAGAGAGTTGGTCGACGACGACAAGGATAGCATCGTGACCCTTCTGTGACCTGGGAAGTCCTGTAACGAAATCCATCTGAACCTTATCCCATTTCCATAGAGGAATAGGAAGTGGTTGCAGAATTCCAGCTGGTTTCTGATGTTCTGCTTTAACGCGACGACACACATCACATTCAGCAACATAACGAGCAATGTCCTGCTTCATTTTAGACCACCAGTACCTTTGACGGAGATCACGATACATCTTGGTGCTACCCGGATGAATAGACAGCGGGGTATCATGTGCCTCCTTCATGACTTTGTCAGTCATGAGTTCGAAGCGAGGTACCACAATGCGGTTTCTGAAATACAAGGTTCCATCTTCAGACAGCGAGAAATCCCTGTACTTTACAAGGTGAAGGTCTTTCTTCATCAGATCAATTTCAGCATCTTTAGCTTGCATATTCTTAACAGCTTTCTCAAGATCTGGTTGTATCACAAGGTTATTAAGAGAACCCTGTGGAACAATCCGCATATTCAGCTTGCGCAGTTCTTCAAAAAGACGAGGTTGAGCTCGCCTAACCATGAGGTTGTCGCAATAGGACTTGCGGCTTAAGGCATCAGCCATCACGTTAGCCTTGCCAGGGGTATAGGAAATACCCAAATCATAGTCCGCAATGGCCTCCATCCATGTTTGCTGACGGAGGTTTAGAGATGGTTGAGTGAACAAGTACTTCAGACTTTTATGATACGTGTAGATCTCGCAACGATTACCGAGGAGGTAATGTCGCCACAATTGCAATGCATAGATCACAGCAGCTAGTTCTAGATCATGTACCGGTAATTTTCTTCATGTGGGCGCAACTGACGAGAGCCATAAGCAATCACTTTACGCTCTTGCATTAGGACACAGTCTAATCCTTCACGGGATGCGTCACAATAAATGACGAAGTCTTTGCGGGAATCTGGAAGAGCAAGTACTGGGGCAGATGTTAGCTTGTCTTTGAGTGTTTGAAAACTTTCCTGACATTTGTCAGTCCATTCAAACATAACGCCTTTGTGAAGCAGACCAGTCAAAGGCTTAGCAATCTTCGAGAAATTCTCGACAAATCGACGGCAATAGCTTGCAAGGCCGAGAAAACTTCTGACTTGCTTGACATTCTTCGGAGGTGTCCAGTCAAGAATAGCCTGAACTCATTCTGGGTTAACAGCAATGCCATCCTTTGAAATCACATGACCAAGGTAGGTTACTTCAGAAAGCCAGAATTGACGCTTGGAGTATTTGGCATACAACTGGTGTTCTCGGAGCCTTTCCAGTACAAGACGGAGGTGTTCGGCATGTTCTTCCTTATTCTTCGAATAAACCAGAATATCATCTAGATAAACCACGACGAACTTGTCGAGGTAATCCATGAAGATGTAATTCATCAGACGGGAGAATGTGGCTGGAGCATTTGTTAAGCCGAAGGACATGACCGTGTACTCGTAGGAGCCATAGCGAGTAACAAATGCAGTCTTGGGAATATCCTCTTCGCGAACACGGATCTGATGGTATCCCAATCTCAAATCAAGCTTAGAGAATACTGAGGAACCGGCAAGTTGATCATACAAATCATTGATTCGAGGAAGCAGATATTTATTCTGAATTGTTGCTTGGTTAATGGGCCGATAATCCTGAACCAATCGGTTAGTTCCATCCTTCTTCTTAACGAAGAGTGAAGGTGCTCCCCAAGCAGAGGAACTGGGGCGGATGAAGCCCTTCTTAAGTGATGTGTCGATTTCTTCCTTAAGCTCGAGAAGATGATGCGGAGGCATCTTATAAGGACGCTTCGCAATAGGAGTTGTGCCAGGTTTCAAGTCGATGACAAACTCAACAGCTCTAGCAGGGGGTATTCCTGGAAGTTCTTCTGGAAAGACATCTTGAAATTCATGAACAACTGGAACGTTCTCGATGCCTTCAAGAGGTGAAGCATTCAATGCATTCAGAACATATATCTGGCTCTCAGCATCTTGAGCTATTCGGGCTGAGTATTTGATCACCTGACCAGAAGGGTGTGTGAGCTGTACTGTCTTAGTAGCACAGTCAATCAAAGCATTATGGGCTGTCAACCAGTCCATACCGAGAATGATGTCTATGTCGGAAGGTCCAAGAGCAATAAGGGAAGCAGAGAACATCAACCCTTCAATTTTGATCTGATTGTTGTGACTTACCATCTTGGTTTGCCACCTAGAACAGGGAGTGATAATCTCTAATGGTGTGGGTAATAACTCTAGAAGTAGCTCATGTCGCTGAGCAAATTGTTGAGACACAAAGGAATGTGATGCCCCGGAATCAAAGAGAACAGAAGCTGCAACTGAATTAACTGACAGAGTTCCCATCACGATTTTTGGAGACTCACGAGCTTCTCCCATTTTGACGTGAGTAACCTGGCCTCGGTCCATAGCAGACATCCTGGCCTTACGATTTCTGCAACGATGGGTTCGATGGCCCTTCGGACGACTATCAGGAGGTCGTGGTGCATCCTGAGGAGAAGCCATAACATTAGGCGGTCCATCATGAACCGTTAGCTGTCTCGGCGGTGAAGGCAGTCGAGGTGCAACATAAGACGGCCTTGGTGTTGGAGCAGGTTGATGATGAACATTGTGTGGGATCCAGACTCGACATTTCTGAACAGGCTGACCCGTGGTTGAGTCATCTTCATGAGTGCGCTTGAGCAACTCCTGGTACTCAGTCAGAGCTGTTTCAACTTGGAAAGATTTGCTGACAAGCGTTGCGAAGTCTGTGAAATCATGGACAGCAAGTGCAAGTTTTATATCGCTACGCAGTCCTTCACGGAATTTCTCCTGCTTGCGTGTGTTGGTGTCGACGTCATCCGCAGCATAGCAGGACAATTCAAGAAATTTCCTCTGGTATTCATCCACAGTCATTGTGCCCTGTGAGAGTTTGCGGAACTCCTGCTTCTTCTGGTCGATCAGACCTTGAAGAATGAAACGTGCATGAAAAGCTGACAGAAATTCCTGCCAAGTGGTTACAGTCTCTGCAGGCAACATAGCCTTGTGGCTTTCCCACCATTGAGCAGCGGGACCCTTCAAGTGGAATGTCGCAAAGGTGATGTAACTGTCAGGGACAACATTAGCTGACTCCATCTCAAACAGGATGTCACGAAGCCAATCATCAACATCCATAGGATTGGTGGAGTTGCGGAAAACGGACGGATTGAGGCGCACAAATTCTGGCAGCGAGATCGGTCCAGGCTCCTGGCGAGCCTCGTTGCGTTCCAAACGTCTTACCAGACTCTCGTTGAGCTAACGGTTCAATTCAAACTGCTGCATCATTGCGGCAATATAGGGTGGAGGTGGAGGATCGTCAGCCATCCTACCAAATCAACAGGGGCAGTTTAGCAAGGAAAACTGCAAGTGTACGGAATGATTCATGAAGTATCACACACAACAGAAGGAAGTGCAATAGATAATTCAGCATATTCGCACCAGACATTCGAATCCACTCATAGCCTCGGTTAGTATCCGGCATTACGACAGTTGAAAAGGGAGGGCTAGACATCTAGGCGGTGCGCAGGCACGCGGTAGGGAAGTACACAACGAGACATAGCAAAGGCTACATCAACATCGGAGAAAACTATTGGAGCGAGGAATCTGCAAGTGACAACACAGGGTGCCCTCGATAAAAGGATCCTGCAAGCAGAACCTGACCCGTAATCTTGAAGGAAGGGGGAAAATAATTTCAGAACACCGGGTGGATGTGATCACGAGAACCTAATGTTGGAGTTAGTAAAATTTATTTAACCCGAATAGAAGAGAGATCAGAGTCCCAGAGTAAAGATCGAGGAGTAAAAGATACTAATACCACCCAATTGGCGACATGGGCCCGTAAGCCACACAGCCAAGTTAGTAAAACAATTTTCGGTTACTAGCTCAACTTCGGCCAAGGAGTTGGAAAGGGGGATTCCTACAGGCAGTCGGCTCTGATACCAACTTGTGACGCCCCCGGCCTAATCGTGCACTAATCATACACGCAAATGCACACGATCAAGCCTAAGGACTCACGGGAAGATATCACAACACAACTCTAAAACATAAATAAAGTCATACAAGCTTTATATTACAAGCCAGGAGCCTCGAGGACTCGAATACATAAGCTTGCGAACAAGCGTCAGCGGAAGCATCAGATATCTGAGTACAGATATAAAAGACAGCACAGAAAGGCCTTTAGAAAGGCAGGGCAAAATTAAACACTACGATCGAAAGGCGTAGGCCTCCTGCCTGGGACCCTCCGATCCTACTCCTGGTCGACGGCAAGCTCGTAGTAGCAGTATCCACCCTCGGGGTAGTAGTAGCGATCGTCGGCGGGGACAGCTGTCTCAGGGGGCTCCGTCATCTTGGTCACGACAAACTGATATGGGGAGAAAAGGAAAACAAAGCAACCGTGAGTACTCAGAAGTACTCAGCAAGCAAGGATCTACACTACATATGCAACATTTTCAAAGGAAGGATGTATATGTGGACTGGGCTGCAGAAATGCCAGAATAGAGAGGAGGCCTAGTCCTATCGAAGACTAGCATCTTCAGAGGTCTTGCAGCATTAGAAGAGTGTAGACAAAACCATATAAAGTAGCAGTATCATTAAGTCTCATCCTCACCCAGAGATCCTTTCTCGACTCCATGCGAGAAAGCAATCCCAGAGCCATACAGTCATCAACCTCGTCCGGAGATCCCTTCTCAACTCCCTGCGAGAAGCAATCCCAGAGCCTCATATCCAGGTCTCATCTCATGTTCTAGCTGTATCGATCGGGATACAACTTCGAGTGTCCTTTACCGTAGGACCGGCTATCGATAGAAGTGTTCTTCCCTGCAGGGTGCACCAACTTACCCAACACGCTCGATTAACTCCGGCCGGACACACTTTCCTGGGTCATGCCCGGCCTCGGCCAAACGACACATCGCAACCCTACCTAGAGCTCAGCAGAGAGGTCCCCGTCGGTCTACATCCTAAGCGCTCAGAGGTCTTGGGCCATCGCCCTGTGCACTCCGAGTCGTTGCGTGCAAGGGGAAGCCAGGCACCAGGGGGGCGCCGGTCCGTCCCGGCAGCAAGGCTGAACGAGACGTCTGACAGAGCTTTCGGCTGATGCTACAATGCAGAACGCCCATACTATGCCCACGTGATGGTTAGTGCTATCAGGCCAGAGACCTGCTTGGATCAAATATCCAAATTGTTAGGACTAGGGGCTTGCGGTAACGAGCAGAGACTCACGAAAGATGTGACCCCGTCGCCCCGTCTCGAGGAGTTGCTGCATGGGTTAAGAATGCCCGGCCGCGCCTCGTATCCATCACTCGGGCACCATACAGGCAACCCGTCTTCACATCACACGCGGGTACCCCTCAGGGTCGACCCGCCTATCCAGGTAACAGTGTAAAGTCCAAGTATCCGTGTGTCCATAACATCAGGGGAATCCGAGGTATCACCCTCGTTGGATTCCTACTTGATGTATCCGTCAAGGTGAACTCGAAGGAATCACCCTCGCTGGGTTCACACTTGAGGTGTTGTACGACGGCGTCGTTATCGGAAGCGGTGAAGGAGGAATCACCCTCGATGACCACGACCGAATAGCTACTCTACAGAGTTAACATCAGAAGTGCTACAAGAGGTTTCACCCTCGGCACTCGATAGCAACGCTGCAGTGTCATTACAACAAAGGGGGGGGGGGTGATGTGCGGTGTCGGGGCCTGGTCTAGAATCCCGTTGATCGGGTCTTCTAACAATCCAGCGCGGCAGTCGGGATAAGTGGGGTCACTGATAGGTCTCTACCCAGCCTATACTAAGCAGTTTAGGATATGCAGGTAATTATCAACAACAGGATACAATAAACAGGCTATGCATCAGAATAGGTAAAGCAGCAGCAGCAATTCTAATGCAAGCATGAGAAATTAGAATGGGCGATATCGGGATGATCAAGGGGGGGGGTGGGGCTTGGCCTGTTGCTCTACGGCAAGGGCAAGGTCGTCAATGGTGTCTTCGGTCTCCGGAGCTGCGTCGGTCTCGGGGACGAAGTTGGGGTCAGGGGCTATCGAGAGAGAAGAGGGGGAGGAAACAGTATAAATATAGAGCAAACATGAGCAACACAAAGTACGACATGACAATGTGCAGTGCCGGGTGTGTCCTAACGTATGGTTGCACGTCACCGAGGAAGGGGCGATCCATCCGGGAATGTTTTCCCGATTCCGTACATTTGTCACACAGATGACCGGAGAGGGACGGTTGCATGTTCGGATAGTTAGGGACGCGTGACGGACGAACGGACCGCGTGTTCGAATTTGTCTCGTCGTTCTGAGCGACTTTCATGTACAAAGTTTTTCGATCTGAGTTACGGATTATTTTATATGATTTTCTAAATTTTTTATTAATTTCTGTAATTTATTTAATTTATTAAATCAACATTATCCGAAACAGTGTTTGCTGACATCAGCATGACGTCAGGACCAGTGGGTCCCACCTGTCATAGGCTATTGGCTAATTAGTGGTTAACTAATTAATTAAAACTTAATTAAACTAATTAACTAAATTAGATTAATCTAATCAGGATTAATTAACTTAATTAATTAACTAATTAATTATTTATTTTAAATATTATTATTAATATTATTTTTATTTTTATTTTTTTTTGTTTCTAGGCCGTGGGCCCGTTCTGTCAGCGGCACAGGGGCACTGGGCCCAACCGGGCAGTGGCCCAGGAGGCCATCGCGTCCGTGGGCGCGCGCGGGCGCGGCGCGGCCAGGGGGCGAGCGGGCGCCGGGCGCGGGCGCGAGGCTGGCCGAGCGGGGCGAGGCCGGAGGGGGTGTGGGGGGAGGCGCACGAGGTGTGCGAGGCGCGCGAGCTGCGGCGGTGCGGGGCGCGGGCGAGGGGAGGCAGGGCGGCGGCGAGGCGAAGCGGGCGGCGTAGGCAGAGGGCGCTGGCGAGGCGCGCGCCAAGGGGCGATGGTGAGCGCAGGCGGGCGCAGGCGGCTACGGCGCGGGCGCGTGGGCGGTTGCTGGGGAAGAGCTGCGGCGGGGGTGGCCGGGCGCGGGCACGCGCGGGGCGTGGCCGGCGCGGTGAGGTAAAGGGGCGAGGCCACGGCGAGCGGTCGGCGCGGTGAACGGCGATGCGGGGCGTGGCGCATGTGCGCGCAGCAGCAGCGGCGAGCGAGGCGAGTCGGCGCGAGCGGGGCACGGCCGGCGAGCGGGTAGAGGGCGAGCTAGCGCGGGAGAGGAGAGGGAGGCAGAGGGGAGCCTCACAGGCGTTGCAGGGGCGAGGGACGACGAGGGTCGAGGGGGCCGTCGGGGAGGAGGGCGAGGAGGCGAGGCGGCGACGGTTGACGAGCGGCTCCGGCGTGGCTACGGGCGACGACGGCGACGGGGCTCGATGTGCTGCGTCCGGGGCGTCGCGGCTAGGAAGGGCTTCGGGGAGGATGGGCGAGGCAACGGCGGCGAGGCGGCGGCGAGGACGGCTGCCGGCGTCGGGGAGCGGGGAGGCGCTGTTGCCGGGGTCGCCGCCCCTCGATCTGGATCGGGTCGGGGGGGGAGGGGCAGAGGAGCGAGGGAACTTGGGGGGGGAGGAGTGGGGTGGATCGGGGATTAGGGTTTCGGGGAGTGGGGGTGTATAGGCGCGGTTGGGCCGGGGAAGGAGCTGGGCCGGCCTGGGGTTGGCCTGGTGGCCGAACGGCCCAGGGGGGGTTCCTTACCTTTTGTTTTATTTTACTTTTGTTATTTGATTTCTTTTCTTTTATTTCTCAACTTTGCAAAATGTGTAGCCTCAAATACAGTTTTGTAAAATAGGTTAACTGGTCCAATAAATATAGTGCAGTATCTAACACTGACAAAAAAAGGTTTGGAGCCAAAATGATTTTGTTTGCATTTTAATTAATGTCAAATGGAGTTACATATTTCTGTTCCTAGCTGTTTGAGTCATTCAACTATTCTGATTAATGTTGGTTACAATTTTATAATTGCCTCTAGATTATTTGCTATTTAATGAACATTTTAGTTTCTATGTTGCACAACTTTTATATTTCACTTTCATTTAAATTTGAATTTTGACTTAGGAGTCGAAATGCAATATAATGCTAATGATGATCATGCACTGTTAAACATGATGATATGGCATAATCAAAAGGGTGATTACTGTACTTAACCACTGGGGGTGTTACATTCGCCTCCTACTCCCTTCATGTTCGAGCTCCGACTCGATCTTATCCCTGCCGCCGCCGTCTTCCCTGTAGCCAGCTCCACCCTCATCTACTCCGGTCTCTTACACACTACTAGGAAAAGGCCTACTAGTGGCGCACCTGTTTTGGCCATTAATGGCGCACTACAGGTGCGCCACTATCATCACGCCATTAGTAACTAATACTAATGGCGCACCCCTGGTGCGCCATTAGTATACCAGACAGTAGTGGCGCACCAGGAAGTGCGCCATTAGTATGTCCCCTGGTGCGCCATTAGTATGCCTCCCAGGGGGCCATATTTACCTTGTGCTCTGGGTTACTAATGGCGCACTTCTATGTGGTGCGCCATTACTAAGTCAGATAGTAATGGCGCACCACATAGAAGTGCGCCATTACTAACAAATTTTTTTCAATTTTTTTTTTCAATTTTTTTCTTAATCTCGGGTCACTATGGCTTAATCTCGGGTCAATATGCTTAATCTCAAGTCAAATCGCACTAAGTGGTCAAACTTCCCGGAAGGTCACCCATCCTCACACTACTCCAGCCCAAGCACGCTTAACTTCGCAGTTCTATCCAACCCCAGCACCACCTCACTTAACAAGCACTTGTTGATATATCTATGATATCAATCCTATTAAACCTTGTTGATGTCTAGGACTTTGTTCATGTTCATTAGTGTGATGAAATTTTGAAATAATATTTCAAACTTCCCGGTCATATTACGTATCATATTTTGAAAAAAAATTCCAAAAAAAAAATTTGAAACCAATTTTTTTTTCTGTTACTAGTGGCGCACCTAGCAAATGGTGCGCCACTAGTAAGTTTGAATTTTTTTCCATTTTTTCCCCTCTAGATCTCAAAAGCTCCGTATCTTTCGTTCTGTTAGGTCTTTGGGGATTCTGAAAATGTTTAACGGGGTTTCCCCAGTTAAATTTGGATGTAACTTTTCGAGTAGATGATTTTTCATATAAAAAACTTTTTCATCGGAGTTCGTATGCAAAAGTTATGCCCATTTTACAAATTCTCGAGAGATTTTGCAAAAAAGTCGAAAATTCATGTTTGTAAATTTTGCTAACAACTAGACCACATATCACATGGGAATCTTATTTTCTTTTATTTTTTTGACATTTCTATCATTTTTTTTATTTTTTTGAAACTGAAAAGGCGGTCCAGGGGGGGTGCATTTGGTGAATAAATTGTAATACTCAGAAAGTTAGTAATGGCGCACCACGTAACAGGTGCGCCATTAGTAACCCTGGTTACTAATGGCGCACCTGTTACGTGGTGCGCCATTACTAGTTTTGCAAAAAAAATAAAAATAAAATGTTTAGTAGTGGCGCACCAGTGGATAGTGCGCCATTACTAGTTTGAACTAGTAATGGCGCACTACCCAGGTGCGCCATTACTAGTTTTGAAAAAAAAAATAAAATAAAAATTGTTAGTAGTGGCGCACGGAGTGTGTGGTGCGCCATTACTAGTTAAAACTAGTAATGGCGCACTGTGCCCTGGTGCGCCATTAATAGTTTTGGAAAAATAAAAAAAAATAAAATTTGCTAGTAATGGCGCACCATGTGTCTGGTGCGCCATTAGTAATGAGGACACTAATGGCGCACCTGTATCTGGTGCGCCACTACTATATAGCAGTGGCGCACCACATACATGGTGCGCCATTAATGTCCATATCAGCTATAGCCCTTTTCCTAGTAGTGACACGACATGGTACTCCATCCATTGGTACACAGTAGTGGTTCGGTCTAGTCGTGTACTCCATCCATTGGTACGCAGTGGTGGTTCGGTCTTAGAGGCGGCTCTGGCAGTCCTGATGGCGTCGCCGCTGCAGTGGTTCCATTCCGGCCACATCATCGGTCCGTTCAAGACAGGGTGCGTCCATTGGGGTGGCCTGCCCAACAAGACAGTGGTGTGGCCCGACGTTGTTGTTTCTCAAAGATCAGTGCGTTTCCCCACAATATAATACTAGGAAAACGAGGTAGTGGCCCTCTTTCCTCTACATCAGTACAGCTTTGCTGGCTTATCAGCTTCATGGACACCTTCTACACAGTCAAGTACATATCCATGGACACCTTCTCTGTTCCAATTTTTGCACCCAATGGTATTTTACTTTCAGAGCTTATAAAATCTTAGATACTGCTTACAAAAGGCTGAGACATAATATTTTGATTGCAGACTACATATTCTTTAATAATATGCAAAGGCTGAGTGCGAGACACAATGTTTCGATTGCAGTATTGCAAATTACATATTCTTCAGCAAGTAAATGCCTTCCGATGTTTTGATGCTCTGTTGTTTCAGGCAACACCAATGCAAAATACTCCCTCTGTAAACTAATATAAGAGTGTTTAGATCACTAAAGTAGTGATCTAAACGCTCTTATATTAGTTTACGGAGGGAGTACTAAAGTATATAGCCCACCAATGCAAATTTCTTCTACTAAGTGAACTAAACAGCAAATGAAACATGCTAGGTATATTTTGTCGAAAATATTTTCAGTTGGAAAAAGGTGTTCTGATCACGAGTAGGATTCTCTAAACATAGTTTAAAAGCATATGTAGGGGAGAGAACATTGTTTGTGTCACTGTTCTATCTAGGATAGAGGTGTATGTTACTACAAGCAGTATAGTAGTGCAAGTATTTGTATATTGCTCCCATCTTAGGACATGTGATTCTGGAAAAATAGTGCATGTTGGAAATACGTGTTTGGTCATTATTCAAATGAACATGTAGACCCCAATGTCCTAAATATCCTGTTTCTTTCAGTTCCTCACTCTGATATCACAGTTTTACAAGGGGAAAATGAAACTGGTGTAGATGAGCATTTAATTAGCCATAATACGCATATTCATTTTCCCGAGAACGCTGGTGTGTGCTACACTACACCTACGATTATACTTATGTTTGGTTTGTTTTCTCAGTGAAATTAATTTTACATTTTCACCCCCCTAATTAATCCCAGAGAGCGAGGGAGGGGAGGCGGCAAGGAGCACAACTGCATGGATACGTGTTTGAAATTCAAAGTGAGTGAAGATGGGGTGGAATAGGGATTGTAAGCCGGATACACCATTAAAAAGGGGATTGTGCATGAAAAATATGCAAAGGTGAGATTGATTTTTTAAGCCACCAGAAAACTCTACTACTAATTGGTATTGATAAAAACACATTGGGCTATGCATGTCACTCAGCAAGTACATCATGACAGTAATTCCTCCTGTACATTCATACAAACATCACAAACTACTGACAAATGCACTGTATTGTTATTGTAAAGCGTGTTTTGGTGAAATATTTGAATCTCAACCCTTGGAAATCCACTACTGCCTAAGTTAACCAACTACATCCTTATCTAATACAAGCAAAATCAGGGACCAAAGGGTCAATATTTGTCAATGTTTGGAAGGCTCGCAAAAGCTAGATAATTCTCTCGAAGCTTTCCAGATTTTTTTTTCCTCAAGAGGCCTTGTTTGGAAGGTATTATCTGATAATTGTTGGTTTGAATGACAATAGAAAAGAGAGTTGAGGATCTAAATAACAAATATTGGAAGGATAGAATGATATTTGCTTTAAATAGAATTAGTTAGTTGAGGCTAGAACAACAACATATGCAGCTAACATGGCTCTAGCAACTACCAAAGTACATTTTAGGCAAGCACGCCTGATCAGCTACAGACCATTTAATCGCTAGTGCTGAAAGACACACACCTCCATGTCTCCTTGCGTCCATGGCTATCTCTGTACCTCCCCTTTGTTTGGATGGTTTTCTCAATGTTGCAGGGGCCACTATTGCCATTATTTGCTGCTCCTCCTACACCACATCTGCAACCATGATAAAAAATATCCTTGTTCGAGTTAGTCAAAGAGTGAACTGGTTCTTATGGAACCAACCGAGAGATACGATCCCTCTTTGCAGATGCAAACACCTTTCAACATTGTACAATTCTTCTTCTACAAGTAGTCATGAGAGTTAAAATATGCATCCATGCACTGTCTCTTTGCAACATTGTGACAACAAGTGGCACCTGTAGTAGGAAAACATATGATGTGTGAAGAACTATATGCTATGAAAACTATATAACATGGTAAAATCAATTCAGAAAATGAACATACCCTAGAATTAAATTTAATCTAAATGAATTTGGTTGGACTTTTTATATATTTTCTTGACAATCAATTCCAAATGTGTAGAGAATGTTTGAATAGATGTAGTTTTGGTAGAGCAAATAAATAAAGGAAAGCCTCCAGCCAGTTACGCTCGTCGCCGTCTTGTGCATCGCCTTCTTCTTCATGAACCAAAACTGAAGGCATCACATTAGTAGGGTAAATTCCAAGCTTTCATAGAGCACTCATGCCGATCGATGTCGAGACCTACCAGTTTAATCAGTTTTAGTTGGGCATTCTAGTAATTACAATTGGCATGGTGATTGACAAACTAAGTCCCTTAAAGCAAAAAAGAATGGATTACAGATAGTATAATCAAGCAGAATGATATCTAAATTTTGATTATCATTTACCCTATTCCCATATGGTTAGATAAATTCAGACTGAAATGTCAGATTTGCTAATGCCCGGGACGAATATGCAAGGCGATTGAAAAAGCACAAGACCCAGTATAACACATCAGTTCAACATAAGAAGAAGTACATACGAACAGTTCATATGAAGCACATGAGAATAACTACACATAATCCAGTTTCTGAATTTTGAACTAAAACGCTAATCCGAGTTTGTTACTACATGACCTTGGATTAGAGGTGAGAAAATTAGGGGAATGGCTTTTCATTCATTGACTTCTTGCCTTGCAGAACCTTCCAAAGGGTATAACTCTTTGTTACTACTCCCTCCGTCCCAAAATAAGTGACTCAACTTTGTACTAAATTTTGGGACGGAGGGAGTAAATGTGAAGGAGTCAATGCCGACGAATCCGAAAGAAAAACTAATTTTATACATCAACTGATGCAGGTAGCAAAGCATGTTTGACAAAAAATTATGCTGCTAATAAAAGAAAAGGAGTACACCTTATTATTGAGATTGTAGCTTCTAAAAAATAAGGTGGTATCAAACCAAGCCTATAAGAAATAGAATTGGAGATCGTTAAATATTGCATCGACAAATGCTAGTTACTAATAGAAGGATTGAACAAAAACTTGGCGAGCAATTCAATATGAATTCTCCCTTCCAATGGTTCATATCATAGATAAACAAAACCAGAAACACAGTAGGCTAAAATAGAGGGGTAATTTAAAATTAGTAACTAAGGATGATTTTTTGAATAAACCACGTGTCAAAATAGCGAGGTAATTCAAAATCAGTAGCCTAAGGCTAAAATAGAAGGTACCATCAGATTTAGAGATAGCAAGGAAATTAAGCAAATCAGTTCAGTGAACCTCATCCTGTCAATATCTTATATCTCAAAATCCAATAGACTCCAAAATCTGAAGAAAAGAAGTAGAACACTAAAAGAACTTCCTAAGGTAAACGTACAGTCCGCATATGGACAGGAGAATGCTTTTGCCAATAAATGAATGTTGTGTCGCTGCCAATAAAAACACTTGCAAAGACGTATATTAGTTTCTCCCCTCCCTTCACTCTGCTCTCTTGATTCATGATTCATCTAACAACATCATGGGGTACTCCTCATCTAAATACACAGGTGACGAAAGCAAACAAGCATATGCTGATTAAGTAATGGTTCACTGGTTAAGAACAACTCACCACATCTCCTCGAGTCCATTCAGGCATACAATTTCCAGTTTGTCAGTATCATTTATGTGTGACATCTGAGCCCAAATCTTAAGTTGAAGTTGGTTTCTCTTCCATCTGCAACAAAAAAATTATCAATAGAATCACAAAAATCTAATGCAACTATGGTAGACACGGAGACTGCCTCCTCACCAGATCGGGTCGGAGTGGCGTCCTGAGAGAGAAGACGCACACGGTGCCTGCCCCCTCAATCTACCTCTCTCCATGAGATGTAGCCGTGGCGGATCTGGCCGCCGCCCGGCGGACTTGCTCGACTCGATTTTGGGCTTCCCCGCTTTAAGGAAAGAAGGTGAGTGGAGGACAGAGCTAGCGGGGGAGAGGGCAGAGCTCTGTGTGGGGAAGACGGCAGCGGCTCCTCTCGGGCCTCGGCGGTGGGGATGGGCTCTGCTATGGCGGCTGGGGCATCCTTGATGATCGATGTAGGAAACATATTGAGGGGAGCCTTGCCTGATTGTTTTTTCCTTGTCTGCGAGAGGAGAGAAAAAAAACAAATGGTGCTGGGAGGGGGACGAAAAAAATCAGACCAAAGTGGGAGATGAAATAACCATGGAGGTTAGTGAGACATTAGGAGTAGAGATACTATTTCATTACAAATTAAGTAGGTACATAAATGCTTTAATAATGAGATTTCTTTGTTATGATTTACACATTAATTTTCTTAAAATCGGTTATTTGTTTCCTAATTAATGTGATTGAGCGATTTAAGGTAAGGTTAATTAATTTAGATTTGATCTTTAGAGATTGATCCTGATTGATTCTTTCACATAAAGACATTACTAACTAAATTGCGCCAGCATGGAAAGTTCTGATCCGTTCAGATTTTTTCGTTATGTGAGAGAGTGACGCGCAAATAAACCAGTGGGATGGTGGGGGGGGGGGACGAAAAATAACTGGTTAAAAAAACCGAACAAGAGTGGTGGGGCGAAAAAAAACCTGGACACAATCCTACCAACTGCTCCATTAGGAGTAGAGATCCGCCACCAGTCCGAGTTTCCACCAGATTCATCTCCGCCATCAGTTCTAGTCCGAGTCCAGTATTTGTTCCTTTGTTTTTGATTTCCAGATCACACCATACTCCGAGTCGTGACCAAGTCGGACTCCCCAACTTTCGTGCTACCCGCAGTAGAAAAATAGTTCTAGTATGGAAAATTCTGGCTAGGCAGTTTTTAGACCATTTGTAGACTTTTTCGAAAAAAAATTGTTGCGGAGCAAAAAAAAAAGAGGAAAAAAAGTGCAAAAAAAAGTGAAAAAAAAGAAAAAAAATTCAGAGTGTGCTCCTCCTTTGTTTACGTGCAGCATCGTGACTTTTGTTAGTGTTCTAGGCTCGCGTCTCTAGTATGGTCTAGCCTAGGACCAGCACAATACCGTCGTTGAGCGTTTATTCAACTTTGCATCTCTGAATTGATTATTGCTGACCCTTTTTGCTACCATATTATAAGCCATCCCAGCTACACATACATCTACATCGTGCATTTGACTCTCCCTGGTAATCGCTCTATCCAAGCTTTGAGAGTTTTGACTACAACGATTGCCGATCACCGCCTGCTGCTTGGTAAGAACTGGTAAGACTTTGAGATTCGCTTGACGGATTTGTGACACCCCACCACTTTCTAGTAGTCTGTAGGATCATATTCTTGTGTGTTTCTATTGCTGCTAACCATGGCAGGATCACAAGCCGACGAGATTGACTGGGAGAACATGACAATGAAGGAGCTTCATGATAAATTTCAACAAATGGTGGGTTAACAGGTGGAAGACGTGATGGCCAGTTTTGGAAAGGCCATGGAGAAGATAGATGGCATTGAGAAGGCATTCGAAACAAAGCTCGATAACAAGTTTAATGAATTGCTCGTGCGTCTTCCACAACCACCGTCCGCTGCACCTGTCGCACCTTTACAACAACAACAACAACAACATCGTCTTCCAAATCAAGTGGGACGAGCACTATGTGTTCCCCTTGAGCCTGGTCAAACTTCTGGTGCCGCTGTACCTACTGTTGATGCTTCTGTTGCTCCTGCTGCTACTGCAGAGGTGGAGGACCATTACGAGGATGAGGTTGATCAAAATCAGAACTACGTGCAACCACCAGCACCAGCACCACCAGGTCGTCCTCATGCATATCATCGCAATGGTAGGGCTGCACCACCACCTGAGGTACGAGATCATGACCATCTTCCTAAACTAAAATTGAATATTCCACCATTTGAGGGTAGATATGTTCCTGATATATATCTTACTTGGGAGTTAGAAACTGAACAACGTTTTACATGTTTACAATATCCTGAGGAGAGACGTGTTCCTGCTGCTGTTTGTGCTTTCACTAGTTTTGCATGTGTTTGGTGGTCTG
Organism: Thinopyrum elongatum; assembly: GCA_011799875.1. NCBI lineage: Eukaryota > Viridiplantae > Streptophyta > Magnoliopsida > Poales > Poaceae > Thinopyrum > Thinopyrum elongatum. The sequence goes on along the minus strand of CM022302.1, from coordinate 524,011,176 downwards.
AACATTGTAGATTGTATCCTATTCCCGCTACTTGGGCTACTTTGAAAACTGCTATGCGTACTCGTTGGGTTCCACCATATTATCAACATGAATTACTTCAAAAATTGCAGCGTTTAAAACAAGGAAAAAATTCTGTAGAAGAATATTATCAGGAATTACAAACTAGCATGATTAGATGTGGTATTGTTGAGGATAATGAAGCTATGCTTGCACGTTTTATGGGTGGATTAAATAAAGAGATTCAGACCATTCTAGAGTATAAGGAGTATAATAATATCACTCATTTATTCCATCTTGCTTGCAAAGCTGAACGTGAAGTGCAGGATCGACAGGCATTGGCGCGAACTAATTTTTCTGCAGGTCGATCTTCATCATGGACACCGCGTGCATCCTCTAATCCCACACCTCCTACTGCTGCACCACTGACTTTAGCCGCCAATTACAACCGAGATACAAGAAAACAGGCACCACCACCACCATCTGCCAGGAGTACACCTTCTGGGCCTGCCCAGAGCTCTTCTTCATCTATGGCATCAACAGGGCACACACATGATATTATTTGTCGTCGTTGTAAGGGTAGAGGTCATTATGTGAGAGAATGTCAATCTCTCCATGTTATGATTGCTACTGAGGATGGTGGGTATGAGTCCGCTAGTGACTATGATGAGGAGACTTTGGCTCTTATTACAAGTGAAGAACACAGTGGAGATGATTCTGATCATGAGACGCAATACATGCCTCCTGAAGACGCTGACAGGTATGAATGTTTAGTTGCTCAACGTGTTTTGAGTGTGCAAGTCACACAAGCTGAGCAAAATCAGAGGCATAATTTGTTCCATACAAAGGGAGTTGTGAAGGAACGTTCTGTTCGCGTCATCATAGATGGAGGGAGCTGCAACAACTTGGCTAGCATGGAGATGGTGGAGAAGCTATCTCTCACCACAAGACCACATCCACATCCTTACTATATCCAATGGTTCAACAACAGCGGCAAGGTTGAGGTAACACGTACTGTTCGTGTGCACTTTAGTATCTCTACATATGCTGATTATGTTGATTGTGATGTGGTACCCATGCAAGCATGTTCCTTATTACTTGGTAGACCATGGCAATTTGATAAAAATTCTGTACACCATGGTAGAAACAATCAGTATACTCTTGTTCATAAGGATAAACATATTACTTTGCTTCCTATGACTCCTGATTCTATTTTGAAAGATGATATTAATAGAGCTAGTAAAGTAAAACAGGAGAAAAATAAGAGTGAAAATCAGATTGTGGCAAAAGAATTTGAGCAACAAATGAAGCCTAATAATAAACCATCTAGTGTTGCTTCTGAAATTAAATTGAAAAGTGCATGTTTATTTGCCACCAAATCTGATATTGATGAGCTAGGTTTCAGCAAATCTGTTTGCTATGCTTTTGTGTGCAAAGAGGCATTATTTTCATTCGAGGACGTGCCTTCCTCTTTGCCTCCTGCTGTCACTAACATTTTGCAGGAGTTCGCTGACGTGTTTCCACAAGACGTGCCACTGGGATTACCACCTATTCGTGGGATTGAGCATCAGATTGACTTAATTCCTGGTGCTTTGCTGCCAAACCGTGTGCCATACCGTACCAATCCAGAGGAGACGAAGGAGATTATGCGTCAAGTACAGGAGCTGCTCGACAAAGGTTATATACGTGAATCTCTTAGTCCTTGTGCTGTTCCTATTATACTAGTGCCAAAAAAGGATGGTACATCGCGTATGTGTGTTGATTGTAGAGGCATTAATAATATTACTATTCGTTATCGTCATCCTATTCCTAGGCTAGATGATATGCTTGATGAATTGAGTGGCTCTACAATATTCTCCAAACTTGATTTGCGTAGTGGATACCATCAAATTCGTATGAAATTGGGAGATGAATGGAAAACAACATTTAAAACTAAGTTTGGACTATATGAGTGGTTAGTCATGCTTTTGGGTTAACTAATGCACCTAGCACTTTCATGAGATTAATGAACGAAGTTTTACATGCTTTTATTGGACGATTTGTGGTAGTTTACTTTGATGATATATTGATTTATAGCAGATCTTTGGAGGAACATTTGGAACAATTACGTGCTGTTTTTATTGCTCTACGTGATGCATGTTTGTTTGGTAACCTTGGGAAGTGCACCTTTTGCACCGACCGAGTATCTTTTCTTGGCTATGTTGTTACTCCACAGGGTATTGAAGTTGATAAAGCCAAGATTGAAGCTATTGAGAGTTGGCCGCAGCCCAAAACGGTCACCCGAGTGAGGAGTTTTCTTGGCCTCGCTGGTTTCTATAGGCGTTTTGTGAGAGATTTCAGCACCATTGCTACACCTCTCAATGAGCTTACAAAGAAGGATGTGCCTTTTGTTTGGGGTACCGCACAGGAAGAAGCCTTCACAGTAGTGAAAGATAAGTTGACACATGCTCCTTTACTCCAACTTCCTGATTTTAATAAGGCTTTTGAGCTTGAATGTGATGCTAGTGGAATTGGATTAGGAGGTGTGTTATTACAAGATGGTAAACCTGTTGCATACTTTTCTGAAAAATTGAGAAGGCCTAGTCTGAACTATTCTACTTATGATAAAGAATTATATGCTCTTGTTCGGACTTTAGAAACATGGCAACATTATTTATGGCCCAAAGAATTTGTTATACATTCTGATCATGAATCTTTGAAACATACTAAATGGGTTGAATTCATTGAGACTTTTCCTTATGTCATAAAACACAAGAAGGGTAAAGAAAATGTTATTGCTGATGCATTGTCTCGTCGTTATACTATGCTTTCACAACTTGACTTTAAAATATTTGGTTTGGAGACCATCAAAGATCAATATGTGCATGATGCTGATTTTAAAGATGTAATGCAGAATTGTAAACAAGGAAGAACATGGAACAAATTCACCCTGAATGATGGATTTGTGTTCCGTGCTAACAAGCTATGTGTTCCAGCTAGCTCCGTTCGTCTTTTGTTGTTGCAGGAGGCGCATGGAGGAGGATTAATGGGACACTTTGGCGTGAAGAAGACGGAGGATGTACTTGCTACACATTTCTTTTGGCCAAAGATGAGACGGGATGTTGAGCGTTTTGTTGCTCACTGCACTACATGTCAAAAAGCTAAGTCACGACTCAATCCTCATGGTTTATATATGCCTTTGCCTGTACCTAGTGTTCCTTGGGAGGATATATCTATGGATTTTGTTTTAGGATTACCTCGAACAAAGAAGGGGAGGGATAGCATACTTGTTGTCGTGGATAGATTTTCAAAAATGGCACACTTTATACCATGTCATAAAAGCGATGATGCTGCTAATGTTGCTGATTTGTTCTTTCGTGAAATTATTCGCTTGCATGGTGTGCCAAATACTATTGTTTCAGATCGTGATACTAAATTTCTTAGCCACTTTTGGAGATGTTTATGGGCTAAGTTGGGGACTAAATTGCTTTTTAGTACTACTTGTCACCCCCAAACTGATGGACAAACTAAAGTAGTCAATAGAACTTTGTCTACTATGCTTAGGGCTGTTTTGAAGAATAATAAGAAAATATGGGAAGAATGCTTGCCTCATATTGAATTTGCTTATAATCGTTCATTGCATTGTACTACTAAGATGTGCCCTTTTGAGATTGTGTATGGTTTTCTACCTCGTGCACCTATTGATTTGTTGCCTCTTCCATCTTCGGAGAAGGTTAATTTTGATGCTAAACAACATGCTGAATTGATCTTAAAAATGCATGAGTTAACTAAGGAAAACATTGAGCGTATGAATGCTAAATATAAACTTGCTGGAGATAAAGGTAGAAAACATGTTGTCTTTGCACCTGGAGATTTTGTTTGGTTACATTTGCGTAAGGATAGGTTTCCTGATTTGCGCAAATCAAAGCTAATGCCACGTGCTGATGGTCCTTTTAAGGTGTTAGAGAAAATAAATGATAATGCATATAAACTTGAGCTGCCTGCAGATTTTGGGGTTAGTCCCACTTTTAACATTGCAGATTTGAAGCCTTATTTGGGTGAGGAAGATGAGCTTCCGTCGAGGATGACTTCATTTCAAGAAGGGGAGGATGATGAGGACATCAATACCATTGTTACACCCACAGCCCCTGCTGCTATACATACTGGACCAATTACTAGAGCTCGCGCACGCCAATTGAATTACCAGGTACTTTCGTTTCTTGGTGACAATTCTAATGTTCATGAGAATATGATGCTGCCTAAATTGGATACATTTGTGTTGATTACTAATGAAGGGCCTAGCATGGACAAGAGAGATGAACACTGGAGCAGGATCAAGCATTGAGATGAAGGCGCGTGCGAAGGGGTCCAGAATGGCGTGTCTAGTGCATATTTGAGCACTTTGAAGCCTCCGTGATGACCTACAAGGACATGGACGAAATATACAAGATGCCCCTTCATAAATTTCGTCCATAGCTTATTTTAGGTGCTGCGCCACCTTATTTTTGGGCCAGGCACATGTAATTTCGAAATACTTAAGTATAGGCTGTTTTTTAGAGTCCGTATGTGTGGGGAAACAAAGTTAGTGTTGGTTTCGGACCCCTCCTACAAGGGGCCACGAAATTCCCCCTACTCCTCCATATATACAGCCCTTAGGGTGTCGTTTAGACTTTGGGTTTTGTTTAGATTAAAAGTTCGCCGTAGCTGCAACTTCGCATACTTCGTTTGTGTTCAACGACCAGACCAAGACGTCACAGAACCCCACCTTGATCAATAAAGTTTTCATCTTTTATTCGCAATATCCAGATTGCAATTTCAGTTTCTTGCTTGTTCTTCGTTTGCTTGCAGGAAATAGATCTTCGTGGTCAGGTTGATCGTGCTCCGGCATGGTCAATAACCTCTCGGAGTTGGTTTAGCGATTGCTAAGGCGCGACGTCCTCGCACGTTCGTAGTCGGATTATCAAAGTCTACTCCACCAAAAACGATAGCCACCATCTCATCGAAAGACGGGACACCTTTGCCTCTATCATTTAGTGTCATATTTTAACCATAGGTTTAACTAACAAAATGTCAATGCATGTCACCAAAAATTATACCATTGGAAACTATGTTCAAATATGAATCCAATGATATAATTTTTTGTGACATGCATTAACATTTAGTTAGTTAAATTTATGGTCAAAATTTGACACAAATTACGAAGGGGACCAATAAACCAGGAGGGAGGTAGTAGTACGAGTAGCGCAGTATATGGTATAGAGGACAAGTACAAATTTAGAAATGGAGTACAAAGTTACAAGGCTGTGCGACAGACTTTGTAGGCTACATGAGTAATACAAAATATAATTCCCATTGGACAACACATTCACCAACAAGTACGCACTTGAAGCCTAATTGATATATATATATATATATGGCTTCTACACAACATCTCCATCATCATTATCAGTACATCCTACGCAGGTGTGTTAGGATGCACTTGATCCCAGAAATGTATCTATCCTTCAAACTAAATACAATACATAGTATCCAACAAAAGAGGGTCATGCTACAACAGCAGGATACATGGCTCAATCTAGATATCACTACGAATCAAGTTGTGCATATTTGCTGTTGGCATGAACCACATCGCCACATGTCGGGTTTGCAAAAGCATTTCATCGCATGGAAGCTTGATGCCTTTCACACACTGAAGATTATCTGGCAAAAAGCTGTGTCGACGAATATCTGGATATGGTGATTCATGAAACCCATGCTACGATGTGTAAACACAGTTCCCCCTGGCGAATGGAAGTTGCATAGCACGGTAATCATCGCCGGTGATATGATCGATGATTGGTTGGATGATCGGATAATTGAGCCCGAGGAACATGGAGTGGTCGCCGAGGCTATAAACCCACCTCCAGTTGAATACGCCTGGCCCCACGGAGCTGGGATCTTTCTCGAACACGAAGTAGCCATAGCCATCACAGTCACGAACGCCCCAGGCATTGTACTGCATGTTGTTTGATGAAATGGTTTGGTCAATTTTGTACGTGTGAATGAGCATCAAATGACCGCCGTCAGTTGAACGAGCGATAAACCACCACCCATTGACTTGTATATTTCCAGGTCCTGGAATCATGAAGGCCAACGCATTTGCATCTGCTGTAACAAATCAAATTGGAGACCAAAAGGACAAAAATATACAATCATGTTCAGAGTATGTGTGGAATTAAGATTATTATAACAGTGACACATATCATAGACAGAGAATTGCAATGCCGTGGTCATAATCATACCCCAAGTTAAAAAAATTAAGCCAATGGCTTTCATATTCTAGCAATATGTCATGGTTCAAACATCATGGAAAAATGAGAGGAAAACAACTATGACAGGGCCTACTCATATTCTACCATAGCAGTTACTACTGTTCTCATATCAACTCAAACAATAACATGCGTGGTTATGAAAATCTTGGAAATGAGAGTAACATATAGCAATCATGAGGTTATACTCATAATATCTATTCTAACAATCATTAGATGCCAATTGTTCTCATATCAACTCTAACAATAACATGTGTGGTCATAAAAATCTAGGAAATGAGAGGAACATATAGCAATGATGTGGTTATAGACATACTATCTATTCTAAATTTCTAACAATCAACAGGCAGTCGTATTCATAAGGTAAAGATGAGATGAGATAGAACAATTACACGACGATAGATTCCACCAGTATAGGCAGCCAATCAGTGTGTCGACCGCGTAAACGATGCCATCGTGCACTATAGCATCAGACATAAATGGAAGCTCAACAGGATTGATGATGAGCCATAACCATGTATGGCGACCGGATTCCAGATAGACTAATCCCATGTCGAACAAGGCAATGAGCTTGTTATCCATGTAGTCTTTTGATGGTGTGGGCACTTCGCAGATTACAACCTTCAGTAAACGGAGGTCGCACCAAAAGCTCGACGTGTCTCGTGCGTAGTAGGCAGGAGTGTCCGGCGGGCCGCGAGGCTCAATGGCGGCGGTATCCAATGATGGAAGGGTGATCTCTCACTGGGTGTAGATATCCACGAGACGCCACGGACTACTGGATTGGTGGATGAGGACGATCTAGTTGGCCTTCATGCCCGCCCAGTAGTGGCCGCGCATGAAGGACAGGTGGACGGGTAGCAGTAGCATGTCGAGGGGCACCAAGGCAACCTCCGTAGGATCGCCAAGTCGGTGTCTGAGCCACCTGCAAGGATCGGGCATCAGCAAGCAGGGTGTCTTGAAAAGGGCCGGCCGGTTGCAGACGAGTAGACGGTACAAAGACACCGAGCATGCGGCCAGACGCACGGTGCTGAGCAAGTCCATACGATTACAGATCTGCTCCAAGAGAACATCGGGAAGGGAATTCCAATCATGGCTTTGCGTGTCAGTCGGTTCTGCCATAGAGTTTTTTAGGGCGGTGAGTAATTGGGGTTTTTGGTGCCTGCGAGTGAGCGGGGAAGTGGATTCGGGCGGGTGAGCGAAGAAGATGGCGTGTGTGGCCGAGCAGTGAGTGGGGGGGGGGGGATATGGTACGCGTGAGCTACCAAGGAAGATGGTGCGGGCGGGCAAGCAGTGAGCGGGGGGAAATGGTGTGCGGCCGACGATGGGGAAGAGAGGCGGCAGAAGAAGAGAGGAGGAAGAAGAGGGAAAGACGGGGAAGAAAGTGCATTAAATCTCAATCCTACTAGTACTACTACCAGGATATACCGTCCTTCGGAGTGTAAATAGTTAAGCCGATGACATGTGGGTCTACCTCAAGAGGGCCCATATGTCAGTTAATGGAAGGGAGAGGTGTGTAGGCGTATTTGCGGAAGCGTGCTCCACTGGCAAACATGATGGCAGTACTGGGTAAGGCTGATTTAGTAACACCAACACGCTGGTTCAGCTTATTAATTAAGTGTCCCATCTGCTGCAGCGTGTATTGTCACTTCACTGTGAAGAATAGTTGAATAGTTCTCTCTGACCGAGATGGGTGTCGGGGGAATGACCCCCGGGTACCCCAAAGACAGCGAAACAACGCTTCAAGACATCGGGGTGGCCAACACCCCTCAGTCCGGCTGCTCCGGCTGGCTCGCCACCTGGCTGCTCCAGTCGGCTCCTCGTCCGACTGCTCCAGTCGGCCTGCTGAGCGCAGTCGACCGCAGCATCACATTCGACGCGACATGGACAAGACGACAGTACCCGTGCACTGCTGAGCAATAGTTGCGCACTATAGCCTGCATCACGCGTCACCTCGCATGACATCTGCAATAATGCAGTTGGTGGGTGGGCCACCACCCACCATGCCCACTCTCACCCACCTAGCTTTGGGTGTAAGCTACCCACACTATATAAAGGGAGCCACATCCATACATCCACCCATTCACTCTCACGGGCATGCATGCCCAAGCACTCACGCCACACACACACATGGCCACACACACATGGCCAGGCTCACACGGCCACAAGGCCGCATGCATACTCATAGCTAGCTAGCTTTTCAGATACAGCTCCAGGAGCACTCTGTACTGCAGATATACCATACATATACAGACATGCAGGAGTAGGGGTATTATCTCTCCGGAGAGCCCCGAACCTGTCCCGGATATTCCACTGTAGCCTTGCTCCACCCGCGATAAGCCACCCTGTGGCATTTGCCGTGACGCGGTGCCCCTTGGCCACCCAAGCGAAAATACCACGACAGTTAGCGCCCACCGTGGGGCAAGCTGTTGCTGGAACCACGGTCTGGGCGGGACCATCTTCGCCGTCATCACCGCGACGTCGCCGTCGCCTCTCCGGCCGTGCTCGAGGGCTCAACATCAACTCGCCCCGGGCGGGACCCTTTTCGTCTCCACCACCACGACATCGCCGTAGTCCCTCCGCCTGCTTTGGCCGCCGAGGCTGCGTGCGCCCCTGCGCCGCGTCTCGCTCCGTCGCAATCGTCCACACCCTGGATGCTGTTGCGCTTCCCGCACCGGTGCTGCTCCTCGCGCGCGCATTCTCTGCTCGCCGCCTCATTGCAGCAGCGGCTGCGGCCGCCGCCACGTCTCACCATGCCTGCTCGCTGCTCCGGCTGCGCGGCTCCCGCAGGCGCGCGCTGCCCCAGTCCGCGCCACCGGCTGCTTTGTCGAGTGCCTGCACCGCAGGGTCTTCGCCCTGGCTAACCGTTCGCACGCCCTTGCGGCCTCCAAGCCCCAGTGGGTGCGGGGCGGCTGGCCGCCCACCAGCCCCGAGTATACCTGGCCAACTGGGCTGGCCTTAGCGTGCCGGCCCGATAGCCCGCGTGCCTGGCCCATGACGGGCCGGCCCGGCACGTGGCTTAATGGGCCGTGCCTGGCACGTGGCCCGGCTAGGGCCGTGCTTGGGCTACCTAGCCAGGCACGCGTGCTGGCCCGGCCCGGCACGGCTAGGCATTAGGCACTAGCGACGACCAGGTTTGGTTGCGTGTGCGCGTGCGAGCGAGTCGCGTCCAAAGTTTGGTCGCGTCGGCGTTGGCGCGTCGCGACAAGAGACAGGAGAGGAGCGTCCCGCTCCAGTGTTTCCTGCTGCGTCTTCGTGCGTGGCCGACTGGCCGTGGCGTGTATTTTTTTTTAATCTTTGCTGCCTGCATGGCTGCATGGCGTGTCAGGGAGCCAGGGAGACGTGCGTGCTAGTGTGCTACTGCAGCCTAGTGCCTACGTAGCAGGGAGCCAGGGAGACGTGCATGCTAGTGTGCTAGTGCTGCCTTTTTTTAGGGGCGCCACAATGTGCATCCTGGCACGACCAAACGGGCCAGCGTGCCACTCGGGCCAAGTCTGCTGGCGTGCCAAACGGGCAAATGGGCCGGCCCGTGAAGCATAGGGGCCGTGCCTGGGCCTGGAAGGCCAGCACGCGTGCCGGCCCGGCATGGCCCGAGTACTTCGCATGCCTTGCCGGGCCGTGTCGTGCCTGGCCCGTTTAACTCAGGACGGGCCGTGCCGTGCCGGGCAGGCCCATTTGGCCAGGTATAGCCCCGAGTGCCTCCACAGGCGCGCCTCATCGCCTCAGTGACTCGCACCCGCGCCCGCAACTCCCCGGCGTCCACTCTTGCACGCTGCGGGTCACCTCCTTCGCTCCGACCAAGCAGCCACCACGGACACCGCATCCCCTCGCGCCACAGATCCTTGCCTTGGCCCCGAGTGCCCACCTCGCCCTCTCCATCCTCCCGTGCAACCTCGCACGCGTGCGCTGTACCGGGTTTCCTGCGGCTCTGCTCCAACCCCTCCCGCGACCGTGCGCTGCCCCGCTATCTGCGCCCCGCCGCTCCCACCGGTTCGTCAGCGTCCCCGTCACCAGCTCCACCCGCGGCGCTGCCAGCCCGCCTCGTCGCCGCCCCGACCGCGCATCCCGCGGGCCTCTCGCCGCCGCGGCTCCTCCCGCGCGTGCGCCAGGTGCGCCCGCCGCGTCCGCTGCACCCCCGTGCACGGCCCCGCTCGCGCTCGGTCCACTCCCATGCGTCCGCATCGCCGCGCCCAGCCTCCACGGCTCCGCGCGTCCGCGCCCCGCCCCTGCACGCTACTCTGCGACCTCGACCACAAGCTCCGCTGCTCCGCATCGTCGCTCGGGCCTCCTGCGCATCCCAGCGCCCGCGCACCGCGCGCCCAAGCCTCCTCCGCCCCTCCCTTCGCGTGCTGGCGGGCCTCCCACACGCCCCGCGCACAGCCCGTCGCGCCAAGCCCCGCGTCCGCCATCCCGGCCTAAGGCCAGCCACGTCGCTCGGGCCTCCTACGCATCCGAGCGCCCGAGCCCCGAAGCGCGCGGCGCCTCTGCTCCCCCGAGTGCTGCTTCCTCCATGGCAGCGCAGCCGCGCCCCGAGCGCCGCTTCGACCCTGCCGTTTCGTCTCCTCCCCCCCAGGACCTCCGCACCGGCTCCGCGTTCTCGCCTAGCCGGCCCCGAGTAGCCAGCTCCTCCCCCCCGGGTCCTCCATGCCGGCTCGCCTGCACTGCGCCGGCTCCCCAGCTCCCGGACGCCCGCTGTCCGGCTCCCGGCCCTGTCCAGCTCCCGGACGCCGGCTGCTCAGGCACAGAAAAGAGAAAAAGAAGTGGGATGTCGGCTGAAAAAAGAAGTCAAGAGATGCCGGCTGCTAAAAAAAAAGAAGAGACGTGCGTGTGACTGCTCACAGCCGGCTAAAGAGAAGAAGTAAAAAAATAATGTCCGGCTAGCCCATCCGCCTGCTTCGCCACTCGGATGGCCAGCTAAACCGAGCAGGTGCACCGGCGTGGTCCGCGAGCGCCAAGCTGCACCGTTTGCCTTCGTCAACCTCCGCCTCGTCTGCGTCAAAGCAATGTGAGCTCTTCATCCGTGTAATTTTGCACCGCGCAAACACGGATAACCCCGAGCGACACTCAGGGACCACCTCCGCCTTTATTACAGTTGCACTACTGTTCGCCCCGGCGCCAGCCAGTGTTGGCCCGGGGGCTGGCCGCTTGGCCTGAGACGTTCGTTCCCGCAGACGGCTTAGTAGCGTGCATAGTACCGAAGGCTCACTCTTCGTCTCAGCTACAGACCGCAGCGCGGCTGTCCGGCTAGCAAGAGCAAACGCTGAAGGCCACCTGCACGCGAAAAATGTCCGGGGAGAAAACGACTCGGGCAACCCGGCCGTTTGCTTTATGAGTATCTGCTCGGTCGAATCTGCTCCCAGAGTCTGAGTATTGTACGCTTCACTCCGCGGCCCACTCTCAGCCACAGACCATCACGCGACTATCCGGCTAGCGAGAGCACAAACCAAAGAGCGGAGGGAACATAAAAAGATTGAAGGGGGCTCGGACGAAACCGAGTCGGCACCCTCCGCATAAAACTTGCAATTCTAAAAGCAAGCATTTGATATATCTGCACAGACTAATCTTGTCTTTTGCACGATCATCTCCGGGGGGAACCGCCTCCTCGATCGGAGGCTGGTTGCAGGCCCAACGCCGGCTGCAACCGGCATTTCCGACGCCACCATCTGCTACATCGACGGCAAAAACCCTCCGCCCGACTCTTCGAGTCGCCCGGAGGCTCGGAGGCTACACCCAGTGGGTGCGCTGGCATGCCCCCACAGGAAGCAAGCCGCGCCGGCTGTAGCCCGCAGCCGGCTGTCATCGACGACATCAGTCGGTGGACCCCGCGTCCACGCCCGACGACATCAGTCGGCGGGCCCCGCGTCCGCGCCCGACGACATCAGTCGGCGGGCCCCGCGTCCGCGCCCGACAGCTTCAGTCGGCGGACCCCGCATCCACGCCCGACAGCATCACTCGGCGGACCCCGCGTCCGCGCCCGACAGCTTCAGTCGGCGGGCCCTGCGTCCGTGCCCGATAGTATCAGCCGGCAGACCCCGCGTCCGCGCCCATCAGCCGGCGGACTCCGTGTCCGCGCCCGGCACCCTCGACGTCGCCGTCGGCTTCATCGTCAACAACAAGACCCTCTGCCCAACTTTTCCAAGTTGCCGGGAGGCTCGGAGGCTACACCCAGCGGGTGCGCTTGCGCGCCCCCGCTCGGAACATGCCGCGCCTGTTGCACGCCCGCCGCTGGCTACAACCGGCCCCTCGACGCCATCGTCTGCACCAACAACCGCGAAAACTCTCAGCCCAACTTTTCCAAGTTGCCCGGAGGCTCGAAGGCTACACCCAGCGGGTGCGCTCACGTGCCCCCACCGGAAGCAAGCCGTGCCGGCTGCGGTCCGCAACCGGCCATCATCGACATCTTCTACATCAATGCCCGCTAAAAAACCTCCGCTCAACTTTTCCAAGTTGCCCGGAGGCTCGGAGGCTACTGTCGGGGGAATGACCCCCGGGTTCCCCAAAGACGGCGAAACAACGCTTCAAGACATCGGGGTGGCCAACACCCCTCAGTCCGGCTGCTCCAGTCGGCTCCTCGTCCGACTGCTCCAGTCGGCTCCTCGTCCGACTGCTCCAGTCGGCCTGCTGCGCGGAGTCGACCGCAGCATCACATCCGACGCGACATGGACAAGACGGCAGTACCCGTTCACTGCTGAGCAATAGTGTCGCACTATAGCCTGCATCACGCGTCACCTCGCATGACATCTCCAATAGTGTAGTTGGTGGGTGGGCCACCACCCACCATGCCCACTCTCACCCACCTAGCTTTGGGTGTAAGCTACCCACACTATATAAAGGGAGCCACATCCATCCATCCACCCATTCACTCTCATGGGCATGCATGCCCAAACACTCACGCCACACACACATGGCCAGGCTCACACGGCCACAAGGCCGCATGCATACTCATAGCTAGCTAGCTTTTCAGATACAGCTCCAGGAGCACTCTGTACTGCAGATATGCCACATATATATAGACATGCAGGAGTAGGGGTATTATCTCTTCGGAGAGCCCCGAACCGCGTGCTATTCGCATAATCGTCCCGGATATTCCACTGTAGCCTTGCTCCACCCGCGATAAGCCACCCTGTGGCATCTTCCGTGACGCAGTGCCCCTTGGCCACCCACGCGAAAATACCACGACAAGGGGGAATAATGGATCGCCAAGACTTCCTATCTACAGTATCCCTATGCCTCTACTCTCATCCTGTCCAACAAGATGAAACATTGGCCAAGGCACCCGACGCCAATAATGTAGGAGTAATAGCAGTATTTTGTGTCAAACTTTGACCATCTATTTAACTAATAAAATGTTAATGCATGTCACCAAAAATCATATCACTGGATTCGTATTTGAACATAGTTTTTAATGGTATAGTTTTTTATGACATGCATTGACACTTTGTTAGTTAAATTTACGGTCAGAATTTTACACTAAGTATGAAGGGGACCATTAAACCATGACGGAGGTTTATATACAGGTCAATAAAAAAATCATCAACCAAGGTAGTAGTAAATGATGAGTGCCCGAAGATTTTTTTTCCGAAAGTACTCAATAATGGGCTCGTTTTCCTCAAGAAAATTGTGTTTACGAACGTATTACTAATTGGAATGCATGCGTGAGGAACAAATGACCAGAACTTTTACACGCATTGGTGAGTTTTCTCTTAATTCTTGGATGCAACGTTTTAATGAAGCTTGAAATATGAACATGTCAATGGGAGGGAGTAAAAGCCTCATGCATGCATGCATGCATGCAACATGCAACACTCACACGTACACATGCACACACACAACACTCACGCATCCATGCGGCACACAACACACGACGCAACACACACGCTCATGCTCAAGTGCTCAACCTACTCCCTCCGTTAGTGAAAGACTGCACATATAGAGATTTACACATTGACCAAGAGGAACCGGAACTTCATGGCATAATTAACACCCAAAAGTAGCAGACTTATGTGTGCATGCGACCATTGAGAGAAGAAGATTAAATGAAGGTTGTTGCATGCTGTAATTAAGGATAGACATGTAGCCTATAGCTAGAGCACAAGTTGGTGCATTAGTCAATCAATATCGATTAGATTAAAGGCTAAGTGCATTGGAAGTGTAGATGTACACTCTTTGTTGGAAAATTTTCTAATGCTAGATGGAGTACAGTTTTTCACGGACCAAGGAAGTACACGTGCATGCACTCACATACATAGCCAGGGTGGTTCGCGCGCAAGGGTTGGACTCCTGTCGCGCATGCGTAAAGTTTTGATTAACTGATTTATTTACTCTGCCAACTAACAGGTGGGATCCAGAAACCAGGTGGCAATTTAAGCAGTCAACAAAGTGCCACGTCGACTATGTGGCCGTCAGTAGGGTGCAATACGGTGCTCAATGGTGAGCTAGTGACCGTATAATCACCACAAAACTATATAGTGACCGTAATGAGCGTATTGTTACATACGTTGACCGCTAGTGTATTTTTCTCGTTTCAAATTAAGCCATATTAACCGGAAAGGACGCAGTATGGACTAGTACTACTACTTTGATGTGTTCCGTCAACTCGCCGAACGGGGAGAAGCTTGCTTACTACGCCCTCTCCCTCGCGCACGCACGGTGGCTCACAGGACGAGGAGAAGCTTGCTTACTACGTACACCTACGCCCTCTCCCTCGCCCACACATGCGGTGGCTCGCAGGACGAGGAGAGGGTTTTGACTACAGCTCCCTCTCCCTCTCCCTCGCCCTCGCCCTCGCGGTGGACGTGCAATAGTTCATTCGGTGCCAGATTGCCAGAAGCATATTGTACTGTAGTATCATCATTGTTGGACCTTCCGAAGAGGCGAAGAGCCAAGTGCAAGGTTCACAGGAGTACGAACTGTTGAACCTCCCGAAGAGGCAAAGAGCCAAGCACAAGGTTTTATAGGAGTTGTCGTCCTAGTAGGAGTACTACAACTACAGCGAACGATGCTACTGTATGATGCCGCCACATCACCTATATCCAAAGCTGTGCCACCTTTTTTCTCACAGAGCGTGTTGGAGCCCGTGCAACAGCCACACAAGTTGCACGTACACATAACACATTTACTAGTAATAAATTCTAAAGGACAAATGCCAGTATGCCACACAAGTTCATCTCCACTTCATGTGATAAATTTGTGCACGACTAGTCTACATATATTCACAGGGCTACCATTCACAATTTACCATACTCCACTTACACGTTATAGATGGGCTCCATGTCCTCCTCCAGGTTCCAGTCCCAGGTGTTCTTCATAGATGGCACGATCCATAGCGGTGGGCAACAGGAACCATTGTCGCAGCTTTCTAGTCCGGTTCCACACGATGGAGACTCATCCAAGCTGAAGCGGCATAAATCAGGGATAGCGTGTCCCAGCATGTCGTTCATCCGGCGGTGCGCACTGAAGACACAACCATGCTTCATGAACGGCAGGCCTTCAGTGTCGTCCACGGAAGGTGGCATCCGCTTCACAATGGGGTAGCTGTCCCCAATGAAAAGTGAGTACTCTCCAGGAGTGTTCCTCGGCACCCACATAGCATCACAGGGGTCGAATTCGGCGCCGTTCATCTGTTACACGCGGCATCTCAGATTTGGACACATGGTGACGTACATGGTCAAGGTCCATGCATAATAATGTTGTGCTCAAATATGGCGGTCAGTAATATTGTGCAGAAAATAGTACTACTCCGGTATAGAGGAAGTAAAATAACCGGCTTATTATATATAGCCACTCTTGGCCACATGGATGAGATAATAAGACATGGAAAAACAAAAATGGTGGGAGCTAGTGGGTTCAAGTCTTCAAGGGCCTAGCTAGCTATACGCGTCCTCCAAAGTAAAAAGTACTAGTACTAGTAAGTAGTACTACAATGAAAGAGAAGACGAGAGGGTTAAAAAAATATAATACTAAATTATAGTACTAGTACAGTAAACATGTCCCAGTCAATAAAAGAAAATAACTAACAAGTACTACTACTCTAACACACAGCAATGAGAAAATGGAATACCTGGGTAGATGGTGACGGTCCGATCGTGGTAGATTGTGTGACCATGTTGCCCATCAGTGGTACCATGGGTAACGACTGCTAAGATAGTTGATCCCAATATGCCAAAGTTAGCTACAAGGTTCCAGGTTAGACCAAATCGCGGATGCAAATGCACATCCAGGATCGGCGATCTTATTTTGATCGGGGGATGACTGGTCCCTGCAAAATAATGGAGTACCGTGTTAGGGATGCAAATGATCGTTTGTGCATTCCGTTTGTAATCTCCTATACCGTAGGATGGCAACCAGATGAAACAAGTCCCCTAGCTTGTCACCGCAAAGATGCGGCCTACATGGCACACGGCGTCTTCAAACGTGTAGGGGTACAAATCTGCCGCGGCCAACATGTGCCAGCCTCTGCCGTTACTGCTTCTTGTATTGATGGCAATCCTTATGTCGAACACTGCGATGAGATAGTAATCGTCGTAACCGCGTCGCTTTGTCGACGGGTCCGCAATTGCTATCTTCTTCAATCTCATGTAGGCATCATCATACGTATTCAAGCCCAGCCACTCTGGAAGGCCGATCCCAATGGTGGAGAAGGGGTGTACGGGAACGGCCGCACTGATGTGGATGTTGTGCAAAATGATGGTGGTATCCGGCCGGAGGTATGCAAGCCAATCTTCGTTGGCACCAACCCAGACCTATATATAAGACGGTGGGTAGCGGAGAAATTACGAGATGGAATAACTAAGTACTATATTTAGAATATACACTACATGATCAAACTCCATGACTGACCTGCTCATCGGACAAAATCCAACTACCTCTCAACGTCGGCAACTCTAGCAGAGTCAACGTGTAACCATGGCCAGAGAGCGGTGGACTATTCGATGGATTGTCCCATAGAATAACCTTCTCCTCGAGGACGCATGGAAGACCAACAAGCATGGCCTTTTCCCAAGCATGTTTAAGAACCGTCTTAAAATAGTTGGTGCAGGAAGCATCGAGTCTTGCGGCGGTGAGGACGTCGGAGCGGCGTGTGATTTCTCCCAGAGGATCGTCGTCCAAGGTCTCCCAGCCCCAACGAGGAGGAGAACCGCCTGGCGAATCCATGGGAGCAGCGACAAACTGCCTTGGTCTCTTCGGGGGGAGGGGAACTGGCGAGGAGGAGATAAGGAAGTTATGCGGACACGCATAGTGGTAGTGCCTAGTGCCCCGCGATGGTGAGGCTATTATTTACTACGTACTCGTACTGTAGCAGTAGTAGTACTACTTTCTCAACTAGTAGTGCGATGTACTGTACTTCTATAGTGCACCAGTTTTGAACTCTTGACTCTCAAGGCTAAGGAGCTACAGTTGCAAGTGGAGGGTACTACTGTTCTCTAGAACCATCGCTGTACTATCAATGCAAGGAAAGTACACCTGCGTAGTGCGTACTCTCTGTGCTCTATCAAGCGCGTAGCTGGCCTACTCAGCCGCTCCTCTCACGCACACACTAGCAGCCTGTTTATCAGCGACGGTTACTGCGGGGGTAGAACATTTGAGTTCTTTGATACAGCGAGCCTAGGCTTTTCACTTCCATTTGTGGAGGTGTAATGGATCTCGTCGAACTTTGTTAGTTCCTTATTTATGAATGAGATGAGGCAAAGCTTTTGCCTCCGTTTCAAAACAAAAAAAAATCACGTCAAGAGGAATTTCTTTTATAGAGCCGATAATGGAGCGAAGTCCATGCGTGCAACGCCACAAGCTACAGAGTGGTAGAGTAGCACTTTATGTACAGAGCCATATTGCACAGTTCCCAATGCCACGCCATGCTTTTCCGGCTCCTCGGGCTTAATTGGGAGGCGCTAGTTTAAATATGGTAGCTGATGAGGAAGCTGCAAGCAAGGTGCGGCTATGGCGAGCACGCAGGCGAGAAACTTTGCATGGTGTGAATTGATATATAGGAGTACTACTCTAGTACATGAGCCACGAGATGATGGAAGGGAAAACCCGTTCACGTGGCTGGGCTATCCAGTGCACCCAGATTGTGGTGCGACACGTCCGTTCGACTTCAAAAGTCAAACTACTAGTGTACAATATTGGCTCGCAGCGAGGTTACTATTTAAAAAAAAGGCCACCGTGCGTTCGGCCGGGATTGAACCCACAAAACGAGCTATACACTCCCGCGACCACTAATAGTACTCGTTAGAGTACAACGCAACCTAGAATCGCCTTTTGTCGCTAGTACATTGTTCCTTACAAGAAACCACTAGTAATACCAAGAAACTACTACCACTTACCAACCAGCCCTACCAAGAAACGACTACTCTACAAAGTGCCGTTATAGGCACGTTTCAACCCATGTCGCCCCTTAAGTCAACGCCTTCTATTCGACCGGCAAGTTAGGCATTATGACTTGTGGGACCTACATGCCAGTCTGGACAAAAATCCCAGAGTGACCTCCTACCTCCGGCCCGTCCACCTAGTCATCCTCGGCCATGGGACGCAGCTACCCCCGCCGGCAGAAGGCGAGGTCAAAAGCGCCGGTGGCGTGGAGCCCATCTTGCGGCAACCTAGATGCCAGCTCCGTCCGGCGCTCGCGGCCGCTAGATAGCCAAGATAGCACACACCCTGCTGGATGCATCCAGCTGCTTGTCTGCAAGGTTTGCTAGATAGGTTGGCACAGCGGTGCGGCGGCTTGCTCGCGCGCGCCGCGCTAAGGCCAGCCATCTGGCTCAAGCGAAGGCCAGCGCGGCGGCTTGCTCGCGCGTGAGCCACGCTCGGGCCAGCGAGCCAACCCGTGCGGAGGCCAGCGCGGCGTCTGGGCTGTCCGACGGAGCGGCGGCCAGCTCGCTCATCACCGGCGCCACCGACGAACACGCATAAGAACTGTTTGAAGTAATGTTCAGGAAAAATAATGATTGGAGGAGGAAGAACAGGATAGAAGGTCAGATGTGGGTCCCTTGTGTCAACAGTCAAACAAAATGTGTTGATTTAAGCTGCCCCGTCAGCACGGACGTGTGGGCCAACCCTGTCATAAACGGGTTTAAACGAGCCTAATCGACACGAGGTAGTAGTTTTTTGGCGCGGATTAAGAAATTTTGGGTATGTTTTTGCTATTTTCTGTACAATAGTTTCTTCCTAGGGCTGATTGAAAGTGGTAGTTTTTTGTTAAGTACTCTACATACTGTAAGTAGGAGTGAAAGTTAAGCTTTGGTAGCCAATAAGCACGGCTAGTTACATAGTGCCTATGTGTACATAATTCAAACTAAATATCAACCATGAGTGACTAATATCTTGTTGGAAAACTCGAAACTATGGAAATACTTGCATGGTTGGAAATACTAGCAATGTTCACGTGCGTTGCAACGGATCATAATTAGAATAATACTTATTCACAAACTTGATAGAAAACACTCTAATTTTGATATACATATATCACTAGAAATATATTATGTTTCAATCAGAACATATTCCTTGGGCTGTTTTGGTGAGGTGAGGGAGGGATGTGGTTGGTTTTAAGATACTAATTAAGGGTATTTCTGCAAATTGGTAGATAAGTGGGATGTTGTTGAGAAAAGGCAACAACTTACCTCACAGTCGTTAGATGTAGATCTAATGGTCAGAAATGACGGATGGCAGACACACCATCATCACCAACTAAGTTTTCTGTAGGAGTACTAGCAAGATGCCCGTGCATTGCACGGAACATCAAGATGCATTTTTTTTATAAAACACCTGTTGTGATTGACCCATGCGGGAGTAATCCCATGTGTAAAAACTAATGATATCTCGAGAAATAGGAGAGATAAGGTGAGTAGGAGTGGGGCGTGGTGGTGATTGGTGGTCAGACTAAGCGGAGGCATGGGGATGGACGACGCCGGCAGCGACCACCATGCCAGTTTGTTGCAGAGGCTTCCTTTTTTAATTGCTCAACAATGAGGTTGTGGGAGATAAGGATGAACAAGGGAAGGCCTTGTCTGCAAATGTGGAGAGAGGTGCGGGTATCTTTTAGTTTAATTTCTATCCGTCAGATATAGATCGGACGGTCTATATTGCAAGATGGCAGGCATACCATCATCACCAACTCGGTTTTTTATAAGAGAAGACATATAAGTATGGAGATACAAACGTATTATCGATACTTGTTTCCATAAACTTGTACCTACATTCTATTCAACGGCTGAGCATGTGGGGCCTTAGCACGATGACTTCTCGACTGTGTAAAACAAAGGTTTTCCCGTCGCCGATAAGGAGGGGGTGACGGCGGCGCGCTTTCGGCTTGCTCTAGTCCTAGTAGTCATACTAGGTGGTCTACGCACGTGTTGATTTATTCTTTTTCATGTCTTGTGTTCGCCGTACTGCCACGACTGTTGATGAATAGACGGTAAGTTATTCACGGGAAAACCTTTGTTGAGCGTGTGTGCGAGAGAGAGAGACAGCGTGCGTGTGTGATATGTGTAGAGACTGAGGCAATGATAAGAGATTCTTTGTGTCTCTGTGTGTGGAGGATAGAGAGAGACATGTGCATGGGGCTTTGTGTTGTGTAACGTGGAGACACATAGACATAATCAGAGAGTGAGTGTATGAGATACACATGCGGACATGGGGAGAGATGTGTGAGTTAGAGAGATGGAGAATGTTGGTGTGCATGTGAGCTAGAGAGAGGGGGGGATATATACATACCTAGAGCTGGAGAGAATATGCAAGGGTGTGTGTGTCTTAAAAGAAGGATCCAGATAGATGGGTGTTTGTGCGTGTCTGTGTGTGTTTGTGTGCACGTGTGTGTGTGAGAGGGAGTGTGTGTATGTGGAGAAGAGAGACCACTAATGATGTAAACCTAGTAGGGAAGGGGGAATGGTATGACATGTGTGTCAAAGAGAGACAAAGGCATGTGTAGTAGCGGGATAGCATGGGTGCGGGCGGGGAGCAGACTATTTGGAAGAGACATCGAGTGTGTGTGGGAGAGGGGTGTGAGTGCAAGAGAGAGAGAGAGAGCTAGCGAGGGAGAGAGAGAGGAAGAGAGGGGGAGAGAGGGGACATTTGTGTGCGGAAGAGGCGTATAGATAGGGAGACAAGGTTGATGTTGTTCGAAAGTGGCCTATGTACGGAGACGCAAGGGAAGCGAGTCATCGTGTTTGTGATAGATACTTCATGAGAGATCTAGAATAGATGGTGTAGAGAACAACGTGTGAGATTGAGAACGATGATACGTTAGGGAGCTATGGAAAGAGTCATGACATATATGTATATAGGGAAGGAGCTGGGGCGGGTCCGCATGTGGGAGAGATAGAAAGCGGAGAGTGGTGCACAAGGAGACAAAGGGTGCTTGTTTGCAGTGGGGGTGGTGAGTGAGGTGAGTGTGCGAGAACCACATAACTAGGGAGATAGACATTTGGGAGTGATGTTTTGTGTGTATGGGAAATATACACTCTATACAGTGCGTGTGCCTGGGAAAGAGAGATGCCGGGAGACCTAGAGAGTGGGGGAAGAGATGTGTGCATGCTCGAGAGACAAAGTGATAGAGACCTATATTGGGGTCCGGACTTTAGAAGAGAGGGGGGGGGGTATTAATGTGCTCCTGTTTTTGTGTCCGGGGGAGAGAACGACTTGTGGGGGGGGGGACGGGGTGGGTGGCTTCAGATAAAGAGTGAGGCGTCTACATTTGAGAGACTTTAGCGTAATTGAGATATATATGGTCAATAGTGTGTGCACTCATGGTTGATCAATTTGTTTCACAGTTTGGACTATGAGATAACGATACTTTTGAACATGCGTGATATACTTTGAAGTACCAGAATTACAAACCTAAGATTGGAATTTTGGAATTCGACTCCATCATTAGCTTTTGTAATTCATTTAAACAAAGGTACATTTTTAAGCCGGGATTTCGTGATTTCAAATTCATATATCAAACCTAGAGATATACACATACGGGCATGTTCAAACTTTATAATCATCCACTTTATTCATACACATACACATTTTTGTTTTTGTCATCATATTTAGGATAAACACATTTGGAATTTCATTTGAATTGGACCATATGATGGTATTTGCTTCTACTAGCTCAATGATCCATATTTGAATTGAATGGACAATCTAAGTTTCGAGTTGGAGACATTGATTTTCGAAACTTGCACTTTTTTTTCATGCAAAACAAATCAATTCTCGGCCATGATATCATAGTCGGCCATACAAGAGCAGAACACTTAATTTCAGGCGCCAAAAGCTTTCAAACTTCCCGCTCACATCGAAATATCTCGCGCCCGAAAATTTAGCCCTGCGATATTCCTGTTTTACCCCTGTCACATGAACGGAAAAGGGCTACTTTGGTAACTCCATTGTTTTCCCCTCTTTGCCCCCAACATTCTTCCCCAGAGCCCCTCCCCTTCCCCTCCCTGTCCCCCCAACCACGCCAAGCCGCCGAATCTAGTCCTCCGCCGCAGCGGTGGACCTCACACCCCGCCGGATCTACCTTCCGCACCTTGGAACCCCCAACTGCCAACTCACCACTTCACCGGAGCCGCTTCAGCGACTGGCTTGTCCACCGCTCCAGATCTCCTTGACCACCATCATGGTCCACCACACCGGACCTGCTTCACCGGCACCCTCGTCCCCCACAGTGTAGGCCCTTCACCGACTCCCTAGTCCGCCCCATCGCTAGCCCTTCATACAAGCCCTCGTCCGCCGCAACAGATCCGCCTCACTGAAAGCACTGTACACCGCGCCGGATGTGCTTCGCGGACGCCTTCGTCCACTGCACCGGACCCGCTCCACGGACGCCATATTCAACTCCACCGGCCCTGCTTTACTGACGCCACAGCCTCATCAGGTTATTTCGATTTGTACTCCTTTGGTTTTTCTCTTCTTTATCGTGGAACTGTTCACTTACCACAGATGAGCTTTGTTGTATGTCGACAGGCGCCGCAACCGAAGCACTAGAGCCGCTTCAGCAACGGCGACAGCCGGCCCAAACTCAACCGCAACACGAGCACCATCGACAATCCTTAGCTATCAAATATGATAACGATACCCATACGCCGCCGAGAATGAGGTACTATTATCCAACGGTCAGCGCCTACGTTCACTTTCTTAGCATAAGCACCGCACCTTTGAATTTCTTCAGGGCATCATTCAATTTTTCATGAGACGCGTTATTCTGCTTGCACTTGTAGGGCCATACTTCTGGCAGTGAACATGTTACCTGTGCTAAATTACAAACCAGTGCACATATAGTTACAATGCTTTTGTTTTGTCCTAAGTATTACTGTACTTCCTAGATATCACTGCCTACTATTTTACTTCTTGCATGCTATATTTATGATAATGGTGTTGTTCTGATGCCATCTGTTGGTTCCATCAGACTGCTTCATGTTCTCTATGGCTAATTACACATCAGCAAACTAGCATGTGGTTCCGCTGCTTTTTGTTCATTTTACCCTACATTTTCTGATGCTAGCTATTACATCACTGCTCCGAGCCTCTATTCATTACTTTTTTGTGCGTTATTGATCTTCCCAAGTTGCATGACTAATTTGATGCTTCTGTTAATTATGGAGCTGCCAACCCCAACAAGCAAAATATTTGTTCTTTTGGGGCTGGCGCCTCGAACAAGCATAAAAATAGAGTGAAGCACATATATTGTCGGGTAAGCACACACCCTTCTTTCATTAGTTTAGATGAACCATTGATGATCAATTCGAACCAGTGCATGCAATTAAAATTAATTTTACCTAAATAGAGGGTGCAGAATAAACTACAACAATTAGATTTGCAACCACGGGATGTTGACGATATCTTCAAAGAACATTACAACAGCAGCGAGGCTTCACATCAACATATGGTAAGCCAGTGTGTTTTAGTACATGTGAAATGTAATGCGTGTGGGCTGCTTTCTTGGCTTGTGCCCTCAACCTGTAATCCTACAGAATTACAAATAGTTCAGTTGTCTGCTTTGCTGTATTGCTTGATTCGAATGCTTGTTTGTTACTTGTTAGGCTATACCTGATTTGGCCAATATGTCAGCAGTGCCTGCTGTACTATCGTAAAGAAATGCATGCCTAGTTCATTTGACTCCTTAACTTTTCCTATGAACTTCATCACAAGACTGTCTTCATAGTTTATATGAGGCCACACTGTTAAGTGCTTTCTCAGATTATTTCAACTGCTTAGATGCCTTGGCAACTTAAATATAGCGGTGGTACACTCCTTTTCAACTAGGGATGTCAACTGGTCCCGTTTAATCCCGATTAAAGTCCACTAGTGGTATGATAGTTCAAAAGAGTTTTTGTTTTTTGAGGAAAATGAACTAGCGAGCGAGCAAAAACTAACTAGATGGGACCGGAGGATGCCGTTTATTTGCCACTTACATCCCTAGTTTCATCTTACCATTTTAATTTCTTTTCGGCTGATGCTGCTTCGAACCATTTAAATATAGCTTGCCATGCTTGGCAATAATTCGTATGTCGTTTACCATTTAAGCTTACTACCTGGATCATGCGATAACTATCTCTTACTTATGTCCAGCAAAAACCTTTCAGGATGTCGTTCACACTAGGACACAATGTACAACCCCAGAATCTATTTGTGGAAGCAGTGCGCCATCCATGTTACCAGATTGTAGCAGTTCAGAGGAAACATCGCTAGAGAGCAGTCTGAGCACAGATATTATAGTTCTTGAGGCTCTACTAGAGGCAGAAAGAGATGGTGTGGCTGCCATGAATGAGGTAATCTTGATCTTGAGGCTGGAAATTATGCAATTAGCTGCACGCATTATGCAAGCAACCCAAGAATTGGAGGAAGTAAGAATGTTGTATTTGAAGACGGAGGAGGTCCTACTGCTTCTGCTATCTGAAGCCCAGGGTAATCCCAGTTCTTCTTTAGATACCAGTTGAAATTGTCATTAGATTAGTATACTTGCATGTTGTGTCATGTCTCTGAATGGATTATGTTGCAAGACCCCCTATGTTGTCCATGTGTTGTAATGATCTGAATTTTTTAGGCGAGGTAATCCTCAGTACTTGTATGATTGACATAAGGTGAACTGTTTTTCGTGTGAGCATATTGTATTGGATGAAATAACTGTTTGACTCAAAGTGTATCCAACCTACTGAATTCGAAGATCACAGCATTTCTAAATCATATTCATATATAAAGGTGGAATAAATCTTTGTTGTGGTTTTGAAGAAATAAATAACAAAACATAGAATGATGTATGGATATTCGTAATCGAATACAAATTGGACTTGAATTTAGTTGCCAGGGCCCAGGGTAAACGTGAATGCTAATTCTCCCAAATTTTGAACGAGGCGGCAAAACACCCACTATCATTTGTTGGCTGCCCGAAGCAAGTGTTTGCGAGATGGAAATTACTGTCTACCCCTGACACTTCACATCCTAATCGACCCGATTTCCACTGCTGTCGATAAGGGTAGACTAGTAACTTCAATCAGACGTGACACGACCGCCTCTGGGCCCATTCAGACACGGTGGGCACCAAACGTGGGCGGCAAAACACATTTGATTCAAGCTCGTCCTAAAGACCTGTGTCTCTCCCTCCATTTCCCCATTCATACACAGTGGGCGGCAAAACAAACTCTCCTAGTCCGAAATCGATGTAGGCAAATGTTTTAAATAGGGGCAGATGTGTAACTTCCCTCAGACATGACACAACCGCCCTACCTGTCAGCCCCGTTCATACACCGTGGGCGGCAAAACACCCTCTCCTCGCCCGAAATCGCTATCGGCAAATATTGGGGAGATGCGAGATTACCGTCCTATCCCCAACCGACGAGATGTCCAAAATTTTAAAAGGGGGATAAGTTCATAACTTTCCCACATTTCAGACAAGCGCGTCCCAAAGTTTGAGATCCCCCCTCCCCCTCCATTTCCCCATTCATACACCATCGACGCCACAACAACCTCCCCACTCCGGCCAGCCTCCTCCATCCGCCACCCCATCCTCCACCTTGCCGGAGCCGCTACCCCTACCCCATCGTCCACTGCAAGAGATGGACGTCTCTCATCCACGGCGCCGGACCAGGATCCTTTCATCGCGTCCTCTCACTTCATTAGCGCCGTCGTCCACTTTGCCATTGCCGCTCCTACGACCGCCTCGTCCACGGCAACAGGACTTATCCCCTGACCCGGCCGTCTGCCGTCTAAAGTCTTCTTCCGCGCCGTGGACAGCCATCGCACCCGCAGCACCCTCAACGTATCAGTAGGGGCCTACACGGCGTCGCAAGAGAGGTGGTACTCTTTGATCTCACCCGGAAAATAGATCGTAACTTGTTTACTGTACTTTTCTTGTCCGTAACAAATCGTAGTGGCTAGTTGAAAGCAAACATTGGTTGCGAAGTAGCCTTTGTCCGGTTTGCACCATCAGATCCGCCATGGCACGGTCACTATACTCAAAACGCTTATGGTTTTCCCCCTTTATATTCACTACCATCATCGTAGGTGCTTCGTGTCGTGCTAGCACTGCTCCTCAAGACCTCAACCCATCAAGCGAAACAACATGCCACTCATAATTCCAAAGCTTAGTTGTTGAAATACGAATCTGATATGATGCTCATATTACTAAAACAAAGAACGTTTAATTGGTCAGCTAATGTTCCTATATTCATTTCGAAAAGCATGTGCACCACATATAGAGAGACAGCAGGGATTTGCATTTCTCTGTGTGCTCTGGTTCATCATGGGTGGGCAACACACATTGTATTATCTAACTAGCAAGATGCCCGTGCGTTGCACAGAACATTAAGATGCATTTGTATGAGTAGTTTATCTTGTGGGAGAAAAGGATAAACGTGGGAAGGCCTTATTTGCAAATGTGGAGAGGAGTGTGGGTATCTTTTTGCAAAATTGCCATAGTTTCCTTTCTATCCGTCAGATATAAATCGAACGGCCTATATTGCAGGATGGAAGGCACACCATCATCACCAACTCTGTTTTTTATAAGAGTACAGATAGAGATAAGAGTATAAGAGTAGAGAAAAAAGTAGAGAAATCTGCTTACTCTTTGTTATCATGTTCCTCTTCTGTTCTTCTTAATAAGTATATTACTTCCTCCATTCCTAAACTGCCTTGGGTGCGTGCGTGTGTTGTGGTGGCGTGCGTTTGTACCGGGTGTTGTTCATCGTTGCTTTATTTATAAAGCGGGGCGAAAGCCTTTTTCGGTAAAACATTAGTCTTTTTAGATATTCCAATAAGAACTACATATGGATGTATATAGACATATTTTAGAGTGTACATTCACTCATTTTGCTCCGTATGTACTCCGCATTCGAATCTCTAAGAGATTTATAGTTAAGAACGGAGGGAGTAGTACAGTATGTTCCTTGTCGGGAAGTGGAGCAGGGACATTTGCAGTCGACAGGTCTATTGGGTCGCTTCAGATGGATGCTTTCAACGATTCTAGATGGTCTACCATAATATGGGGGAAATGCTGGGAGCTATGTCATCTTTGATAGTCTAGACTGATAGTAACAGTATTGTGCCTTCAGTTGAATAGAGCTGCCCCTTTTGGGGCCGAAGCCTTTCCGAACCCTTTCTTGCCATACCGCCAATACAAGCCCATATGGTGCAGCTAGTTCCACTTTCCTGATTTTACTCTTGATGCTTAGGGTTTTCCCCTTTTATCTACCCTACTATGATCTGCGTAGGTGCTTTCTGTCGTACTAGCAGTACTCCACCCTTCAAGCTAAACAACACAGCACTCATAATTCCAAAGCTTAGTTGTTCAAATATGATTGTGATATGATACTGATATTAGTTAATAGACACATTTAATTGGTTAGCTAAAGGTCCCACTTGAGTTTCCAAATGCATGTCACGACATATAGAGAGACAGCAGAATTGCATTTCTTTGTCACTTGTTGACTGTACTTTCTTGTCCATACCAAATTTTAGTTGTTATTTCAAAGCAAACATCGGTTGCTAACTACCCTTTGCGCGGTTTGCAGCTTCAGATCTGCCATCCCACTGCCACGGTCAACACTATACTCATCATGCTTACGGTTTCCCCATTTTATGATGACCACGATCAGCCTACGTGGTTCATGTCATAATAGCACTGCTCCACCCATCGAGCTAAACAAGCTTAGTTGTACAAATTCGAATCTGATATTATGCTGATATTAGTAAAACTGAGACATGTTTAATTGGTCAGCTAAATGTTCCTACTTTAGTTTCGAAATGCATGTGAGCCACATATGGAGAGACCGGAAGGAATAGTATTTCTCTGTGCGCTCTGGTTCATCATGGGTGGGCAACAGACATTGTATAGAAAGACTTGTAATATCTTCAATCTGCTTGCTCTTTTGCTCTTCTTTAACATGATCCTCTTCTCTTCTTTAATAAGTATGTTCCTTGTTGGGAAGAGTAGCAGAGACATTTGCGGTCGACTAGTCAGGTCGAGTTTTTCTCCCTTAGTATATTTTGAATCTGTCAGGTCAGGTCGACTTGTTCTTCTTTACTATATGTTGAAGCTGTCATCTGCGAAGTATCATCACTTCTGGAGCTCTCATATTTTGAGTAGTAGGCCACATTATATTAGTGCACACACCAAATTACAGCATGCATGGCATCTCTCAGAAGAATTGCAGAGATAGAACAAAGGGGTTTACAGGGAGGCAGTATTGGATTAGAATCACTTCTGCATTACAAAGATAATCTCACTTGTTTTTATGTTTTCATGCATGTCAGGTATTGAACATGATCAAAATGAATATGAGAATGGGCGCACGAGAGGAATATTGCGGAGCAATCCACTGGCTAACAAACTTGGCATGGTGGAGGATGGCCTATCTTATTCACCCATCAAGGTGCTTGCTCTAACTTGGCAAGGTTATATTGGTCGCACATATTTTGCATATGACCTCTTGCATTACTTCTACTTTGTTACACCACCATCTGCTTAGTTTAAATATCATATATGAGTATATGCCATACCTATCCATTTTCTGTACCTATTCAATGTGTCATCATACTATGTTTTTCCAGTCAAATGTTGTTCTTTCGTAATAGATGTCCAAAAGGAAGAGGGTGAGTGCAGATCCTCAAGGAGTACAAACTAGGTATTTGGAAAAGGTAGTGATACCTCTTAAATCAGATAGATCAGTAGCCACAGAAAACACAGGCCCAACTGTACCACACTTTACCCCTACTCCACTGGCCAAACCCCTATTAGAACTGTAGAGAGCCTAGCATCAGGTACTGTCTATGATATCAATTCAAAATTTGAACTCCTAAATTTCTGCATGTGCCTTACCTTCTCTCTTGTATGAAAACTAATTTCAGATGAATCTCCTTGCTCAAAGGATCATAGGATCTCACAACAATACTGCGCACTGCATTGCTCTTGTTAGTACCTCTTGCCCTTTGTCAGCATACTTACACTCATTGCTATTTGATTATGTAGCATCACTGTAAATGTTCGCTTCTTTATCCTCCCTTTGCTCAAAATTATAAGATCTATATTTACTCTTAGATAAATGTAGAATTAACACAATGGTTATGAAGTTTTGGATTGCTCATGTAAGTACTTCTTGTCATGTACTCCCTCTGTATCGAATTAATTGTTGCTCAATTGGATGTATTTAGAACTTAATAGTGCTAGATACATCCATTTGAGCGACAAGTAATAACGGACGGTGGTAGTGTTACTGTACTTGCATTGCGAGATAGTTGATTGTCTAGCATTACTCTGCATCTTATCTGCCCTGCTCTCCACATTCTCCAAATTATCAGATCTACATTTACTCTTACCAAAATGTTGAATAAAGCCAATGCCACTGCACACGTTGATGTCTGCATTCCTCTTGTCAGCACCTTTTGCCTTGTAACGCTGTACTTAATTAATTGCTATTTGATT
The DNA here is from genome assembly GCA_011799875.1 of Thinopyrum elongatum. Classification (NCBI taxonomy): domain Eukaryota; kingdom Viridiplantae; phylum Streptophyta; class Magnoliopsida; order Poales; family Poaceae; genus Thinopyrum; species Thinopyrum elongatum. The sequence goes on along the minus strand of CM022302.1, from coordinate 523,980,996 downwards.
ATGTATCATCACTCTACACCTGAGCTTCATTATCCTCTATTTCTTCCAATATTATTTGATCTATATTTACTCTTTACAAAATGTAGAATAATGGCAACGCTTATAAAGAAGTTTCTTTGCGGAATTTATTGAATTATCCTTCCATCGACATGGAGAAGGGCTTTGTCCAGCCCGTGTTAACATGTAATGTAAGTTCATCCTTCTCAGGCCTTAAAACTTTGTTCTAGTATAGATTTGGATAGGCATCATTTCCTCCACTGCTGTTTACTTTGGTGTTTGCATCTGATTGGATGTTTGCAACAACTACCAGTTTTAAATTTTAGTTGTAAAAACATGTTCCTTATGTAGAAAAGATCCATTTATTTGCTTATATAATTGTGAAACCTATTACATGTCTCCTTGTTTCTCTTTCAGAGTTGTATCTCTTATGCTAGGCAGAACTTTAGGGAAGATAGTGAGCCAAACCATCTTGAAGAGAGCGAGATGACCCCAAGGTCATGTCTTGATGAAGACAGTGAGTTGAAGCTAGTCACCAGCAGCTGTGAGACAACCTCTGTGCAGTTGCTGCCTCAATCAGTTCGACTTCTTCAGTCTCAACTTAAAGCGGAAAGGCTTGCTTCAGCTTAGCTCCGACTTGATGCCAATGATGCAAAGAAGATCTCAGAGGGCTGCCTTGTGGGCTTTGGTGCTATACAGCTAGGGATAGAGCATCTATCGTTGACACAACTGAGGTCTCATCAGCTTGTTCGGCTGCTTGCGGTGCACGTCCAGGCCAGGCCTAATGCCTTCTGAAGTGCTCTTAGTTTTGTATATTCTTTTATCGGCACGTTTATATGCATTGGTGGCGACCTTTGATGCCCAGTGTATGTAATCCGCGGTCACGTTGCGCTTTATTATCACCGGTGGCGAACTTTGATGCCCAGTGGATGTAATATGTCGTAATTTCTTTATTGTATAGTCTAGGTTTATTCTTGGTAGCTATGCTGTAATTTTGGCCGGAAGCTTCAATGGATCTCAATGTTGTCGGTCTTCAGGCCGGCCCGTAACTCGCTATATATGGGCCAAAATGTGGGCCTATAATCATCTTGGGCCATTACCAGGTCTAAACGTATAGTAGTTTTCCGCCTTTCACAGGCTGAGTAAAGTTCTGGCTAGCTGGGCCAAAGAATACCATGGGCTTTTAACAGGCTAAAAACTAGATTGGGCTAGTGTTGATCCGGAAAATTCACGGGCCAATACAGGCCGAAACTGCGTAAGGACCATGTTTGGCTCAAATAGAACGAGCCGTTAACAAGCCAAAATATATCTCGGGCACTGTTTGGCCCAATAAAATTATGGGCTTTAAGCAGGCCGGTATCAACGCGGGCCGTAGGCCCAACAGTGTCACGGGCCATTAACAGATGGGCTGTAAGCAGGCCGGATTCAATGCGGGATGTAATTAGGCCCAACTGTTACACGGGCCATTAACAGGCCAATAGGCCAGTTGGGCTGAAATTTATCCACGAAGACTACGGGCCGTTAAGAGGCCTAAAGTTACTTCAAACAAGAAATAGCCCAGTTTCTGCATGGGCCGTTAAATGGCCTAAAGTGAAACCGGGCCGACAACGGCCCAGATGCACCACGGGCCGCTAACAGGCCGAAACTATTATCGGGCCGAACAGGTAAATTGGCATTTAACAGGCTGAAATACAAACCCGGCTTAGAATGGGCCCAAAAGAACAGTGGCCCATTAACGGGCCTGATCTGACATGGGCTGTAATTTAGCCCAAAACACGACAGGCTGTGAATGGGCTTGATCTGATATGGGCCTCAATTTGTCCCAAAACATGGCAGGCTGTTAACGGGCCAGCCCACTAGTGTGTGAAAAAATATGGTGGGCCTTTAGCGGGGCCGGCCTTTTTACCTTAAATGGGCCACTGTCGGGCTGTGCCACATGTCGACATATCATTGGCGTCTTCCGTCCATTGTAGGGATGACATCTGTCCCAACGATGAGCTGACACGTGGATTATCCAGCGAATGAGAATTTTACAAGTGGAAAATCCCCATTGGTCGGGGCTGTTAACGGGTTATCGGATCCAAACCGGAACCCGATAGCTTAACGGTGACCCGTTACGGTGGATGCCACGTGTCGGTTACCCTTGACGAAAGCACTTCTATGACACGCGATTTATCATCATGGAAGTGGACACTTCCGTGATAATAATTTTGGTAATGGCATGGAACACTTCTACGACAGCACAGGTATGACTATCTTGATTCTGTCATAAAATCGTCATGGATGTATATGCATGACAGAAAATGTGACCTACTATGACAAACACGTATCATCACGGAAGTGTATTTTTTTTGTAGTGATACCTTGGTTCTTAACTGAGGGAAATACTTATCTCTACTGTGTTGTATCACCTTTTCCTCTTCAAGGGAAAAACCAATGCAAGCTCAAGAAGTAGCAACGTACCCTGGTCCGGAGTCTCGTGGGGCCAAGTGTCGTGGGCTGAAGGCCCGTCGACCCAAGGCTCGTGGACCGGAGTCCGCATAGCCTCCTCCTCAGACGTGTCCACCATAGCAGTCCTGTGCTCGTGTGAATCAGCTGGGGGTGGCGGCGAGGAAGGCATAGGAGCATTCCTACCTCTCCCACGGCCACATCCTCCCCGACCTCCTCTCTTCCGCCCTCCCTGACCTCCTCTCCTGGTGGGCAACGACGCCGACGAAGAAGCGCCCACCTGTGAAGCCATACCCTCGTACAACGCTCTCCGGAGAGGTACGGGTGGAATGGAAGTACCACTCCCACCACGCGCCGATGAAGAAGGAGCCTCGGAGAGCTCCTTACCCGCGCCCACCATCTTTCAACACCTGCCATGACAAAGAGTAAACGAAATTAGTACAACATAAAAAAATTTAATACCGACATGAATAATAGGATGCCACCGCCAAGTTGTTAAAAGATGAGTAACATAGCATTATTGTTTTTGCCATCAACCTAAGTAAATATTTACAACAGGATGCCACCGCCAAGTTGTAAAAAAATGATTCGCACTGCTCGTTCCACGATCCTCGATCATTGACATCGAACACTACATCCACATCCCACAAGCGACGCCGGCACCCAGCCTCCCGCAGCAACAGTTCTCGGGGCCGATGGCGGTTGAACACCTTGGCGAATTTGTCTGGCAGCCTCTGCGATGAGGATTAAAAGACAAGTTTTGAAACTTCAAACAACCAAACTGACTCATGACAAAAAATTAGGGCGTAGAAAGAGAAACGAAAGACGAAATAGTACATAGTGAGAGGTTGTGCAACTAGGATGATTTTTCTGTACCTGCTTTTTTAATGAATTGGAGAGGATGATGGCGAAGAACTCGAAAGCCATTGGTGTCTTGTGGTCATTTCCATACATTCTGCTACAGCGGAACAACCCTTCTTATGACCGCAAGACACCAATGGTGGTCAGAAGAAGGGTTGTTGTGTTGTAGCAGAATGTATGGAAACGGCCGCAAGACACCAATGGCTTTCGAATTCTTCACCATCATCCTCTCAAATTCGTTAAAAAAGTTGTACAGAATATCATCCTAGTTGCACAACCTCTCACTATGTATTGTTTTGTCTTTGGTTTCTCTTTCTATGCTTTGATTTTTTGTCATGAGTCAGTTTGGGTGTTTCAAGTTTCAACACTTGGCTTTTAATACTCATCGCAGAGGCTGCAAGACAAATTTGCAAAGGTGTTCGACAGCCATCGGCCCCAAGAACTGTTGCTGCGGGAGGCCGAGGAACCCCCTAACCCGCTCGTCCTCGAGCGCCCTCGGGTATGGCAACGCACGGTCCTCGACCCTCGACCCTCGACCCCTCGGAGATCCTCGGCCATCGACCCCTCGACCCTCGACCCCTCGACACCTCGATCGGCGACCCTCGACCCTCGACCCCTCGACCCCTCGGCGACCCCCGACCCCTCGGCGATCCTCGATCCTCGACCCTCTACAATCGACCCCTCGGAGATCCTCGACCATCAACCCATCGACCCTCGACCACTCGACCCTCGACCTTCTTTTCCTTCTTTTCTTTCCTTTTCTACTTTTCCTACTTCTTTTTTTCATCTTCTTCTTCTACTTCTTCTTTTTTTTCATCATCATCTTCTTCTTCTTAAAACTAAACTAAACTAAACTAAAACTAAAACTAAACTAAACTAAACTAAACTAAACCTAAAACTAAACTAATCTAAACATAAACGTAAAACTAAACTAAACATAAACCTAAAAGTAAACTAATCTAAACATAAACCTAAAACAAAGCAGAAAAACAGAAAAAAGGTGAGGAGCTCACCACAGGGGAGGGGGGCGGCCGGTGGAGGAGGGGGCGGCCCGGTGGAGTAGGTCCGCCGCAGGGGAGGGGAGCGGCGCCGCGGCCTGCATCATAGCGGTGCTCAGGCGGCCACCGCAGGGGGGGGGAAGGGACGGACGAAGGGGAGGAAGGAGTGGGTGAGGTGGGGTTTTCTTTCTCTGGTATTGGGTGTGGTGAGGTGGAAGGGACGGCGGGGCGCGGTGGGGGTCGGGGGGGCACGGTGGCGGCGGGGGGGGTTTGGGTCGGGTGGGGGGGGGGATCGGGTCGGGGGTTAGGGAGAGAGAGAGAAAAGGTGGGGGCAACGGACTTTAGATAGTCAATTCTTTGCCGTCTGCCAGCAGACGGCAAAGATTCTTTGCCGTCCGCTAGCAGATGGCAAAGAGGTGGGGCTGGTGGGCCGTTACAGTGCTGGCCTCCACTGGACCCCACCCACCTCTTTGCCTTCTGCTAGCGGACAGCAAAGAATCTTTGCCGTCCGCTGGCAAATGGCAAAGAATTGGCTAATGGCAAATATGATCTTTGCCGTCAGCTAGGTCTTTGCCGTCTGTTTTTTATAAGCGGACGTCAAAGAAGGTGTTTGCCATCCGCTAGCAGACGGCAAAGAACTGACTGATAGCAAATTCTTTGTTCCCAGTAGTGTCATAGCCGTGGAATTCGAAGCTGGACCTTTCAAGAGGGCGGCTTAGTGCTCCGTTTGATTCAAGATCGCACAGGGATGCATAAGCTTTCTCCTCCTTGGGAAGGGCCTTTTGTGATCAGCAAAAATCTCAATAACGGGTCTTACTACCTCATTGATATATGAGAACACAATTATTCACGCAAGTTGGAAGAGGAGACCCGCCGGCCATGGAATATTGCACATCTTCAACTTACTATACTTGAGCCACCAGCTCTTATCCTTTCTACATACATTTGTCAATGTATATATCTTTTATGATCAATATAATAAAGCCGACATCCCTGAAATTCAGGGCCTCTGTCGTTTCATTTATGTGCATCTGAGTCTTTGTTATTTGATCATAAGGTCACTTGGGGGCTTCTGACCCACCAGGTTTAGCTTTCATACCCTCTTGACCGGCCTAAGTTGCCACATTATGAGTTACACCTGCTTGTTTGCAACTTGCTACTCCGCCAGGTGACCCGCCGAACTCTTAACAGTCAATCTTTTTTAAGACCCTGAACTTGTTAAGGTTAAAACAGTGGCTTGTGTCACGTGATAGCCGGCTTACAGTGAGCTATGATAAACTCAACGGCTATGCGGCCTTGAAAGCAAAAGGCCTATGAGCCAACTTGTTCGGTCGTGTCTTGAAAGCCAGCCTAACAAGAAATTTGGGTTTTTTGTATCTCTCTCTTTTGGATTCTTTGGATATTTTTTATGTTAAATTTTTGCTTTGGTGCAAATTTTGACTACCCGTGTCGTGAGGTTCCGGATTATGTTGCTCATATTTGAGTATTTTTGGGTTGTAACCCGCCCTGGCTTTGGACTTTAAGTCTCCAATATGTTTTGGTTTGAACAACCGTGGTTATGAGGCTACAAGTCTTTGGGTTGTCACCCGCCCTAGCTTTTGGTTTTTAAGCTGCCAGCATGATTTGGCTCTACAGCCGTGTTAATCATGTTTTCAACTGTTATATGAGACTACGAGTCTTCGGGTTTGGCAACCCGCCCTGGTTTTTGACTTTAAGTCGCCAGGACATATGTTGATTGGTCTTCTGCAGGATATACAAGACTGTAAGCGTAAACAAGAGTCGTGTACGGCTTATACATATGATCATATCAGCCATGCAATAAAGTTCAGCTGCCACATCCAAAGTTGAGTTAAACATGCACGAAGGCATGACAGGGCGGATCACTGTTTAAGCTACCTTATTACAAGGCTTCCAGGAGCCCAAAAGTTTTGGAACCAAGTGTTTTTGGAGCTGCACTCCTATAACCCGGCATGAGAGCCGCCTGGTTCATCATTGCTATGATCAATTTTCTTCTTGATGTCTTGACGACTCCGGGTCATCCCGTACCGGCTCTTCATCGTCGACCATCTGGAGGTCAGCCGATGTCCAGTCGATGCCGGTTAAGGCCTCGAATGTGGCTTCATCATTAATAATAATGGAAGGGTCAAGGTCAGGGGCGAAGATGTGCTTACGCCTAGGAGGAACAAGATCCATCACTTCATGCATGGGCGGCTTAATCTTGTTGTTGTTTTCATCGTAAGACGGCGTATAATGGTTCAAGTTCAACTCTTCAATAAGCTTGCAAGCCACAGGTCGCATCTCTCTGACGCATTTGTTGAAATCTTGTTCTTCAAATATTGACCCGCCATCCTTGAACTCTGGACATCCGGTGGCTATCTCCTCCGGGTCAAGCTCTGATTGCCATGCTTTCGCCCGTCCTAGAGCAACAATGGCTCCGGCTCGGGCGGCTGATAGTTTAATCTCTTCAATTTGAGCCGGCGCCATTGACAGTTGCTCTAAGACCGTCTTGATCAAAGTTGGAGGCTTCTTTCCAGCTGATAAAGCTGCAAGGCTGCATTGCGTACCAGCATATAACTGTTCGGCCAATGAATACATTGCCTTAAGTTTAACCAGCATGTTCTGGCCAAGATTGGCGCTTCTCGGGCATGTTCAAGAGTCGCCAGGTGGGTTAAATATTATCTATTATGAATCGCCAGGCGGGTCAAGGAAGTATTAAAAACAGATGAAGTGCAAATGTTTAACTTGCCGAAGATGGCGGTTGTCATGTTGATTATGTGTTGCTTTAAGCCGACAAGTTCGCCAGTCACCGTTAAGTTGATTTTCAGCCTCTTCGGCTCTCTTCAACAGGGCGGCTTTGTCCGACTCCCAGGCAGTTCTTTCAGCATCAAAGCCTACTTTTATTTTCTCAATTTCTTCCAGGGAAGATTTCAGCTTTAACTCGGCCTTGGAAGTTTGAGCTTGTTGCAGCTCAATGTTCTTCTTTAAGTCGCTGAGATGCGACTCCTTCATGTTCAGCTCCTCCTAAAAATACAGTATTGAAGTAATGATTAACGCACAAGGAGCAAGTGATATAATTAACTTAAGTCCCGTGCCAGCAATATACTTGGCACTTGGGGGCTAATGTAGGTCATTTTAATTCTAATTATGACCCGACTCATCTTGTTAAGTTAAGCCGGCCCTTGGGGGCTACATATTTGGATTTCTTAAGCTGACTATAAGTCTCGGCTCATCTTGTTAAGTTAAGCTGGCCCTTGGGGGCTACATATTTGGATTTCTTAAGCTGACTATAAGTCCTGGATCATCTTATTAAGTTAAGCCGGCCCTTGGGGGTTACATATTTGGATTTCTTAAACTGACTATAAGTCCCGGCTCATCTTGTTAAGTTAAGTCGGCCCTTGGGGGCTACATATTTGGATTTCTTAAGTGACTATAAGTCCCGATTCATCTTGTTAAGTTAAGCCGGCCCTTGGGAGCTACACTTTGAAAAAAGTTTACTAGTCTACAACATACTCATTATTTTCCTATGCTCTATACTTGGGGGCTACTATGAATATAAGTACATCAGCAAGGCTAAATAGGAGAGGGATGGTCTCATACCTCATATTTCTGCTTCATGAGTTGAACAAGCCCAGCCTCCATATCTCGACTTGTGTTAAGGCGGCTCAAATAGCCCGCATACACGTCGCCTGCACTGAAAGAGGAGTAGCTCTCCAGGTCTAGTTTGGCCTTGCCTTTTTCTAAGGAAGGAGATTCTTCCTTAGAGCTATGATTGGCTAGCACAGTTGAGGCCCCTGGCGCTGTGTAAGCCGTCCCAGTGATAGTCATGTCATCAGAATTCTTATTAAGGGGGATCTCTTCAGTCAGCTTGGCAGGGCTAGGCGGCTTAGGGCTTGGCGGGTCATGGCTAATAGCTGGATTTATTTCAGCGTCCATTGCCTCAAAGACGGTAGTGTCAGCGAGTGGCGGCGGGACATTGACAAGATCTTCAGGGGTTTGAATTGAAGCCTCCGGGGCCTCGGGCGCCTGCTTCTCCGGCTCAGTAGTCTTCGGGTCTTTGGAAGAGCCGTCCACCTTTTTCTTTTTACCCGCTTTTGCCACACCTCTATGACAAGGATACAAGAATTTATGAGTATGTCCTTACAAGATTATTTATGAACAAATGAAAATACTTACCCATGGGCAATCTTGAAGGTAGGCATTTGAGTCCTAGTAGAGTCACCGGATGATGGAGGCGTTCCCTGATAATTTGAGTCGAAAGAATTAAGAGGTTGACGTCTAAGGCCGGCTAATGGATAGAGAGGATCCGGGTCATGTGGCACCTCATTTCGACGTTTGCGAGGGGCAGGAGTGTTGGGTAAGCCGGAGACGAGGTCTTGAGTACCATCACTCCAGGTCATACATCTGAAATCATACTGCTGTTTCTTCAAAAGAAAGTTGGGGTCCAAATGTGCAAGAGGATGTGAGAATTTTACTTTCCGGATAACCCGCTGAGTTTTCTGTCTTGGCAAGGGTTCTGAGTTGGAGGAAATTATAGTTACCTCTGCTGCGTCGGCATGACTGGTCTCTGCCTCTTCCTGAGAGGAATCAGCGTCAATAAGTTGTACAAAGAAAAGACCAAGGGAGTCAAGTTCTACCTCTAACTCATCATCAAGTTTGAGTAGTTCTTCAGCTGATGGCTTCTTGCGGCGAGCCGGAGCGTGAGATTTTCCTTTAGCCTTCTTAAGGGGCACGACAGCTTGCAACTTTTTTTTCCAGAAAGAAGAGTCAGCCTATGTACAGTTGCATACGTGCAATAAGTTAAAGGTATAAAACACAAAGAAATAAATATATAAGGTGAGAATTCATTCAAGATACTTATAGCCGGAGCCGGTTAAGTGCGTAGAAGGGGTTCAATCCCACTTTTTGGCAGTTATTGAGAGGTTCTCCAAGCAGTGATTTGACCATATCGGTGGTTGCTACTTCTTGAGCTTGCGTTGGTTTTTCCCTTGAAGAGGAAAGGGTGATGCAGCAAAGTAGAGATAAGTATTTCCCTCAGTTTGAGAACCAAGGTATCAATCCAATAGGAGACAACGCACAAATCACCGAATACCTGCACAAACAATCAAACAACTTGCACCCAACGCGATAAAGGGGTTGTCAATCCCTTCACGGTTATTTGCAAAAGTGAGATCTGATAGAGATAGATAAACGATAAAGTAAATATTTTTGGTATTTTTTTTATAGATCGGAAAGTAAAAGATTGCAAAATAGTAGATCGGAAACTAATATGATGGAAAATAGAAGATTATATGATGGAAAATAGACCCGGGGGCCATAGGTTTCACTAGAGGCTTCTCTCAAGATAGAAAATATTATGGTGGGTGAACAAATTACTGTCGAGCAATTAATAGAAAAGCGCAAAGTTATGACGATATCAAAGGCAATGATCATGAATATAGGCATCACGTCCATGTCAAGTAGACCGAAACAATTCTGCATCTACTACTATTACTCCACACATCGACCGCTATCCAGCATGCATCTAGAGTATTAAGTTCATAAAGAATGGAGTAACGCATTAAGCAAGATGACATGATGTAGATGAATTAACTCAACCAATATGATGAAATCCCCATCTTTTTATCCTCGATGGCAACAATACAATACGTGCCTTGCTGCCCCTACTGTCACTGGGAAAGGACACCGCAAGATTGAACCCAAAGCTAAGCACTTCTCCCATTGCAAGAAAAACCAATCTAGTTGGCCAAACCAAACCGATAGTTCGAAGAGAATTACAAAGATATCAAATCATGCATAAAAGAATTCAGAGAAGATTCAAATAGTATTCATAGATAAGCTGATCATAAATCCACAATTCATCGAATCTCGGCAAACACACCGCAAAAAAGTATTACATCGAATAGATCTCCAAGAACATCGAGGAGAATGTGGTATTGAGAATCAAAGAGAGAGAAAAAGCCATCTAGCTACTAGCTATGGACCCGTAGGTCTGAGGTAAACTACTCACGCTTCATCGGAAGGGCAATGGTGTTCATGTACAAGCCCTCCATGATCGAATCCCCCTCCGGCAGGACGCCAGAAAAGGCCCCTAGATGGGATCTCACAGGTACATAAGGTTGCGGCGGTGGAAAAGTATTTTCGTGGATGCCTCTGGTGGTTTGGGCATATAAGAGTATATATAGGCGAAAGAATTAGGTCAGGAGGTGCACGAGGGGCCCACAAGGGTGGGGGGCGCGCCCTACCCCCCTGGGCGTGCCCTCCGTCCTTGTGGCCACCTCGTGGTTCCTCCGACTTCATCTCCAAGTCTCCTGGTTTCCTTCTGGTCCAAGAAAGATCTTCGCGAAAGTTTTATTCCGTTTGGACTCCGTTTGGTATTCCTCTTCTACGAAACTCAAAAACAGGGAAAAAACAAAAACTGGCACTGGGCCCTAGGTTAATAGGTTAGTCCCAAAAATAATATAAAATAGCATATTAATGCATACAAAACATCCAAAATAGATAATATAATAGCATGGAACAATAAAAAATTATAGATACGTTGGAGACATATCAAGCATCCCCAAGCTTAATTCCTGCTCGTCCTCGAGTAGGTAAATGATAAAAATAGAATTTTTGATGTGGAATGCTACCTAACATATTTATCCATGTAATTTCTTTATTGTGGCATGAATGTTCAGATCCATATGGTTCAAAACAAAAGTTTAATATTGACATAAAAACAATAATACTTCAAGCATACTAACAAGGCAATTATGTCTTCTCAAAATAACATGGCCAAAGAAAGCTTATCCCTACAAAATCATATAGTCTGGCTATGCTCCATCTTCATCACACAAAGTATTTAAATCATGCACAACCCCGATGACAAGCCAAGCAAATGTTTCATACTTTTGATGTTCTCAAACTTTTTCAACTTTCACGCAATACATGAGCGTGAGCCATGGACATAGCACTATAGGTGGAATAGAAGGTGGTTGTGGAGAAGATAAAAAGAAGGAGATAGTCTCACATCAACTAGGTGTATCAATGGGCTATGGAGATGCCCATCAATAGATATCAATGTGAGTGAGTAGGGATTGCCATGTAACGGATGCACTAGAGCTATAAGTTTATGAAAGCTCAAAAAAGAAACTAAGTGGGTGTGCATCCAACTCGCTTGCTCACGAAGACCTAGGGCAATTTGAGGAAGCCCATCATTGGAATATACAAGCCAAGTTCTATAATGAAAATTCCCACTAGTATATGAAAGTGACAACATAGGAGACTCTCTATCATGAAGATCATGGTGCTACTTTGAAGCACAAGTGTGGTAAAAGGATAGTAACATTGCCCCTTCTCTCTTTTATCTCATTTTTCTTCTTCTTTTTTTTAATTTGGGCCTTCTCTCATTTTTTTTGGCCTCTTTTTTTTCGTCCGGAGTCTCATCCCGACTTGTGGGGGAATCATAGTCTCCATCATCCTTCTCCTCACATGGGACAATGCTCTAATAATGAAGATCATCACACTTTTATTTACTTACAACTCAAGAATTACAACTCAATACTTAGAACAAAATATGACTCTATACGAATGCCTCCGGCGGTGTACCGGGATGTCAATGTCAAGGAGACCGAAACGATTCTGCATCTACTACTATTACTCCACACATCGACCGCTATCCAGCATGCATCTAGAGTATCAAGTTCATAAAGAACGGAGTAACGCATTAAGCAAGATGACATGATGTAGAGGAATTAACTCAACCAATATGATGAAAACCCCATCTTTTTATCCTCGATGGCAACAATACAATACGTGCCTTGCTGCCCCTACTGTCACTGGGAAAGGACACCGCATGATTGAACCCAAAGCTAAGCACTTCTCCCATTGCAAGAAAAACCAATCTAGTTGGCCAAACCAAACCGATAGTTCGAAGAGAATTACAAAGATATCAAATCATGCATAAAAGAATTCAGAGAAGATTCAAATAGTATTCATAGATAAGCTGATCATAAACCCACAATTCATCGGATCTCGGCAAACACACCACAAAAAAGTATTACATCAAATAGATCTCCAAGAACAACGAGGAGAACGTGGTATTGAGAATCAAAGAGAGAGAAAAAACCATCTAGCTACTAGCTATGGACCCGTAGGTCTGTGGTAAACTACTCACGCTTCATCGGAAGGGCAATGGTGTTGATGTAGAAGCCCTCTGTGATCGAATCCCCCTCCGGCAGGATGCCGAAAAAGGCCCCTAGATGGGATCTCACGGGTACAGAAGGTTGCGGCGGTGGAAAAGTATTTTCGTGGATGCGTCTGGTGGTTTGGGCATATAAGAGTATATATAGGCGAAAGAATTAGGTCAGGAGGTGCACGAGGGGCCCACAAGGGTGGGGGCACGCCCTCCGTCCTTGTGGCCGCCTCGTGGCTCCTCCGACTTCATATCCAAGTCTCCTGGTTTCCTTCTGGTCCAAGAAAGATCATCGCGAAAGTTTTATTCCGTTTGGACTCCGTTTGGTATTCCTCTTCTGCGAAACTCAAAAATAGGGAAAAAACCGGAACTGGCACTGGGCCCTAGGTTAATAGGTTAGTCCCAAAAATAATATAAAATAGCATATTAATTCATATAAAACATCCAAAACAGATAATATAATAAGATGGAACAAGCAAAAATTATAGATACATTGGAGACGTATCAGTGGTCTCCTTGTCAGTCAAGGATGTCTGGTTATAGCGTTGAGGATCCTTTGTGTCGCCTGTATATTTACACATTAAACCGCTATGCCAGCTCAATGGCAAAATTCTCCAAGAGACCCAACAACGGACCAGGTCTACTCCAGATAAGCCATTGGCTACCAGGGCTCTTATCTTTGAAAAGGTGGCTGAATATTTAGCCCGTTCTGTAGCAGTGATATGATCCGGAAGCTCATGGCTGGGGCTGAGCCGGAAAGGACGGAAACCCAGCAGGGGATTTTCGTCATCTGGAGAGGTATCTTGGTAGTAAAACCAAGTATAGTTCCAATCTTTGGGATGACTAGGCAGTGTAGCTGCAGGAAAAATGACATCTCTGCGCCTTTGAATGGAAATCCCACCAAGTTCGAGACTAGGCCCATCTGTCATCTCAGTTTGGCGGTTGAGATAAAAGTATTCTATGAATAGGTCAACCTCAGGCTCTTGTTGAAGGTACACCTCACAGAAGACTTGAAAGTTGCATATATTGGGGACATAATTGGGGCCAATGTCTTGAGGATGAAGGTTATAGAAATGCAGAACATCTCGGAAGAACTTTGACCTGGGTGGTGAGAAGCCACAGAGGAGATGGTCTGAAAAGACAATAACTTCGCCTTCTCGGGGTTGAGGAGTAGTTTCAGAGCCGGGAACCCGCCAGTGAATAACTTCTTTGGATGGCAAAACTCCCATGTCTACATATTCACCTAATGAGAGCTCGGAGACTCTGCTAGCAGCCCAGTCGCAAGAAGTGGGAGCCCTAGTGATTGTTGGCGTGTTAAGAGCTACGGCCTGGGAGTAAAAACATGACAGATTAATATTATGGTGATGAGCCATTTAAAAGTTATGTGGATAATTTAGTAGCTGCAAGCTGATTATGAATACAAGCTATATCATTATTATGAAGCTCTCAGGGTGACTAATATATGGCGAGTTACAGATTCATGGTTGAGCCGGCCAGGTTTTGGCAGGTTACAAGTTATTACTTAAGCTGCCCAAATAACATGGGCAGGGCAGTTATCTACATATCTAGGATTGATGAAATTTTGCTAAGTATGGGACAAACAAGTTTCATAGTTTATGCCTATAATTTTGGATCTACTGCAGCTTTGAAAATGAAGAACAATTGCTAAACCTAAGGTACAGTGGTGGAAAAAGTAGCAGGCAGTGCATGGATTTTGAAGAGGAAAAGATATGTGCTAAATACAAGATAAGAGCTTGAACAAGTACCGCTTCATTTTTTTCCTAGTTCGTGGATTGAGCTATATTTTCTATGCGAGAGTTGAATGAACTTGGGTGAAACTTGGTTGAACACCGACGAACTCGATGAACTAGGGCATTCTAATATGGATCTGAGAAAAGGGGAAGATGATACCTGACGGTGTTGATGAAGAGCGGAAGTGCGCCACGGTTCTCTGGTCCGATCAGGTTGATGCAGCGGCCCTTGTTGGAGTTGCTGGTGAAGAACGGTCAGAGCGGCGGAGCTCTTGTGCGGCGGAGGTCGCGAGGAGGAAGAAGAAGTGGAAGCGAAGGGGGTAAAAGTGAAAAAGGAACCCCTCCCCCCCCCCCCCCCCCCCCGGTGCCTATTTATGAGGGAAAGGTGAGGCAGTAAATGGCAGGCACGGAAATCAAGGAGGCAATATGATTATCTTAACAGAGGAGGCGCCTCGATTCTCGGACAGCTAGTTAATGCAGAAAGATCCGTTGTGATGTCACATGTTTTTTTGAATTTATTTTGCGTGATGTCATGGCGGGTCATGGTGATTTATTCAAGATTTAATGTTGGAGGAAATAAAAGAAGACTAGCCAGCTAGAAGAAGTGAAGATTGACATGAACAAGTTCAAATCAATCTGGGGCCTAATGTTGGGGATGTAACCCCGAGGTGTGACCCGCCCAGGAGGGGCCGGGTTACACTATTGGCGACTCAATATGAGAAAAGCCCAAGTAGGTCCAAGAAGGTGAAATATGAAGACCGGTGGCGGCTTACAAGGTGGGCCTATTGAAGGCCCAAGACCTGGTGATAGAATCATGACCCGGAAGGTGTGAGCCGCCACGATGACGACTTGCCTAGGAAGGCAGGGCTACTAAGAAACTGAGTTGGTCACATTGTGTGATCTGACTTGGACTCTTGTAAGCCCGGGGCCTCAACCTGGGTATATAAAGGCGAGACCCTGGGGAGGGTGAACTCAAGAAAAACAACTAATCGATAGCTAGGTCAAGCAATTCTGCTCCCTTGTAATCGATATTCAATCACTACAACTCGAAGCAGGACGTAGGCTTTTACCTCGTTGTGAGGGGCCGAACCTGGGTAAACCTTGTGTCTTTTGTCCCGCTTAACCCCTTTAAGTTAACCTACGTTGCGATGGCTCCACACCTAAGTCCTTTCACAAGGGCATCTGCCGTGACAAAACCACGTCACCGAGGGCATCATTTGCTCATAATGATAACAAACCAACAACAAGAATAACTTGCAATTACCAACAACATCTGGACCTGGACATCTTGACTTATACAAAAGCGAGTAAATCTAACCAAGATAACATGCAGCAAAATATCATCATCGTCAGGTAGTCAATGAAACTTAGTATCTGGAATACAGATAAAATGACTGAGCTGTGGTTTTTCTGTTCCTCTTACTAGTCAAGCCCCTTCTAACCGAGAGAGTTCACCTAATTGCGTGAGGCCACGCCATGAAGTAGGGGGAGAAAGAATCGGTGATGGGGCATACCATCTCCAGCTCCTCTGTTTCAGTGCAGAAGGATAGGAACCAGCAAGAACTATGCCGCGATGCCACATAGGTAGATAAATACACAATGCCACCAATGATGGCCACAACCTCCAGTACAGGGCTTTCATCTTCAAATGGTAGCTCCAATTCACCAATTGCATCCAACATCCATTCGTCAGTGTTCGGCATCCATTTGTCGACACCCGCGGTGGCGGCTCTCCGGACCCAAACATTAAGCATGAGACCAGCTGCCTAGGCGACACAAAGCTTTCCATCACACCGACAACACCCACGTCTTGCATATGCGGCGGCGGATCAATCCGGGAGAACTGCAGTGTTGCGGTGTTCAGCACATGGATATCGGCTGCAGCTGGCCAGTAGACGCGCCCATTCACCACCGTACCACTGTCTCCGGCTGGCAGCTGCAGGCTCCCCGCTTCTAAGGAGATCTGCCACTCCCTGCTGTCCGGCGAGAAGACAGCGGCCCGCGTTGCCCTTCCTTCCCTGCAGATGCAAATAACACGGAGCGACCGGTGGTCCTCTTCGGAGGTGACCACTTGGAGCTCAAGCGAACCCATGGCCTCTCCCTCTCCGGGGAGTTCTGCAAAGATCTCTTCCAACGACACAGAGAGAAGATGCAGGCGCCGCGTGAGGGGGTCGTAGACGGCCGCCCGATGGCTGAGCCAGTGGAAGAGAACCACGTACCCATCACGGCACCCGTTCATCAACCGTCCAGGGCTGTCGGCGTATTGGACTTCCCCTTCGTCTTCTTCTTCGTCTAAGGGAACCCAGGTGAGGAAAACGTCGGTGCCGCGGACGGCCGCGGCGTGGTCCAGGTCGGACCGGCGGTGGACAGGCAGGAAGGCGGGCATAGCGTGGTCATGGATGTAGAGGAAGAAGTCCAGGAGCGGGGCCGGGTGGAGGTCGCGGAAATGGTGGCGGAATATAGGGGAGGAACGGACAGCATGGAGGAAGGCGGGGCAGGTAAGGGCGGCGCGGACGAGGCTCGGGAGGGAGGGTAGGCGGAGGAACACCTCACGCAGGAGGTCGTCGCCGAGGGCCCGTATGGTGGTGGGAGCGGGAGCTGCGGATTTCTTCTTCCGGGCCATGGGGATCGGCGGCGGCAGCTCGGGACTGTCACAACCTAGAGGGGGCCAGGGGCCGGGTCAGGAGAGGATCGAGCTAGGGAGCTAGGGTTTGAGTGAAATTGGGGATCGAATCAGCTAGGTAAAGGGGAAATCTCCATTATATTGTACTGTAGTAGTATATAGCTGTAAAGTGTATAGTGGATTTTTTTAAAGACACAGATGTATTCCATTAAATTGATGTGCTGGACAAAGCACAAGCACACATGTTTAGTACAAACTGTGGTAGATGACCAATCTGCACCTCATGATCATCATCTGCTAACAGAGCGCCACGCGCAACTAGTTCATGAGATACTACATTACATGATCTTGATACAGCTGATATTTTGGAGTTTTCAAAACTAACACACAACATGGGTTTTATTTCTCTAAATAAAACACCTAGCGGTGCTAGATCATAATCACTAGTTGTGATAGCTTTCTTCAGTACTGGCGAATCTATCTCTAGAATCACCTGATTACCCCCCATTGTTGAGGTGATTTGCACCGTCGGGAGAAGAGCCCGAGCTTCAGCTTGAAGTGCACTTCCGACTTCTAGAAGACGACCTTGTCCAGCTGCCACTGCCCACTCCTCGATCATTCCTGACGATAAAAGCCCTATCCACTTGAGAGGGATGGTTCCCGAAAGGCCCCATCTGTTTTGATTCCTAGGAAATTAAGCATTGGTTAAGAACATTGCGGTTGCATCTTATTCTTTGGTGTTAGCTTCTTTACCTGCATCTTCTTGTTCTCCAAAGCATGAATCGTGACAGAGGAAATTGTCTCATCCGCTGTTCTTGGTTTTTCTCCCCGATTTGCTTCACCCCTTTGATGACTTTAGTGTCTTCACCCCTTCCCTTGAATACATGTCATTTATAGTAACATCTTATGTTGGGCTTGGCACTCTATGTTGTGATGTGTGCAATGTATCTGCAAGGGTTATGATGTTAAGGACTATAGCTGTCATGTTTATCCAGTCGACGAGGGTGTGCTTCTCCATGGTTTATCCAATGATGTGAATTTGGAATTGCTAGCTGCTTACGGAACTGAAACGGTATACTTGCACTACTTCCTTTTCACTCCTTTTGTTATTTGCTACCCATAGTTTCTCTTGTAAATATCTCTATCCATTGTCAAACATGCATATTCTTATGCTCATTACCACAGTTTGCTCTTCACCAATGGGTCTTAAAAGTAAAATTTACCATTCTTTATGTTTGAATTAAATTATCTACCATGCTAACTTAAATTATTTCGTCTTATTGAGTCCTCAAGTCCTATTTTGTTCTTTTGTTGTTTGTCCAGCTTCAAATTATAGTATCTACCCAAAATTCCTATGAACCTACATTCTTCTAGAGTGCGAGAGTTTCATTTTGTTGCTTTGCTATCTGTCCAGTTTATCTACAGTTGGGATTTAAAATGATGCCCTATATTTAACAAACTAAAGACTCTATTACTCAATGAGTGGTTTACGGCTATTGACCTAGTGTGCATTCTCCAGCATGCTCCAATTCTTGAGATGCTCACTCTTCAGCTTGAGAACACTAAGGTCTATGTTGTGTATTGAAATATGTTGTTGTGTTATTAAAGGAATTATCATGCACATTGTATTGATCTTATTGAATGTTTTCTGTCTTATAGAAACTTGTTAGGGCAATAGGAGCTCAAGAAACAACAGAACCATCATTTGTATGTGTGCACATAAGGTTGTCAACATTGAATGTAGAATTGATGGGGGAATTCACAAAATCGTCAATATCTTGAGTAAGTGTGGCATACTTCGTGACCAAATCAACATCAAGGACCCATACTCTCGCTCATACTGTAAGTTACCTTTGATATTCTTCACGCTTTGTATATTTCTGTAGTTTTCCTACTTGACTCTTTCATGTTTGTTGTGCTTACGCATTAACTATGACAAATCCATTTATCTAGTAGTTGATAGTAATAATTTGATTGCATGCTGCTAGAGTTGAGAATGGCTGTTAAGTTTCATAGTTAGTGATGTCAATACAATAATTACTACATATTGCCGTTGTGCCTACAAAACTTTACCATCCAAGAAAAGTATTTCGGTTTGCTCCTCGGTTTTCTATTAATTATTACTGATGAAAATAGTGCTTCTAGTTGCTAGAGTTCATTGCAATATATTCAGCTAAGGAGAATTGTCTTTCCCTAATTGTTTTTAGTTTCACTATTATTCTTGACCTATTGTCATTCCGAATCCCCCTCGAGTCTTGAGGCTTCTGAATGGTCAAGTATATCTTGACCTCACAAATAAAAAATGTTGGTCAAGACCACCTTAACAAAATAAATAAATATGGAAAGAAATTTGGTCAAGCTGCATGATAGTTTCTCTATATCAAACTGCCAGCCAACCTATTCTCCTATCAGTATATATCAACTAAGGACATGTTGTAGCCAAACTTATTATGTGTTGACATGTATTGTGCAGGTTTCAGTTTCAAGAAGAGTTGCGCAGCCACTGTGGCCTCCACTACCGATGGCGCCTAAGATGTGTGTTCTGCCATGATGTTTGTCTCCAACCATCTATATTTCTCCGAATAATAAATTTGTAATGGTGGCAGTGTGTTTGCTTTCAATCTTTTGGTCTTGTGTTTTGAACTGGCTTTGTTGGTTGTTTGATGCAAGTCAGTGATACGGTTTTCAATTGTTGAACTTGTAATGTCATGATCTGTCAGAACATTGCTATCATTCCGCTATAAGTAATGGAATCGGGCTCGTGTGCCCTATTTGATGACTCCGTGAGTTCTTTCTGCACGAGTTTTACTTCAGTTACTTTAGTAAAAACTGTTAAGATGTTGGGCTTCTTTTAGATGAGATGTCGGATCTGAACCTGGTTTAAGGAAGGCGACGCCTAGTTTTGTGCATGCAGCATGCATATTTGTATCCTCCCATTGCAGTGTTCAACCTTATTTGTTCGTGTGCGCATATGAATATTGCATGCTAGAGAAGGAAACTAGCGCATATGAATATTTGCATGCTAGAGAAGGAACACAAAGTTTGCTTAAGAAAATAACGGCCATGTTAGGAACAAAGGCTGGGCAAAACCTTTCATTTAAATGTTTTCTGTGAGAAAATAACCGAATCAACTACTCTAGTGATCTAAACGCTCTTATATTTCTGTACAAAGGGAGTACATATATAGCTGAGAGGAGCCACTGGAGCTACCATTTAGGATAGCACGGTCAACTTCATAGCTGCGGCAAACATCAAGATTGATATAGCACAAGACGCAAGTATGGCCGAAGCTCTTGCTCTGTGTCAAGGCCTTATTCGATGTGCAACCGATCAGGTGCATTTCGACTGATCGTCTAGGTTTATTGTGTGGAGGTGGTGCAAACGATGAGCAATTGTGATCAGTGCACCGGACGGGCGCGTCGACGACTGATTCTAGTGTTTATTTTGAGCAGTGGCAAGAGATTGTGTGAAGATATATTTTGAGCATCGCCCTAGAGTAACATGTCTGGTAGCCCATGATCTATTAGCCAGCATAGCGAGAACGAGCAGTTCTCAAACTTTCTTGACCGCTTGTTCTATTAGCCAGTGTAATCATCTGATCTTTGATCCGTCTTGCGATCCTGAGTGCGGGATTAAGTAGGGTAATTGCTCATGTTTAGCCCTAAAAAGCGGGCTTGCCATTTTTACTCCTCCCCCTCCCGTTTCCCACCCAGCAATAAATAGGCACACTACTGCAGGATGCTGCTAACACAACACTACGATCAGAGACCATTTGACGAAACTGTGGGCGATGCATTAATCGCAAACGGTGATGTAAAAAAACCATCAAAAAAGATGCAAAACATTTGCGATGAAGAATTCATCAAACACGGTTCAGATTTTAGTTGCGTGTGCGCATACGGTTCAGTTCAATTAATTGTTTGCAATGAGGAAGAAGAACAGAAACGGGTAGTCAGATGAAGGCGTGTGCGATATACGGCATACAGATCACTCGGATTAACTGTTTGTAATGAGGCGGAACAACAGAAACGGACAGCCAGATGAAGGTGTGTGCGATTGAGGGCATACGCTTCAGAAGGATTAACTGTTTGTGATTAGGCAACACAACAGAAATGGTCAGCTAGATGAAAGTGTCTGCGATTGACGGCATACACTTCACACGGATGAACTGTTTGTGATTAGCCACAACAAACAGAAACAGTTAGACAAATCAACGTGTGTGCGCTAGACGGGCACACATTCTAATTAAAAGAAGCGTGCGCGATGGTAATAACGAGCGCGCACGGTTGTTGGAACAAGACGTGTGCTGACATTGCCTATTGCGGTGCACCCTATGGTGCAAACGCCACGTACGCGGCCGAGAAAGCGTGCCCACATTACGCCGTCCGGGAATAGTGCCGCACTTAGAAATTATAGAACCGTCAATAAATTTTGAGCCTGCGTCCCGTCGCATTCCAAATTACTACCACGCTATATTTAATTGCAAACCTGTTCACACCGATCAAAACCTAAACGGTTTCCCACTTAGGAGCGTATTAGTACTCGGTTATAAATACTACTACTCCAAGATGACTGCACATTCCTCCTCAACTTCTCATCCACAAAAACAAACAAGTCATTCATCATTGTTCCCTTGCGTCTGCCATGGCCAGCGAGAGTTCTGGGTTGAGAGATTACCACCAGGGAGAGGCGAGCATGGAAGCGGAAGCACGAGAGATGTCCCGCCTCGCCGCGAAAGCAGCCGACATGTCCCGCCGCGCGGCCATAGCAGCACAGAGGTCCCGCCGCGCCGCCGAAGCAGCACGGAGGTCCCGCCGCGTCGTCGATGCAACAGACTGGTCTAGCCGCGCCGAGGAAGCAGCAGAGATGTCCCGTCGCACCGCGAATGCAGCAGAGATGTCCTCCCGCGCCACGACGGCCTGGGAAAATGTCTCGCGGGCAGGCGAGGACTCTTACAGGCGCATGAATGCGATCGTCCATAGCCAGATGGATCAGATCTCCGGCTGGGCGAGGTTGCAGGACGACATGAAAGCCTCGTTTGAACAGGCTACCAGTGTCATCCGGCAACTAAGTGAGGGCAATGCGAAGCTCCGGGCCGAGCGCGACCTGCTGAGGGCGAAGATCGTCGGAAGTGCGGAGCAGCAGGAGGAGACCACTGCCTTGTTGAAGAGGACCGGCGTCATCGTCAAGAAACTTATGGACGAGAATGACATGCTCTGCATCGAGCGCCAAAGGTTGCTGGAGGAATCCGTGGATGCTCTCAAGCAGCGTCTCGAGGACACGAAAGAGCTCATCGCCGCTCGCCGCGGAGACCAGTTCCCGCGGCTTGCAGCAATGCATCAAGAAAGTAGAGATCAACGAGCCAGATCGTTGTCTTCCTTCTTCTTTTGCCCTTGTGTATTTCGAGCGTTGCCGCATGTGGTTTTTTTAATTATCTTCCTAAATATGTAAGACAATTATTATCCACTGTCATCGTCCTTATATTCATCAGTCTTGCTATAAGTCGCAGTCGATGCTATATAGGTCCGTCGGATCTTACATCAAGATCCGTGCAAAACTTTCTTTTCAGATTTTCTTTTTTCTCTCTTAAATCTCAGTCGAGTGAGACATAGCCACGCCATGAAATAGGGGCTCAGGTGCCATTAATGGAGACGTTGGGAGGGAGGTGGGTGGCGGATAGAGGTCAAAGGGCTCTCCTCCCGATGAGCACGCGCATGGGTCTGATCGCACACCTCCCGTACTCAAATAGCTACCCCGCACGACACCTCCTAGCCAATAAAAAAAGGGGACGCGTGGCGGCACGTAAATGATAAGTAGAACGCCCACGGTTTCAATAATACTTGTGTTTTCGATTTGTAACGTGACAACACTTTTTCCAAAATGACTTTGTTGATTGTTAATGTGTGCGCCTTCGCAAATCGGACAAAAAATTTACCACAGCATATTGGTGTCATGTCATGACACAATGCCAAGTTTCATGATTTTCAAGCGAGTTTTGGATTTACGGGAATTTTAAAACCAAGTTTCTCGATGTTTCCGGCCGAGCCAAGACGCCCAGATGTTTGAATTCCATTCCCACTTCTTCCATGGGACCTAGAAGTTCATCCAAGTACACATAAATGATTTTCCAACTAACTTTTGCACATAGGAGCATGCGCTTGTACTTCAAATTTGAATTATGTGCATTAAATGCCTGGAAAATCAATTAATGTAAAAAAGGCCAAACGAATCCGGAATAATTCTAAAATTTAGCACGAAACTCCTATTTGGTCTAAGCTGCCTGTGTAAAAAATCAAGGCGGGAGAAGGCAGTGTATGTCGTTTCACACACGGAGGTGACACGTTCCCTCTCGAAACTACGAGCCTTCTTGAGAGAAGCTCCGGTTTGCAAGAAGCTTATACCAAAGCTTGTCCCAATTCAGCCAAAAAATTTACCACAACATGTTGGTGCCATGTCATGACACCATGCCAAGTTTCATGATTTTCAGGCGTGTTTTGGATTTACAGGAATTAAAAAACCAAGTTTCTCAATATTTTCGGCCGAGCCAAGACGCCCAGATGTTTGAATTCCATTCCCATTTCTTGCATGGGACCTACATATTCATCCAAGGACACACATGTGATTTTTCAACCAACTTTGGTGCACTGGAGCATGTGCTTGTAGTTCAAATTTGAATTATGCACATTAAATGCTCAGAAATTCAATTAATGTATAAAAAAGGCCGAACGAACCCGAAATAATTCCAAAATTTAGCACGAAACTCCTATTTGGTCTAAGCTGCCTGTGTAAAAAAATTAAGGCTGGAGAAGGCAGTGTATGTCGTTTCGCACACGGAGGTGACACGTTCCCTCTGGGAACCACGAGCCTTCTTGAGAAAAGCTCCAGTTTGCAAGAAGCTTATACCAAAGCTTGTCCGAATTCAGCCAGAAAATTTACCACAGCATGTTGGTGCCATGTCATGACACCATGCCAAGTTTCATGATTTTCAGGTGTGTTTTGGATTTACATGAATTAAAAAACCAAGTTTCTCAATATTTTCGGCCGAGCCACGATGCCCAGATGTTTGAATTTCATTCCCATTTCTTGCATGGGACCTAGAAATTCACCCAAGGACACACATTTGATTTTTCAATCAACTTTGGTGCACTGGAGCATATGCTTGTAGTTCAAATTTGAATTATGCACATTAAATGACCAGAAATTCAATTAATGTATAAAAAGTCCAAACAAACCTGGAATAATTCCAAATTTTAACACGGCACTCATATAGTTCTATGTAGCCTCTGTAAAAAATCAAGGGAGGGAGGCAACGTATATCGTTTCGCACACAAAGATGACACGTCCCCCCTAGGGAACCACGAGTCTTCTCGAGAGAAGCTCCGGTTTGCAAGAAGTTTATACCAAAACTTGTCCAAATGCGGCCAATTTTTTTACCACAGCATGTTGATGCCATGAAATGACACCATGCCATGATTTTTAGGCGAGTTTTGAATTTACAGGAATTTAAAAACCAAGTTTCTCAATGTTCCCGACCGAGCCACGACGCCCAGATGTTTGAATTTCATTCCCATTTCTTGCATGGGACCTATAAATTCTCCCAAAGACACACATGTGATTTTTCAATAAACTTTGGTGCACTGGAGCATGTGCTTGTAATTCAAATTTGAATTATGCATATTAAATGGCTAGAAACTCAATTAATGCATAAAAATGCCAAACGAACCCGGAATAATTCCAAATTTAAACACGACACTCATGTAGTTGCATGATCACTGTACATAAATGTTCTAGCAATTCAAACACCATCCTTTCCCTCCGTAACACCATTTTGTCTTTCAAAACATAATGAAAAAATCAGGTATACCACAAACAGTTTACTAGTAAGAATCATGTGGGCATGCGATATAAAATATCTTGGCGCATCGCCTTGTCTCGCTTACGCAGGAAGCTTTGTCGTCTACAGTCCACCGCCCGCGCTTGAACCACACTTGCGCGCCAGTTTCTCCCAGCACCGAGCGAAATTTTTCTGCCACCGCGGAAATATCTATCTTCCCGCCCCCTCCCTCCCACCAAAAGCCACATTTCCACTGTTCCTCCTTGTTTTTCAAGTTCAAACCTTCACTGTTGCTTACTGGCAGCTCAGCCTCCTCGCCGGTGACCCTTCTTCTTGCGGCGCCGCCTCCTCGCCGGTGACCCTTCTTCTTGCATCCCCGCCTCCTCGCCGGCAACCCTTCTTCTTGCTGCGCGGCCTCCTCGCCGCCGACCCTTCTTCTTGCTGCGCGGCCTCATCGATATGGTCAGGTATCCACACCCCACCCACACCATCCTCCTCCTTCCCCGTCCCACATGGCCCGACCGACGGCGCGACACCTTCCGCCGAAATCACTGGCCCCGTCCTCCAATTAAGCGCCGCCCACAGCCATTTTGCACGCAGTATAACATGGAGCTCAGTAGCATCTTGCAGCGGAGAAGCAAATCGCGGCCGCACGCGCGCACGAGGTCGCTATGGCTGCCATGCGTGCCGACCGCCAGATCTTGGAGGAGCACCTCGTCTTCGAGGCCACCGTCGACACCGCCACGCTGTTGTCTACTTTAAAATACAGTTCGTGCTGTTTTCTCGAGGCCACTGCCAGTGCCTTCTAGTGATTTGTCCTCTGTAATGTTAATATGCAATCTGATGTTCAGTTAACAGTTTGGTCCTCTGAAATGTAATGTTCAGTTAACAGTTTTGTCCAACAATTGCTACATTTCGTAGTACTGTTCTCAAGCATTCTTTGTTTTGTTAACTGTCTTATCTTCTAGTACATGTTTCTATTCTGCAATGTCATGCTCAGTTAACTGTTTTGGTTCATTTGGTCTGCTGTTCATTTAACTGTTTGGTTCAATTCTGCAATTTGATTTTCATTTGCTGTGGGTATAATTTTGTATTGTTATGCATGTGAGAAATAAATCGAATTTGGCAGTACTCAATACATATTCTACGGATAGTATGGCAACTCTCAGTTAACCTGATCAAGATCTTCCTTATGTGTGTTGTAGGGAAACAATGGGAGACACTGCGGTTTACCATCGAGGTTTGCGAATGCATGGTCCTTTCGCTAATAGCACGTTATTGTGCAGTTGCAGGAATCATTCTAATATTTAGGTTTCTTACAATTTGGTCTTGCACATGTAGGTCCTGCTGTCAGAGGCTTAGACCCACTGTTCGACCCATTTTGCATATGGGGAAATGAGATGTCCATGAATATCAGTCAAGTCAAGAAACTCAAAAATATTGTTAGGATGAAGAAACTTGCGACGAATAACAGCAAGATCTTTGTTTGCACAATGAAGAAGACATCAGTCAACTATAGGATGGTACTAACTCTTTTACCTTGTTTTTACCCCTTGCGCCATTTCAAAATTTATAACAGCGATTTATGCATATCTTTGTTTTCAGTAATTTTCAAAGCAGTTCACCGATGATTACCTCTCAAACCACCTGCATGGTCAAGAGGCGAGGAAGGTATTCATTCAACACCCACGGTACAATATTGAAGTCTTCTTGAAGAGAACGAAGATTGGGCGGGTAATTATCCATAGCCACTGGCCTAAAGTTGCAAGGACATTCAACATCACTGAAGGCTCAATATTTGCCTTCAGCTTCTGCAGTTTCCCAGATGAGATTCATCTGTCTATTTACCGTGTATGATGCTACTTGCCAAAGGTTTTCGATGTTGCATGTGAAACTTTGTGCTGTTGTGTAATGGCGTAACTGAGTGCTGAAGTTATCTGATGTAATTCGATTATGAAATCCTGATTGCCGTTATACGGATATGAAATTTCTGGTGTGTTTTATAAGAAATGTCAATTTGATTACTACATGGATTATCAATAATAGGCTAATTACCCTGCTTATTGGGGTTTTCTATTGCAGACGGTTACTCAGACAGCACCGTGGGCGATGAACTCAAACAACCCACACGGTTCCTAGAAAGTAGGCGTGTTCGATTAACTAACAATCACACACGGCTTCCGGCAGAGAACTGTTTGCGTTAGGCCACCTTGCACAAACGTTTCCACACAAAAAACTGTGTGTGATATACATACGAACAGAAATGTTTTTCTGGGATTCACCGTGTGGGATGTACATACGAACGGAAATGATTGGGTTTCGATGCCTCGCCCGATCGCACACGAGCTCATTTTGCCCCAGTCTGTGTGCCAGGAGGGCCTATCCCCGACGGTTTCTGGGTCGTGTGGGAAGGACCCCCTTATCGCAGTCACTCGCTTGGCGACGGTTCGAAACGCCGTCGCGGAAAGGGGTTAAAAACCGTTTGTATAGCACGTCTCTGCACCAGTGGCAGGTGATAGGCGCCGGCCGACCGGCGCAAATTTCGGCTGGTCGGCTAGCAGCCACCTGATTTGAGCGCGTATAACCGCATGATCTATTGCTTCTCCTTCCTCCCGCACGGGTAAAAAACTCCCCATGCTCCTTCCTTCCCCGCTGCGAGCTCGCCCCACCCCCTCTGCACCACGCGGCACGCGCCACCAGCCCCCCGCTCGTCGTGCTTGCCGTGGTGATCGTCACGTTCCCCGTGGTCACTGGTTCCGGCCAAAAATGAGTCGCCACTGCGGCTCCCCTGCTCTACAGTTGTAGCACCGCATGGTCGCAGTCGCGTCGTGCCGGTCGAGGTTGCAGCTAGCCGCGAGCCTGTTGCAGCTTGCCGGCAACCGGTTGCAGCATCCGCCCCCTTGGCCCATGCCGGATCTCATTGCCCGGAGTCACGGCAACCCACCACCGGTATCTCGCTGTCGCGAAGAATGGATGTAGCAAAAAACGTCGACAGAAGTAGCAAAATATCCATATGGTTACAGCAAAAACATCATCTCGCCGCCGTCGCCGCCACCTCGTGAAGAATGGATGTAGCAAAAAGAAATCTTTGGTAGTAGCGAAAAGGGACTATGGTTGCAAAAAAATGGGCGTTGCCGCCGTTGCCGCCACCTCATGAAGAATGGATGTAGGAAAAAGAAATCTTTGGTAGTAGCAAAAAGCGACTATGGTTGCAAAAAAAAGGGCGTTGCCGCCGTCGTGGGGGTCACAACTACCATGAATGGTTGTAGCAAAATAGTTGTAGTAGCTTCATTCATCACCGGTTGCAGCATCCATACTCCCCGGTTCCAGTAATCCACCGTGATCGTCGACCTCGCATTCCAGCAAAATCTATAGTCGCTTCCAGCAAATGGCGTTGTTGGTTCCAGAAAAAAAAATGTCGGTGGCAACACGCAGCCCGCAGCGGTTGCAGCTTCTGAATGAAAAAATCATGGTCTCTCGATCAAGAGCTCGCAGCCATGGTGGAGGGATGTACCATGCAGCCGTGCGAGTTCCAGCGACGGGAGCGTCGGTTGCAACAATTCTGGACTGGTGGAAAAAAAGCTTGCTGGTCGTGTCCACGCGGGAGGGAGGAGAAGGCCATGGCAGCGAGCATCGGGAAAGAGGAAGGAGAGACCGTGGCCATGGCGGCGAGTATCAGAGAGAGGAACGTAGCCATGGGGGCGCCCATCGGTGGAGAGGATGCAACAAGAGGAAGAAAAAGATACGAAAGGGGATAAGCGATGTGTGTGGGCCCGCAAAAGACGTGTGGCGCCCTGGCGTTGGTGGATGTGTGTGGCGTGGGAGCAAGCGACGCGACCGGCCGAAGCTTCGGCAGATCAGTCGTAGGGAAACGTTTTCCCTAATAAATACAGGAGAATGGGTGGATTGTCGTTCGGCTGCCCTTCCTGATCTTCCACCAGTGCACGACTCTAGGTACGGTGATGTCGCATTCTTTTTTTCTTGTTTTTTATAAAGGAAGGTGCGAAATCAGATGATTCCTCGACCTGGTTGGTGTTTCTGCTGATTTTCTTGGTTGCTCTCGCCGATGAATGCCTTACCGGGGAAGATCTCGTGGAAATATCACAGATGATCTTGTGGAACGATCTTGTGGATTTTGCTTTTAACCTACGATCTTGTGGATTTGAGGAGAGAGAAAAGTGGAACAACGGCTTTGTAGAAAAATGGTGTTTTGAAATCTTTGGGGACTGTTCTAAAAAAAGGAAATCTGTGGGGACACGTGGCATGTGATTAGATGGGTCTAGAGGAAAAAGACATGTTCTCATAAGATTTTTTTTCAATCACGGCAATTATTAGCGGAGCATAGTACGATTTCATGATCATGACAATAATGGCAGGGAATCTGGGGACAGCACCGAATCGGCTGCTCTGCCTTGTGGTTTAAATACCGGAGGAATGGGAGGACGCATCTTGCTCTCACTATTTGTTTCCGCTGCTTCCAGCGGCCAGAGCATCCTGCCCGGGTGATGTTGCATTCTCTTCCATTTTCTTGAGACCCTGTCACCCTGATCGACTTTTGTGCTTTCTCGTGCTTCTAATGATTTTTTTTGAAACGGAGGCAAAGATTGCCTCATCTATTAATTAAGCAGAAAAGAATTGGCCAGTTAATTACAGAAAACCAGACAAAAACTGGAACAACAAGGGCCAAGCCCACTCCCAAAAAATAGATAGGTTCAGTGCTATATTTATTATCTTGAAGTTGGCTATGTTTTTTAATTTCTTCTTAGTTAACCAAATCAACTTGAACTATACTATGAGATGTAGTCAGTATAAGAAGGAACTTTACAGTAATATTTATGGCTAATGAGATGCTTGGAAGAAAATAATAGTAGTGTTTATTTAGACCTGGGTTTTTTTTCTTCTCGGAACAAAATAATTGAATCAAGCATACTAAGCTGAGGGTAAAGTGATGAACAAATAATAGAAGACGCAAGGGCTCCTACAGATTGAAGTGTCTGCACTTCTTACAGGTGCAATGCTCGCAACAATTTCCATCCACGACCACATCCACCTTCTGCCTACTCAAAAAAAATCAGCTTATTAGACTAAAAAAGATCCAAGAACTATACAACACACAATATGGTGACACAATCGCATCCTGTAATCTAGCCATTGAATAGAGACATTGGAAAATAGAGTCAGTGCGATATGAACGTTGGATGATGCGGTCCACACACTCCAAAACCTCATTGAATTTTTTGTTAGTGACAGAACGACTTTATGCAAACCGATCTGCGACATTGTCAATGATGTGCATTGTCCCCAAAGTCCATAGAAAAAGTGCCAATGCTTCTTTGGATTATGTGTTGCAAGTTGACTTAAGCCCATACTTCTCAACCAACAGATCATGTAATGGGTAAAACACTGACCTCCTCATTCTGAACATGGCATAGAAAGCTTTTGGATACTGCTGCTTCTCTTCCACTCATTGGAGGACTGTAACAAGGGTAAGACCCTCTTTGATTAGTAGGATTCTCAAAGCACGGGAATAGGAAAAATAAAGTATTGAAGTGGCATGTCCACTTGAATCCCATAGGATTAACACAGAGTGTTTGATGCCACAGAAAAAACAAAGAAAGTAAAAAAAGAGGTTGGAGTGGATACTAGATTTCCAATGAAATATAGTACACATGGTTTCGTAGGAAAAGATCCTATAGGATTCAATCATATGAATCAAACGACCAACGTAGGAAAAATTCCTAAGGATTCTAATCCTCCAAAAATCCTATTATATTCCATTGAATCAAAGGAGTCCTAATCTTCTTGGCGCATACGGCAATGATTTGCTTGACGACGCCGTTTCCAAAGCAAATGCAAGGATTCCTACCTCAAATTCTGTCTTCTTGTGTTTTTATCCATCTGCCACAACCACATGTTAGAACAAGTAGGAAGGGTTCTCATACATTCTAATTTTTTTTCATGGTAATACGTGTCTCACTAATATCTTAAGGATCAAAGTACAAGTCACGAAGGACCGATATGGCAAAACTGAAAATATAGGAGAACATCTCTGAGGTTGACACCAACGCCTGTCACCTGGCTCCGGCACCACCACAGCAGCCACCGAAGAAAAGAATGACGGATCACTTCCTTATCCGAGCTCGACGCGGCTCCATCGCTGATATGCAGCTTTGCGGACCTCCAAGATGGCTCACCAAAAGTGAAGCCCTTGCCATTGAACGAATCAGACCGGGGCAACCCCCTGGACACGCCATCGAACTCCAGATCTGGAACCCCACCACGACTAAGGCGCCGAAGGAGGAAACCATATCTGCCATCCACGAACCACGAACCCAGCACACGTTCCATCTTCCAGATGTCGTCGATACAGAACACAATCTGCATCTGCTCCTGGACTACCTTCCAAGCTCCGCGCCGACGCTGGAGCAAATGCCGTCGCAACGATGGAGCCCTAGGACACAGGTCCACCACGAGGATGCCGCCACCGCGCCATCCTTGCTTGAACAGACTGATTTCCAAATTCGTCCTCAACCATAGGACTGATGGCCTCGTCATGAAAGGATCCGAAGAATCTTTATTCAGCGCCATCATCGTCACCGCCGAAGCCAAGACGGTGAGCAGCCTAAAAACCTAGACTCGAAGGAGTAAAAACGATCCACGCGCGTGGATCCGGTGACCCCGTCACCACCGACGACCGAGGTCGCCGCCGAAGGATGGCGCTGGAAGATTGGCCTCCTGGCGGCGGCTAGGGTTCAGTCGCCAGGATGAGAGGAAAATGATTCATACATTCTAATTGGTACTCCCTTCATCCGAAAAAACTTGTCCCTCAAATTGATGTATGTAGCACTTGAGGGATAAGCTTGGGACAAGTTTTTTCGGACGAAGGAAGTAATGAATAGTACAGTACTAAATGTGGACGAAGGTAACCTACAATCTGAGTGTGTACGTTTCATTTTGGACAGAGGGAGTAACTCATTTGCATCACCAGATCATCGGTACGAACTACGAAGGCAGTTGAAAAAAAGGAAAATCATCAGTAGGAACGGGCCGCCCACGCGAGGAAATCCATTTCGTTTCCCCCACTCCACTCCCGTCGCGAGTCGGTCCGAAGCCGGAACGGGAAGCCACCAAATCAAAACCCAGGGGCGGGTCCGGCGGGGACAGCTAACCCCGAGTAAATTGCACAGAAGTACCACAATTGGGGCATTGGAAGCAGATTGGTACCAAGATTGGTAATTTTTACGTGTCAGTACCAACTTTGGGGCGAGGCGTTGCAAAAGAGGCTAAAACTGTGTTTTATACGTATTGATAGGGAATCTGACCGGTTGGGCCCGCCCATCAGGTGCCACATTGGCCAGTGAGCGCGTGCCCGCGCGCTGACTCAGACGAGGCCCGGGTCGAACCGTTGAAGGGCGGCTGGTGCGGTCGAGCCAGTCCCCGACCCCTGCTCTGCCTTCTTCCTCCTCCTCGCTCCCTCGCCGCCGCCTGCCTCCCCGCCCACCCCCGTCGGCCGCCACACCACGCCGCCGCAGCCATGGTTTTGGAGGACGAGAGCAGCGATGACAACTCAAGCCTCCCGTACATGTACTCCGAAACCTCCACCGATGGGCTCAACCAGGTCAGTTACTCCATTGGAGCTAGGGTTAGGATTAGGTTTAGAAAATTTGGGGATTTTTCTGTGTAGGTGGTCTTTGTTGTGAGGATTTCGTTTGATTTGCTTTGTCCTCGTCCTCTGCACATGATGGTAACTTGGATTTTGCTTGGGCAGGTGCCTTTCTCACTTGAGGACCCAGATTACAAGGGCCTTGAGCTAGATCTGATGTCGTTTTGCGACAAGCATGAGAAGCCATCAAAGAGGCTTGTTGCATTTGAAGGAACAATGACTGGGAGAAGGTTCTTAGCATGTGCAGAGCCGGTATTTTTCTTGCCTTATTGATTATGCACAGGATGTGTTCATTGAAAGTGGCAGAGTCTTGTTTGCCAAGTGTGATTCAGTTATGTCTATGGTAAATTTGTTAGTCATATATGCCCTGTAGTGCTCATTGTAGGAATGCTCAATATTAAGTTCAGTGGAGTGCATTTTTGCTAAATATATGCTCAAGCATGCCCTGTTGTGTGCACATGCTATTTATTTATACTTGTATGCAGTGTTGCTTAGTACTCACATTAGCCCCTCCATTAGCTGATGTGTTACTCCTAATAAGTAACTGTTGCTTACTGCTGACAGTAGGTACTCTCATTAGCTAGTTTGTTGCTGCAGGCTAATGTAGTGTATTTAGCTAGGCTAGTGTAGTCTGGTTTGATAACCTTGATTCAGTGATGTCTATGTTCCATTTGTTAGTGATATATGGCAAAGTAGTTCAATGGTAGTGCACATTGTAGGATTCCATTATATTAATGGCCAATTCTAAGTTGGTTATTCTGCTAAATATATGCTCCTGTTTCTTAGCACATGCTAAGTTGAATGGAGTGCTACTCTGCTAAATATATACTGATCACCCATTGTAGGATTACATTAAGTTGGAGTTGAAGAATGCAGAGTTCACAAAGTTTGAGGAGAAGCTCACCCAAGAGAAGCTAGAGTTGAAGTTTCAGGTTGCTGATCTACTGAAGGGAAAGGAGAACCATAATGAACAGAAGTACATGCTAGAGCTTAAGATTAGTGAGCTCATGAAGGCAGAGGAGAAGCTCAAGGAGAAGATCAAGGGGATCCAGGCCATCTTACAGAACTAAACAAGATGAAGTGAGATTAGTGGGCATTGCAGACCTTTTGGGAAGGATGGCTGTGCAATGACCTAGTAACTTAGAATTATGGTTGTGTAATGTATGGTTCTACTAATTGTGAACTCTGGCTGTTTATGTACCTAGTAGTTATGCTATTCATCCTTTTGTGAGAAAAGGATGGATTGTGCATTTGAACTCCACTATGTATTGTGAACAATGGTTGTGTATGCCTATAATGTGTTGAACTCCAGTAAGTATTGTTTGCTTATGTTATACTGATGCTGAAAATGGTTGCTAGTTTGTTGTTGAAAATGGTTGCTAGTTTGTTGCTGAAAATGATGACATACCAAGCATTGGAAGATGCTTATGTTATACTGATGCTTAAATGCTTAAATGCATTTGCAAAAGGAATAGTTTCTTATGTTAGAGTGATGCTTAAATGCTTCCTCATCATTCTTTTGTTATGTTGCCACCCAAAACCCTAGTTGATAGGTTTAGGTGGTTTCGTCGACCCCAAGCCACCCTAGAGCCTAATTGATAGTTTTAGGTGTTTTCGTCGACCCCGAGCCACCAAAACCCTAACTGCTTTCCTTTTAGGTGTTTCGTCGACCCCGAGCCACCCTAGACCCTAGATGATAGTTTTAGGTGGTTTCGTCGACCCCGAGCCACCGTAGAGCCTAATTGATAGTTTTAGGTGTTTTCGTCGACCCCGAGCTACCAAAACCCTAATTGATAGGTTTAGGTGGTTCCGTCGACCCCGAGCCACCCTAGACCCTAATGAGACAGTTTTAGGTGTTTTCATCGACCCCGAGCCACCAAAACCCTAATTGATTCTTTTAGGTGGTTTCGTCGACCCCGCCCACCCTAGACCCTAGATGACAGTTTTAGGTGTTTTCATCGACCCCGAGCCACCAAAACCCTAATTGATTCTTTTAGGTGGTTTCGTTGACCCCGACCCACCCTAGACCCTGATGATAGTTTTTAGGTGGTTTCGTCGACCCCGAGCCCACCAAACACATTGATCTTTTAGGTGGTTTCGTCGACCCCGAGCCACCCTAGACCCTAATTGATAGTTTTAGGTGTTTTCGTCGACCCCGAGCCACCAAAACCCTAATTGATAGGTTTAGGTGGTTTCGTCGACCCCGAGCCACCCTAGACCCTAGATGACAGTTTTAGGTGTTTTCATCGACCCCGACCACCAAAACCCTAATTGATTCTTTTAGGTGGTTTCGTCGACCCCGAGCCCCCCTAGACCCTAGATGACAGTTTTAGGTGTTTTCATCGACCCCGAGCCACTAAACCCCTAATTGATTCTTTTAGGTGGTTTCGTCGACCCTGAGCCACCCTAGACCCTAGATGATAGTTTTAGGGGCTTTCATCGACCCCAAGCCACCAAAACCCTAATTGATTCTTTTAGGTGGTTTCGTCGACCCCGAGCCACCCTAGACCCTAGATGATAGTTTTAGGTGGTTTCGTCGACCCCGAGCCACCAAAACACTAATTGATTCTTTTAGGTGGTTTCGTCGACCCCGAGCCACCCTAGACCCTAATTGATTCTTGTAGGTGGTTCCGTCGACCCCGAGCCACCAAAACCCAAAGTGCTTCTTTTTGAGCAATATATCCAACAACAGAGTTGCTCTATCCAATAATATGCACAATTCTCCTCAACATATCAATCATGAAAAGATATAAAAAGAACCATCCACATGAACATAGTCCATTCCAGGCATTAACTCATAAGATGCATTAACACACATGAAGCAGCTCCAGAAATGGCATTAACTAATAAATAGATCCATCCATCCACATGAACAAAAGCCATATATGGCATTGATTCTGAAAGTACCAGCAAAGTGCAATAAGAGCACCAGCAAAGTACACTGAGAGCACCAGCAAGATCACATTGTACCATAGGATGCAAGAACACACATGAAGTATCTAGTTTTGAACATTACATGGCACATGTGCCATTTAGTGGTTACGACTTGCATAGAAGTAGGCCCTCCATCCACTCTTTCTACCACCAGAAGGTGGAGGAGCAGTAGATGTGGAGGGAGCAGTAGATGTGGAGGGAGCAGATTGCCTTGGGGCATAGAATGCACCTCTCCCTCTCCCAGCACCTCTCCCACCACCTCTCCCAGCACCTGTTGTAGCACCTCTCCCAGCACCTCTCCCAGCAGCTGTTGTAGGAGCTAGATGAGAAGCTCTTGGTGCTGGTGTAGGAGCAGCAGCACCAGCACTTGAATTCCTTGGAAGAGGCTTGCATAAACATGGAAATGAGTTAGCAAATAGTAAAATAATGGAATGTACAAGAAGGAAAACATGTTAGGACTTAAAAGAGGATTACCACATGTTTGTTCTTCCTCAAAGCCAGCTCAGGCTTCAACTGTTTCATGCAGCTTGTGTACCTATGTCCTTGCAGTCCACAGTTGCCACATGTTATAGTCCCCATTCTTGATGTGTCCTTTGGATTTGGAACTTCAAATCTCCCCTTGATCCTCTTCTCTTTCTTTCTTCCCCACTTCACTTTAAATGCAGGTGGGTCAATGTCTGGACCAGGGGTCCTTGTCCAATTATGCTCACCAGGAACTAGATAGATCATTGGTTCATAAGCTGCCACATAGAATTGTTTCTTGAAGAATTTGCTGACATAATCCTCTGGTTTTCTTTTGCCCTTGTTTACTGCTGAGATGGCATGGTTACATGGGATGCCAGTGAGGTCCCATTTTCTGCACCCACATATGTGAAGTTGCAAGTTAACAGCATGGTTTTGCTGCCCACTTGTAACTTGCCACAAGTCCACACCAGCTTGAATAGGTTTGCAGAATTTGGCCCTCTCCTTCTCAACCTCTAGCTTCTCAGTATAATGGGGTGTTATCTCCCATCTAGCTTTCTTTCCACTCTCCCTATTCCTATGCCACCTCACCATCTGCTTATCCTTTATTCCATCACACGTTGTCCTAATTGGTTTCTTCCTAACATCTAGGACATACTTGTTGAACACCTCAGACAAATTGTTAACTACAAGGTCAGTCTTGCAGTTTGTGTCAAATGCATGCCTTGCCCATGTTTTCTTGGGTATTGCACAAAGCCACTTCCAAGCTTCCTCACATTCAGTTCTCAGGTCATTCATTACAATGTTAAATTTGTGTTCACTATATGCATAGGCAGCATTATCCATATACTTCTTCAGATCTTCCCCCCTAAACCCAGCATTTTGGAAGTTTGCATATATATGCCTAAGGCAGACCCTTTGGTTGCACTTAGGAAAGACAGCATTCACTGCATTTAGTAGGCCCTGGGACACACAGTTAAACTAGCTAAGCTACTATCTAGCACAAAACCACCATATAAGAACAAGGTGAGATGATGCAAGAACATACCTTTTGTCTATCTGACATTATTGTATAAGGACCAAACTCTCCCACTTCTCCTCCTAGGCAGATTTTTAGTTGGTGTAGAAACCAACACCAGCTAGGTGTGTCCTCTTGCCCAACAATATCAAATGCTAGTGGGTATATATTGTTGTTGCCATCTCTACCAGTGGCAGCAAGTAGTTGAGCACCAGTAGTTAACTTGATGAAGCACCCATCAACACCTGAATGAGCAAGCAAATTCAATATCTAAAACATTGAAATGCATTTAAAGATAAAACAATATGTAACTAATGCACAAGGTGAAAAAACTGACCAATGAAGGGTCTGCACCCCTTGAGAAACCCCTCCCTTGCTCCATTGATGCAATAGAACATGGCATGGAATCTTGGGCCTGGATGGGGGATTTTTTCAGTGGGTTTTGGAGTTACAGTAGTGACTACTACTCTACTCCCAGGGTTTGTATCCATCACTGTCTGAGCATAGTCTTTCAACCTAGGGTATTGCTTTTTGTGGTCTCCTAACACAGCATCAATAGCTAGGTTCTTTGCCCTATATGCCATTGACTTGGGCACATCCACACCATACTTCTCCATGCAGGCATCAATCAAAGTCTGAATGCCAGTTGTTAGATCAGATCTGAACAGTGACTCATACTTGTTGGCAAGCCACTTGGCACTTACCCTTGTTGTCTCTGTACTAATAGGGCAAGTGTGCTCAATTCTCATCTTCTTAATTACAAAAGTAGTTTCACCTTTTATAACTGCTGCCACCATAAAGAAGTTGCAATGTTTTTGGTTGCATTCTACAATTATCCTTTGATCTGAGTTCCTGTGATATTTGAAGTTTCTGCCTTGGGTGATGTGTAAGTTCAACAAAGCCTCTCTGAATTGATGTTGATCCTTGAAACACATCTTTAGACATAATTGCTCATGTGGTTGCTCCATTTTCTCATTGTACCATTTTCTAGGAGGCCTCTGCTTTGCCCTGCTCTTCCTTTTCTTTGGCAGCACAAATGACAATGGCTCAAAACCATCATCATCAGCCTCCTTCAACAATCCTTTCTCTTCTTCATCAGATGAAGGCTTGAAATCAGACTCCTCCTCTTGTACTACACTTGAATGTGACCTTGTTGTAGGCCCTCTCCTAACTGGAAGCTTCTGTTTCTTCTTCTTCTTCTCTTCATGTACAATTACAGTTTCTTCATCCTGTGAAACAACTTTGTCATCTTCATCCATTTGAAAAAGTTCCTCAACCTCTGTGTCACCCTCATAATGCACCACTTCTTCCTCCTCAAATTCTTCATCACCTGTTTCTTCCTCTTCTATTTCATCATACTCTCTCTGTCTCTTTCCCTCATCCATCTCTATGTCATCAGCATCACCCATATAAAAAGGGTTTCCATCACTGTCATCTTCACCTTCACAATCAGAACCACCACTGCCCTCATATCCCTCTTCTTCTTCTAGCTCCAAAACAGCTTTCAGCTTTCCTTTTACATTCTTGCTCTCTTGTGTGCAAACACCAGCACCATGAGCTGCACTGCAGCTGCTACTCTGACTTTCAAAGACAACTCCTTCTTGATCAACAGCATAGATGGGTGGCTCACTGAGATCATATAACACAGGCTCTTCATATACAACTGTGGACAATTCTTGCCTGTCAAACTGGCTGCAAGGAGGTGGACATGCCCTCAATAGCAAATTTAGAACCTTACACTCCTCAACCTGCCTCTTTACTATTTGCAACTCAGCATTACTCTCTACCATCTCCAATCCTTTCTCCCCTAAATCTGGATTCTCAATGTGAAACAACAGATCATATTCACTAAATCCTTGGGTTTCCATCACTGCAATCATATTCAGATATGTTACATCTGAACTGCAGAGCTTCAGCTCAAACATTTCTGAAGCATCAAAATGGAACCTAACATCCAAAATGTCATCATACAAACTGCAAAATGAAATAACACAAAAAAATGGTTAACAATTTAACCATGGCTAATAAACAATTTTACTTAACAGATAGGTTAACAAGGATATATCAACTATTCAGTACCCAAGTTTAACATTAGCATAGAACACTTTTTTAGTTAACATATACGCTTTGTTTTACTATTCTCAGATATGTTAACATATAAACACTTTTTTAGTTAACATATAAACAAAGCTTTTATTTACCCTTAGCCCTAGTCAACAATTCCAATAAACACAATTACTACAAATCAAACATATTATGAATAAACTAAGAATATGACAGCAAAGCATAATGATAATATACAATGTAAATAACTATCTCAATGCAACCCTAATTACAGAGTGGGTAGTTAACCCTATGACAGCAAACTGATGTTTTGTATTTTTAGAGAAGTAGTTAACAGAATAATGCTGCTCTGCTCTAGTTAGGTAACACCTAATCCCAATTTGGACTCAGAAATAACAATGTAAATCATATACAACAGTAGCAATTAGAGTGCTAAACATGGAGACAGTAAACCCTAACTCTAATCCCCAATTTGAGTTAGCAAAAATGGAAGAGTGGAGAACTTACAGCACACCACCGATGCCATGAGTCCACTGATGGGCGGTGCTAGGGTTGGCCACCCAAATTCGCGCCATCCGTAGCCTCTGCTTCATCGACAACGCCGGCTCCGCAAAATCGTCGCTGTCGCTACTGTACTCCGAGGTGGAGTAGCTGCCACCGTCATCGCCCCGGCCCTCGCCGCCTGTCGGAGTCGCCGACGCCATAGTCTCCTAGGGCACAACAGCCGCGGGGGAAAGGAGGGCGCGAAGGGAGGGAGGAGGGAGGGAGGAGCGAGGGAGGGAGGAGCAGCGGGGGAGAGGACAACGCCTAAGCAGTTCGAGCCATGGCTGCGGCGGCGTGGTGTGGCGGCCGACGGGGGTGGGCGGGGAGGCAGGCGGCGGCGAGGGAGCGAGGAGGAGGAAGAAGGCAGAGCAGGGGTCGGGGACTGGCTCGACCGCACCAGCCGCTCTTCAACGGTTTGACCCGGGCCTCGTCCGAGTCAGCGCGTGGGCACGCGCTCACTGGCCAGCGTGGCACCTGACGGGCGGGCCCAACCGGTCAGATTCCCTGTCAATACGTATAAAACGCAGTTTTAGCCTCTTTTGCAACGCCTCGCCCCAAAGTTGATATTGACACGTAAAAATTACCAATCTTGGTACCAATCTGCTTCCAATGCCCAATCGTGGTACTTCCGTGCAATTTACTGGCCAACCCCGAGCTTGGCGTGGAAGCTAGGCTGTACAGAATGGCGGCCCTGCAGGGGAGAAGGCTCCTCCTGCAGCCCCTGCCCCTCCTCGCGCGGCAAGCCCTCCGCCGTGCCGTCCCACCGCCCATCCCCCGCTGCCGCTTCCTCGGCTCCTCCTCCCCGCCCGCGGCACCCGCCTCCCCCTCCCCGCCAGCACCCGCCTCCCGCTCCCCGCCCGGCTCGCTCCTGCCGACGAGCGCCGCGGCCGTCGTGCCGGCCGCGCGCGGCGCTGGGTCCCTCGGCCTCGAGATCTCCGCTCCGCAGCGAGGCCGGACCACCTCGGGCTGGCCCCTTCCGTCGTCGGCATTGCTCCACGCCGCGGCGCCCTGTAAGCTTTCGGTCCGTACCGTACCGTACGTCCTTGCTCCGTCTCCGCCCGGGGAGAAGAAAGTCGGTGCCTTTCTTGATCGTCTGCTCACACCTTCTGCTCTGGCGTCTCCCCTTCCTTCCCTAGGGCGCTCTGGACATCGGCCGCGGCTGATGACATGGTGGGCGCGCTCATCGGCGCCAACTTGTCCGTCTTCATGCTCTGGCGCGTGCTCGCGTATCCCAGGTTCATCACGGATCCTCACATGGTTAGTGACTTGATGGTTACCCAAGTGGCTTCTTTTGCTTTGGTTTCGCAAGTGCTGGCCATGATTTCACTAATTCACCATGACACTTATCACCTGATGATTCTGTGGACGAGCGAGCAGGTTTGGCTGGACATGTACTT
This sequence comes from Thinopyrum elongatum, assembly GCA_011799875.1. Taxonomy (NCBI): domain Eukaryota; kingdom Viridiplantae; phylum Streptophyta; class Magnoliopsida; order Poales; family Poaceae; genus Thinopyrum; species Thinopyrum elongatum. The sequence continues at coordinate 523,940,230 of CM022302.1, read as the reverse complement.
GGGCGGGCGGCTGCACACGCTGCTCACGAGCGCCTCCAGCAACGTGGATCCCATGTTCATGAGGAAACATTTCATGGTTGGTGCTTGGTGGTTAATTTCTAATGTGGTGGTCTGGACTGGAGACAGTGGTACTTTTAGTCTATGACCTGATGGTTTTTGTTGATGAGCAGATCTCGCTGGACAATTTCACGAGTGGGCGTTTGCACACGATGCTCACCAGTGCTTTCAGCCACATGAACCTTAAGCACCTCTTCAACAACATGGTCGGCCTCTACTTCTTCGGCTCAAGCGTAAGACGACACTCACTTACTCTTGTCACTCTTTCATCTCTTCTGTTGACGATACAGAAATGGAGCACATGTTTGTTTGTCAGGCTGAAATTGCCAGGGGCGTGCTGTGCAATAACTTTGGTTGATAGGACTGATTACTGAATTAGCTGTCGCGATCTCTCAACCGGGAGTGGTCTTGGTTCAATTGTACTCCCTCTGTACCAAAATATAAGACGTTTTGGTAGGCTAGTTATAGCCTACCAAAACGTCTTATATTTAGGTACGGAGGTAGTACCAGTTAAATGTAGAAATTCACTTGCATTAACTTTGGTTCATGTACTTGACGTTTTGGTAGGCTAGTTATAGCCTACCAAAACGTCTTATATTTAGGTACGGAGGTAGTACCAGTTAAATGTAGAAATTCACTTGCATTAACTTTGGTTCATGTACTTGTCTAAGATCAATAAAGTTTCCTTTATCTGAAAAAGGAGTGAATTGGCTTTCCTGTATGTAAGTATTTGTTATCTTTCCTGTATTGGCACTCAGACCAACATTACACATGATCTAGGAGTTGCTGCGGTAGTATATGCTTCTAGAAAATGCTTTTTGTTGGACTCGAAATATGTAATCTACATTCCAAACAACTGTGCAGTACCACTCACTTGTTCCTAAAAGAGATGCTGAAATCATATGACCATGTTCAAGAAATAATATCATGTTTGCTAGGAGTGAATTGGCTCTACCATGCTTTTTATCTACCCCTCCGATCCACTTTACTTGGCGCTCAAATGGATGTATCTAGACGCACTTTAATTCTAGATATATCCATATGAGTGACAAGTAATATGGATCGGAGGGAGTACTGTTTTTTACCCGGTGGAACTAACAATAAACATTACTCTAATGAAAGCACTTAGTTTACCTTAAATCTTCTATGCGAAGCAACACTGTGGTCTTATAACTATACGAGTGGTACTATTGTATATGAGACTTGGAGATATATACTCTGTTGGACTGACTTTTCGTAACTTCAACCGGATTCCTTAGGATAAACGAAGAGCAATGATACTTTATCACCAACCTTGTGGTTTATTATCAGTACTATCATTTGATATGTTCCTGTGATGACAAATTATTACCTTTCTTGCTCATGTTGAATTTCTTTTTCTTTTCTTTTGTGCATCAGATTGCCCGCACGTTCGGTCCTGGTTTTCTTTTCCAACTGTACGTCACTGGAGCACTTACTGGGTCTGTATTCTACCTGGCAAAAAAGATTTTTCTAGCTCCACGAAAAGAGGTAATATGTCAGTGAACTGGATTCCAAATCCTGAGCATCAATTAGTTCTGATTATCAAACAAAATCCTATGATACGATTATATTATCTCTGATTTAGTACATATTTCATGTGAGAAGACTGGTATTCAGTCACTTTGCTGCCCATGCTAGCTACTTGATGCCAGCAAAACTTCTGGGATCAAGATCCTTTTTTTAAGCTCCCTTTTTAAGCTGCACGATAATCTTCCTAATCTAATAAGTAATGCTTCTCTTGCAGGTTTTTGGAGGATGGAAAACTCCCTGTCTTGTAAGTGATTTCCTGTCTTGTAACTACATCATATATTACAGTGAAATTTGCCCCAATCGACCAACTATTTTGTCACCGTACACCAAGAAAAATTATATGGATGGAAAATTTGGTGATCAGAGGCGATACAATGGACACCATTAGTGAATTTGTACAGAAGGTGTCGGTTGTTACACACTAAATATGATCCTTTCATGTCACTCAGGGTGCAAGTGCTGCAGTTAATGCAATTATTCTTCTTGAGATATTTTTGCATCCGACGAAGCTACTATACTTACACCTTTTCATTCCCGTTCCAGCTGCATTAGTGGTGAGAAGATTTTTGTTTTTATTAAAAAGAAATCTGATAAACATGTGGGTGTGCTAGGTAGCGAGGACATAAATTTCTCTGACTTTACTTATTTCAGGGAGTTGGTTTGATTGGTGCTGATTTGTGGAGGGTCAAGAAGGTATTTATCTAACTTTCATCTACAATCTATTTGGTTTTCTTTATATATTTGTTCTCTGCTAAATCCTGGTACCGAACAAATCTAGTAATAAATGAATGTGATTTGTGCCACAGTTGCTTATGTTCATTGGCCATGATTTTTTGACAGTGTCACTGCTACTTTTTTTTTGCGGGTAGTGTCACTGCTACTTTCATGTATTGTTACTCATATATTGAAAATTTGTGAAATGCATGTGTGTGGTTCTTAACCATACGAACCATACAGTATATAGAACTCCTAGTCTTTAATCGACCTGGGGTTGGAAATATAGCTCAATATTCACACCTAGGGAGGCTGGTTGTACTTATCCCTGTTTGTTCTTCTAATGTTTGCACCTTTTTGGTGATCATTGCTTCTACTTTTTAATGCAATGCATCTACTTCAAGTCAATGTCTCGCCTGACAGCATCAACCATTTAATATGCTAGTCAAGCCATGTCAAACTACACCATTCCTTAAAGATCTCTATCTGTCTGAAAACTCTCATTTCTGCATAACTATTGTCGTTGATGATCTGGTACCCAAGTACTGTTCATGTTTTGATAACCATTAATTCTTCATACCTTTTCTGATCTAGAATGGAACTAACTTTTGCCCGGTCATTTTTGTAGGGTGGGAGTCGCGTGTCAGGATCTTCTCATCTAGGGGGTGCCCTAGTTGCGGCCGTTGCCTTTGCGGAAATCAAGGGCTGGATCTGATCATGCAGTTTACTCATACTCATATGCCGCAAGTCCAAGGGCCTGCCTGCTTCCACCTCGGTGGCCACTTCTTGAGTTGAAATTTGTTGTTATGTGACTACTATCAACAGTATGAGGGCCGACTCGTGGACCATGCTACTTATTATCCAAGTTTCTGATGTAGAAATATTTAAACAAAGTCTAGATAACATCATGGCAGCGGTTAGTAGGCCGGTTGCGACGGTGATGCGCTGATCTTTTGTATGCGACCCTGCGTATCACATCACATGGATGTACTTGTATCTCATGTTATCCTGATACTTGTAGCTAGCATCAGGCCTTGCTGCTGTTGCTACTCACCCACGTGGTGTGTGTTTTGGAAATGCATCAAAGAGCACGAGGCTAACTCTTGATGCCTCTTGTGGGTGGCGGATGGATGCACTGTGAGCAAATTTGCGACATTTTCCAGGACAGTAGCAGAATATATTGATGATCTACAAAATATGCATATATGACACGAACAGTTTCGTTACCGATAACACAAACCTATCAATGCGCTTCCCAACTGTCATTAAAAACCATAGCGGCGAGCAGGAGCAGGCCTCCACCTCACTCACGCCGGCCATAGAGCACGCACACGCTCCGGATGATCCTGACGAACAAGGAGCTTCTACCAGAGTAGAAACGCCGCGCTCGCACCGACACAGCAGAAGCAGGCGGGATCTGGAGTCATACACAAATCAGCGTTGAGTTTTCACACGCTTTCCTTCCTCCTCCCCAGTTCCAATAGATGCATTTCGTCGAACATAGGAAGAAGATGGGGAATGAAACTAGGCGAGCACGCCGCCGATCCCGCCTGCTTCTGCTGTGTCGGTGCAAACTCAACGCTGATTTGTGTATGACTCCAGATGCATTTCGTCGAACATAGGAAGAAGATGGGGAATGAAACTAGGCCGCCTGCTTCCTATGTTCGATCGAAATGCACTCGCACCCCACTAGGCACTCGGAAGCAGAGGAGCACCGGCCGTTTCAGGCGGCGAGACCTTGTGCCACGTGATTCAAGTACCAGTGAATTTTCTTGTGTGATTGTGTCACCTTGCAAGCAGATCCTAAACTGCTCTTGTCAGTGGCGGACCCAGGAAAAAAATGTAGGGTGTGCACACTCTAAATTTTTTTTTCCACCTAATCCCTGTGTCAGACAATTTTTCTACCTAATCCATGTGTCTGACAAAATATGGCAAAATAATAACATGAGTAGCTTAATGCAAATCTCACAACAATTTAGTTCACAAAATATATCTCAAATGTGCTCAATTACAATACGAGTAGTCTTACATGAAAGAAGCACAAGTAGAAAATTACATCACTAGGTAACTTTACGTTTTTGCATTGCCATGAAAGCATCAACTATGTCATCTTCGCTTACTTTCATGAACACATCCCGTTCAATAAATGTCACCAAGCAATCATCACTCATAGTAGTCATCAACTTATTTTTCACTAGATTCATTGCTGAAAATACTCTTTCAACACTCGCCGTCGCCACCGGTAAAATCAATATCAATTTGATGAGTAAGTAGACCAAATCATAAAGAACATGCTTCTTAGTTGCAACAAGCATAATAGAGAGCTCACCAATATTCCTTGCATTTCTAAACCTATCATCTTGTCTCATATCATCAATAAAATTAGCAAGTTGAAATTCTAGTCTTATAAAATCTGTGCTTGAAATATCCATGGGATAGAATTCAGCAAGTCTCATTACCTTGAGTGCATCATAAGAAGCAAATGAATTGAGGGGATTCAAAGCCGACATGCAAATAAGCAACTCCGTATTAACCTCATCAAACCGATTGTCAAGCTCTTGAATGGTTTGATCAATGACACCAAGATATACTTCTCTTCTATAACGATCATCATTTGTTTGTACTTCATAATACCGACGTGATCTTCGATTAGGCTCATAAATATCCTCCCACAAAGGAACTTGAATGTTATGTTTGTTGCAAAATAAGGTTAGCTTTGCAAGAAATTCTTCCCAACCATGAGACCTCATGTGTTGCATTCTACTCTTTGCCAAACTAACAAGTGTCATTGCATTGACAATATCTTGATCTCTCTTTTGCAAAGATTTGGACAACTCATTTGTATAGCCAAGAATAACAAGCATCAAGTGAAGATTGAAAGCAAAGTCAAATGATTCAAAGGCTTGAGCAACTCCACGTATTCTTGTCCACTCACTTTTTTGTGAAGGATCTTTTCCAATAGCATCAAGTACTTCAAGGATTGTGGAATACATGCTAACAATGTGCATAATGGTTTTAAAATGAGAACCCCAACGAGTGTCGCCGGTCTAGCTAGTCCCATCTCTTGATTTAGCCCACTTCCACTTTCAATCTCACCCATTTCAAGTGCTTCCAACACCTTTTGAGCTCTAACATCTCGAAGCATGTCATGGCGCTTACAAGAAACTCCAACAATATTGAGCAAGTAAGAAACATGATCAAAGAACCACAAACATGGTTCATTGTCCTTTGCCACAGCTATAAGAACCAACTGAAGTTGATGTGCAAAACAATGGATGTAATAGGCAGAGGGTGACTCTTTCATGATCAATGTTTTCAACCCTTTAATCTCCCCTTTCATGTTGCTAGCCCCATCATATCCTTGCCCGCGTATTTGACTAGGAGTCAAATGATGATCTTTAAGCAAAGTTTGAATTGCATCCTTAAGTGACAATGAAGTTGTATTGGCAACATGAACAACTCCAAGGAACCTCTCACATCCTCTTCCCGATTTGTCAACAAATCGTATGCAGAGAGCAAGTTGTTCTTTATGAGATGCATCACTAGACTCATCAGCTAGGATTGCATAGTGGTCATCACCAATATCTTCAATAATTCTTTTAGTTGTTTGCGCCGCACAACATTCAATTATTTGATTTTGTATCTTTGGACTAGTCAAGATGCAATTCCCAGGAGCATTGTTCAAAACAAGTTTATTAACTTCTTCATCATTTTCCGAAAGCCATTCAAGAAGTTCAAGAAAGTTCCCCCTATTGCTAGATTCTTCACTCTCATCATGTCCACGAAATGCCAATCCTTGGTTCAAAAGAAACCTCAAGCATCTAAGTGAATAAGTCAGCCTAGCCTTGTACATACGCAAATCCTCTTTACACACCCTCACCATAATGTTATCAATTGATGGTTGGGGTGCCACAAATAAATTGTACTTCTCTTGAGCTTTTGTTGTGAATGTTGTTAATACCACCCTCATGTTTGTCTAATGCATCAAGCCTATACCAATTTTTCCAACCACCTTTAACAAAGGCATCACCCTTAGGCCCCCCATTCGATTTGCCTTTGAACAAATAACACACAAAGCAAAATGCAGCCTCATATTTGACACTATATTCTAGCCATTTGTAGTTCTCAAACCAAACAAAGTTGAAGTGTCGATTTTTACCATACATTTTCTTGACTTCAAAGTTGTGTGCATATGGTTGGACTGCATTCTTTGCAATGTACCGTCTCCGAACTTCGTCTTGATCATTAACATCATACTCTGAAACAGGAATCCTTTCCCCTGGATCAGGTGGAAGCGTTTGAATATTATATGACCTTGCATGTGAATGTTGGGGTGATGGTTGCCGTGGCGCTTCATCATCAATATCAATGCCAATCTCTGCATCGGAATGGGCTGGAGGTGGATCAATATCAATGCCAATCTCTGCATCCGAATGGACTGGAGGTGGATCAATATCAGGTTCAGGTTGCTCTTCGGCTGCAACCTTTCTTGTTTTTGCCTCATAATTACGGAAAAAGGACTTAATGTCACCATTCCTCTTCATCTTCAGTTCTACAATTAGAACATAATGTCAGCAAGACTAGAGCATACGTGCATACAAAGAGCAGTAGAGCACAAACGAAAATGGCACACCCTAGTCCTCTGGAGACTGGAGCTCATTTTTGTTCACAAAACAAAATTCCTAACAAAACATAGCTTGTTGATGTTCTGTACTTCTGCTATCTGCTAACAACATTTTCTAATTGAAATTAAGAAACAACACTGGTTGCAACATTACAGACACTGGATCTAGCAGAAACAAATCAGTGCAATGAGCAGTCTGCCACTCTGCCTAACTCACCCACGACCGACCGGGGCGGCGGGGCGGGGAGCGCTGGAGCGGCTGAGCGGGCGAGGACCAGAGGCAGTCGGAGAAGAGAGGCCGGAGCAGATCCTCCGCAGACCGGAGCGGCAGCGGCCGTCTGCCGTCTGGTCCGGGTCGGCGGCTCGGCGCGACGGCTGCTCGTGGCAAGTGGCGACGCCGCGACGGGAAGGAGCTCCAGCAGAGGCGGCCGAGCGCGAGCGGCGGCGGCCGAGCGCTAGCGGGAAGCTGGCGAGCGGCCGAGGTACTGCTCTGCTCTGCGCTGCGGCTCTGCCTCAGTGCCTCTCTCGTTCAGATGGGGACAGTACTGGACGGGGAAAAGATGAGGTCGGCCTGCCCGCTATGCTCACTTGCTCAGTAGTCAATGGTCAAAGCAAGTTTTGATATATATATATATTAACAAAATCTCAGATTTCTGTGTGTGCCACGGCACACCCGGCACACCCGCTGGTTCCGCCACTGGCTCTTGTGACAGTTTATCACTATTTCAGAGGGATGAAGTTCAAGGCCTACCATGCTCTGCATCTTGCAAAAAAATTTATTTCAGACAAGTCGCTCTCTCTCTCTCTCTCTGCAATGTTACACAGCACACCTAGTGAATTAATTACTCCAACTGGCCTCGACATTTTGTTCCGACGTGACGTTTGTCGAGATCGCTCTACAAGTTTCAGAGGCGGGGGAGTGAACATGTTCATACGCTGTTAAGCTTGCTAGTATTGGCGGTCGAATGCATGAGTCTCAACTTAAAACTGCTCCAGTACTGGTTCAGCTTCAGAGGGATGAAGCTATCATGCTCTGCAGCATGAAATTTTTTATTACTATTCAGAAACTCTGCAGTGCTACAGCAATATGCACACCAATGTCAGATAATGTAACCAAACCTAGTGAATTAATTGGCCAGGCAATCTCTCCCTGGTTTTGCTATTTCTTGAGACCGTTTATAAGGAGTAAAAGAGGAGAGGAACTGCACCTATATATCATTAATTACAATGTGAAATTCATGTTATATTGCTTTGCACTGCCTCCATCCCCTAACATCTAGATGCATGATTCCCATTATTTTTATTTTTATTTTGCTTGCTACAATGCTTTTTTAAAATAAAATAAAATGCGAGGCCACAATGTTTAGCATCCTCGGCATCCGGTTCACATATTTAGGATATGCTGGAATGTTCAAACAATTCTATAGTATCATCTGGTTGACCGATTTTGCCCTTGTATATCTGTAGATATCAAGTCTGAGATGCAAATTCAGAAGCCGTATATGCAGAGACTTACAAACCATCATACTCAACACAAGATGACAAGAATCAGAACAAATACAGTTAGTTTCAGACTAGACAAAAGCAAGAGGTACAGAACGACAGACAGGAAGGTTGAAATTGTTCGCAAAAAAAAGGGACCAAGATGAAACGGAATGAACATGTAATTGACATCTACTCTTTCTGAGGTGACACTCAAGCAGCAACATGACTATTTCTTCAGATCGAAATGACACTGATGTTCCCACAATCTTCAACATATCAAGAGGAAACTTACGTCGCTACCTTACCCAGGATTAGCACACATGGACACACCCAGGATTTCCGATGCATGTACAATTCCAGTGTACATTGATAACGCACAGGGACATAAGAGATGCATCAAGACAAACCATTATAAACTCTTAGCTAATTAAGCGTGGCATGAATAACTATAATCTCTAATTGTTATTGCAAACACGTTTCATTCATAATAGGCTGAATCAGGAACGATGAGCTAATCATATTTACAAAAACAAAATAGGCCAAGTTCGTAACAGCTTTTCTCCATCTCAATCATTTCATCATATATCGTCATTATTGTCTTTCACTTGCACGACCGAACGGTGTGAATAATAATAAGAGTGCACGTGCATTGGACCAAGCTGGAATCTGCAAACATTTATTCAAAGGAGAAGACAAGGTAATATGGTCTCTCTATTAGATCAACAATAATGCATATGAGAGTCATTCAACATTTTCATCGTGGTCTTCTCCTTACGACCCAAAGAAGAGCAAAAGAATTTCAAAGAAACACGCTGAAATATTTTTGGAGTTTTTGTTTTTCTGAATAAAGTAAAACAAGAACGAGAAAAACTATTTACACGGGAAAGCTCCCAACAAGCAAAAGAAGAACGAGAAATCTTTTTGGGTTTTCTCAAAGTTTTTCAAACACACGAGAAAAAAGCGAGAAAAAAAAATAAACTAACATGGATAATACAATGAAAAAGTAAGAATACCGACAACTGAAATGAGTGTGTGAACATGAATGTAATGTCGGTGAGAAATGCGTACTCCCCCAAGCATAGGCTTTTGGCCTAAGTTGGTCTAGGGCCACGGCTGGCCTGGATAGTATCCAAAATCGTAGTTGGGGTTGTACTGAGCTGCTGCTTCCACTGCCTGAAGGGCTGCAGCGTGGAGGCGAGCGGCCTCCCCCTCTCTCTCATACTCGTCTGCCTCCTCTCTAGTTATAAAGTATCTCTATTTTACCTGAAAGTTAAAGAAGGCAGGAGCGGGAAGCGTAATAAAGAAGACGTGCTCCCTGTCAAAGATTAGTCGGTACAAAAGGGCTTGTTTGTTCCTCTCAAGAAATTGATAGCGTACCATAGCATTATAATCAAGGAAAGCAGGTGGTAACTCAATGTCATTTTCCCTTGTGATTACCCCAAGATAATTAGCTAACCGGGTGACATAAATCCCAGCAAAGAAATCTTCATCTTTAGCATTATTATGTAGCCGCCTTGCAACAATGGCCCCCAAATTAAAGCGTTTATCACCCATTACCGCACACTTGAGGACACTAAGATCTGATGCACAAAGGTGGCTATGATCATGTTTACCATTAATGCATCTACTTATAAAGAGAGCAAAATAATGTATAGCAGGAAAGTGAATGCTCCCTATAGTAGCTTGTGTTACATTTCTAGTTTCTCCCCTGGTGATGCTAGCAAGGAACTCACAACAATCAATTTTACGAGGCTCGCTATGAATGCCCCACAGTTGAATTTTGCATGCATCATTAAAATCTTCTAGGTCCATGGTATATGATTTATCATAAAGATCAAATAGAACATTATGAGTATTACGCTGGGATATAAACTTAAATCTTCGCACAAATGAATCAGTGAGGTGGTAGTGCTGCCGACACGAAGTCTTCAAGGCCAGCATTTTGTACGTATGCGTCAAATTCCTCCTTAAAACCGGCATGAACCATGAACTGATCCGACGGCCATTCACAAGGCTGCACTAGAGCTTCCCTCAGTGGTTCAAGGTCTGGCTCACGTATTGCAAGTCTTGGGGCCTTCTTCATCGAGGAACCCCATTGGTATATCTTCCTAAACATTTTTCTTCTTCTGAAAAATTTCTGAAATTTTTTAGTGACTCAAAATAAAAGTGAACAAAACTCAACAAGATCGATAGCAACTACTCCTACAAGTGTCTAGAGGCTATATCATGCATCAAAACTACTTTGGACCATATAAATTTGACATGCAAGCTCAAGAACAAGGTCACCACAGCAGCAAAAATTTGCAATATATAAAGCATTAGAACAAAAACTAATTGGACCATTGGAGGAGTTACATACCGAAGAACAATCCCCCAAAACAGTTTTGCGAATGGAGCTTTGAGCAAGGAGATCGAAAATGGCAGCAAAATGAGCTAGAACACGGGTTTGAGCAACGGGATGATTTTTTCTGGAGAAGACAAAGTGGATGGGTGCTGGAATAAGTGAGGGGGACCCACATGGGACCCACAAGCCACCCAGGCGCGCCCTGTGGGCTTGTGGCCCACTGGTGCTGCCCCTGGTGTGTTTTCAGTGCCAGAAATTCTAAAATATTACATAAAAAATCATACTAAATTTTCAGGACATTTGGAGAACTTTTATTTTCGGGACATTTTTTTATTTCACGGATAATTCAGAAAACAGACGGATAATAGTATCTTTGCTTTATTTATTCCAAATAACAGAGAGTAAAAGTTGGGTACAGAAAGTTATGTTTACTAAATTCATCCATCTCATGCCCATCAAAAGGAATCCATTAACAAGGTTGATCAAGTCTTATTAACAAACTTCTTCCGAGTGACATGAAACCGGAGAATTTTCGTATAACACTAGGTTACCTCAACGGGGATATACATGTCCCCAGCAATAAGAATATCATATTTCTTTTTGACAGTAGGGATAGGGAATTCGAAACCTCCAATAGCAATAGTTGAAATTTTTCCAATAGAATTGATGCTATTAACTTGAGGTTGTTTCTTTGAAAAGTGTACCGTATGCTCATTACCATTAACATGAAAAGTGACATTGCCTTTGTTGCAATCATTAACAGCCCCTGGAGTATTCAAAAAGGTCTACCAAGGATGATCGACATGCTGTCGTCCTCGGGTATATCATGAATAACAAAGTCCGTTAAAATAGTAACATTTGCAACTACGACAGGCACATCCTCACAAATACCGATGGGTATAGCAGTTGATTTATCAGCCATTTGCAAAGGGATTTCAGTAGGTGTCAACTTATTCAAATCAAGTCTATGATATAAAGAGAAAGGCATAACACTAACACCGGCTCCAAGATCACATAAAGCAGTTTTAACATAGTTCCTTTTAATGGAGCATGGTATAGTTGGTATTCCTGGATCTCCTAGTTTCTTTGGTATCCCACCTTTAAATGTGTAATTAGCAAGCATGGTGGAAATTTCAGCTTCCGGTATCTTTCTTTTATTCGTAACAATATCTTTCATATATTTAGCATAAGGAGACATTTTCAGAATATCAGTCAAACGCATACGCAAAAAGACAGGTCTAAGCATTTCAACAAAGCACTCGAAATCCTCATCATCCTTTTTCTTGGATGGTTTAGGAGGAAAGGGCATGGGTTTCTGAACCCATGGTTCTGTTTCTTTACCATGCTTTCTAGTAATGAAGTTTCTCTTATCATACCTTTTATTCTTAGGTTGTGGGTTATCAGGATCAACAGCAGGTTCAATCTCCACATCATTATCATTACTAGGTTGAGCATCAACATCAACATCATCATTAACATTATCACTAGGTTCATGTTCATCACCAGATTGTGTCTCAGCACAAGAGATAGAAATATCATTTGGATTCTCAGGTGTGTCTACAACAGGTTCACTAGAAATATGCAAAGTCCTATCAGTTTTCTTTTTCTTTTTATTACTAGGACTAGGTGCATCAGTATTAATTCTCTGAGAATCTTGCTCAACTCTCTTAGGATGGCCCTCAGGATACAAAGGTTCCTGAGTCATTTTACCACCTCTAGTCATAACTCCAACAGCATTATCATTCACCTTATTATTCATCTCATTTAGCAAATCATTTTGTGCCTTGAGAACTTGTTCTACTTGAGTTTTTACCATGGAAGCATGTTTACTAATAAGTATAAGATCATTAACAGTTCTACACATGTAGTCACCCAAGCAGTCAAGCATATAAGCATTGCATTTCAATTGTCTACTAACATATGCATTGAAATTTTCTTGCTTAACAATAAAGTTATCAAATTCATCCAAGCATTGACTAGCAGACTTATTATAAGGGATATCACCTTCATCAAATCTATAGAGAGAATTTACCTTTACTGCCTGTGTCGGGTTATCAAGACCATGTATTTCTTCAATAGGTGGTAAATTCTTAACATCTTCAGCTTTAATACCTTTTTCTTTCATAGATTTCTTTGCCTCTTGCATATCTTCAGGACTGAGAAATAGAATACCTCTTTTCTTCGGAGTTGGCTTAGGAGGTGGTTCGGGAAAATTCCAATCATTATCATTACTTAATATATTATTCAATAGCACTTCAGCTTGTTCAACAGTCCGTTCCCTGAAAACACAACCAGCACAACTATCTAGGAGGTCCCTAGAAGCATCGGTTAGTCCATTATAAAAGATATCAAGTATTTCATTTTTCTTGAGAGGATGATCAGGCAATGCATTAAGTAATTGGAGAAGTCTCCCCCAAGCTTGTGGGTGACTCTCTTCTTCAACTTGCACAAAGTTAAATATTTCTTGTAAAGTAGCTTGTTTCTTATGGGCAGGAAAATATTTTTTAGAGAAGTAATATATCATATCCTGGGGACTACGCACACAACCAGGAGCAAGAGAATTAAACCATATCTTAGCATCACCCTTTAACGAGAAAGGAAATAACTTAAGATTATAGTAGTAACGATTTTTTTTCCTCATGAGCAAATAGGGTGGCTATATCATTTAATTTAGTAAAATGTGCCACAACAGTTTCAGATTCATAACCATGGAAAGGATCATATTCAACCAAAGTAATTAACTCAGGATCGACAGAGAATTCATAATCCTTATCAGTAACAAAGATAGGTGAAATAGCAAACTTAGGATCATATTGCATTCTAGCATTCAAAGATTTTTCTTTCCACTTGCATAGTAATTTCTTAAGATCATATCTATCCTTACAAGCAAGAAAGTCCCTAACTACCTCTCCATCCATAACATAACCCTTGGGTATATCAGGAAATTCATATCTAGGGGAGCTAGGTCTAGCAGGTGTTTCAAGGTGTTTAGTTTCAATAATTTCATCAGTTTCAGAAATATCATCAGTTTCAGCATTAACTCTAGCAAGTTGTTCATCGAGAAATTCACCCAGTGGCACAGTATTATCAAGCAAAGCAGTAGTATCATCATAAGCATCATGCATAGCAGAAGTAGCATCATCAATTACTTGCGACATATTAGAATGAATAGCAGGTGGTGGTGTCTCAAGCTTACTCAAAACAGAAGGTTCCTCAGTGCAGAGCTAGATGGCAGTTCCTTACCTCCCCTCGTAGTAGAGGGATAGATCTTGGTTTTGTTGTCTTTCAGATTCCTCATAATGATCAATAGATATAAATCCCAAGTGACTCAGAGAATAGAGCTACGCTCCCCGGCAACGGTGCCAGAAAAAGGTCTTGATAACCCACAAGTATAGGGGATCGCAACAGTTTTTTAGGGTAGAGTATTCAACCCAAATTTATTGATTCGACACAAGGGGAGACAAAGAATATTCTCGAGTATTAACAACTGAGTTGTCAATTCAACCACACCTGAAAGACTTAATATCTGCAGCAAAGTTTTTAGTAGCAAAGTAGTATGGAAGTAACGGTAACGGTGGCAAAAGTAACAGTAGCAGTTTTGTGATGATTGTAATAGTAGCAACGGAAAAGTAACTTAGCAAAGATCAATATGTGAAAAGCTCATAGGCAACGGATCAGTGATGGATAATTATGTCGGATGGCATTCATCATGCAACAGTTATAACCTAGGGTGATACAGAACTAGCTCCAATTCATCAATATAATGTAGGCATGTATTCCGAATATAGTCATACGTGCTTATGGAAAAGAACTTGCATGACATCTTTTGTCCTACCCTCCCGTGGCAGCGGGTAGGGATGAAAATGGAGTGGAAACTTTCTGTATTTCCGAAGGAAAAATGGAAACGGAGAGGAAATATGAAAATGGAAACGGAAATCTACAAAATGGAAGTGGAAGTGGAATTTTTAATGCGGAAACGGAAACAAAAACAGAACGGTGTTTTCCGGTAGAATAGGCGCGGAAACGGAAATTTCTGTTTTCGTGAATATGGAATTTCCGTTTTTATTCTAGACCTATGGCTTTTTTGTAGTCCAACCACCAAACAACACATAATTATGCAATGAGCAGAATTGATCGTTTGAGCCCAACTTCTACTACCACACATGTACTCAGCTTAACCCTATACGCAATTGTCCAGCACTACTACAATACTACACTAAGTTGCTAACATAATGATATTATTTTGTAGCCATGTTAACAATTCATTAAATTTGTTTGTGTTTTGTGTGTATTTCTCTATGATTCGAGAGTTTTTTAAGTTCCGGTCAACACCCACTTCTGTTTTCGTGTCCGCTTTGTATTCGCTCCATGTTCGTTTCCGGTAGTATCTATTTCCGTATTCATTTCTGGGGTTTCTGTATTTGTTTCCGCTTCTGCAAAAATATATGAAAACAAATGTGGTAGCACTCAGTTCCGTCCATTTCCGCTCCGTTTTCATCCCTAGCAGCGGGGTCCTAATGGAAACTAAGGGATATTAAGGCCTCCTTTTAATAGAGAACCGGACCAAAGCATTAGCACTTAGTGAATACATGAACTCCTCAAACTACGGTAATGACCGGAAAGAATCCCAATTATTGTCACCTTGGGGTATGCGGATCATAACACGTAATAGGTGTCTAGAACTTGCAAGATAGGATCAAGAACACAAATATATTCATGAAAACATAATAGGTTCAGATCTGAAATCATGGCACTCGGGCCCTAGTGACAAGCATTAAGTATAGCAAAGTCATAGCAACATCAATCTCAGAACATAGTGCGTACTAGGGATCAAACCCTAACAAAATTAACTCGATTATATGTTAAATTTCAACCAACCCATCACTGTCCAGCAAGCCTACGATGGAATTACTCACTCCCGGTGGTGAGCATCATGAAATTGGTGATGGAGGAAGGTTGGTGATGATGATGGCGACGAATCCCCCTCTCCGGAGCCTCGAACGGACTCCAGATCAGCCCTCCCGATGAAGAACAGGAGGTGGCGGCGGCTTCGTATCGTAAAACGTGATGAATTCTTCTCTTCGATTTTTTCTCTCTCCGGATGTGAATATATAGCGTTGGAATTAGGGTCGAAGGAGGTACAGGGGGCCCACAAGCCACCTAGGCGCGCCCCGGGGGGGGGCACCCCCCAGGCTTGTGGGCAATGGGTGGACCCCCTTGATAACCCACAAGTATAGGGGATCTATCATAGTCCTTTCGATAAGTAAGAGTGTCGAACCCAACGAGGAGCAGAAGGAAATGACAAGCGGTTTTCAGCAAGGTATTCTCTGCAAGCACTGAAATTATCAGTAACAGATAGTTGTATGATAAGATAATTCGTAACGAGTAACAAGTAACAAAAGTAACTAAAGTGCAGCAAGCTGGCCCAATCCTTTTTGTAGCAAAGGACAAGCCTGGACGAACTCCTATATAAAGCAAAGCGCTCCCGAGGACACATGGGAATTGTTGTCAAGTTAGTTTTCATCATGCTCATATGATTCGCGTTCGTTACTTTGATAATTTGATATGTGGGTGGACCAGTGCTTGGGTGCTGTCCTTCCTTGGACAAGCCTCCCACTTATGATTAACCCCTCTCGCAATCATCCGCAACTACGAAAGAAGAATTAAGATAAATCTAACCATAGCATGAAACATATAGATCCAAATCAGCCCCTTACGAAGCAACGCATAAACTAGGGTTTAAGCTTCTGTCACTCTAGCAACCCATCATCTACTTATTACTTCCCAATGCCTTCCCCTAGGCCCAAATCATGGTGAAGTGTCATGTAGTCGACGTTCACATAACACCACTAGAGGAAAGACAACATACATCTTATCGAAATATCGAACGAATACCAAATTCACATGATTACTTATAACAAGACTTCTCCCATGTCCTCAGGAACAAACGTAACTACTCACAAAGCATATTCATGTTCATAATCAGAGGAGTATTAATTATCATTAAGGATCTGAATATATGATCTTCCACCGAATAAACCAACTAGCATCAACTACAAGGAGTAATCAACACTACTAGCAACCCACAGGTACCAATCTGAGGTTTGAGACAAAGATCGGATACAAGAGATGAACTAGGGTTTGGAGAGGAGATGGTGCTAGTGAAGATATTGATGGAGATTGACCCCCTCTCGATGAGAGGATCGTTGGTGATGACGATGTCTTCGATTTCCCCCTCCCGGAGGGAAGTTTCCCCGGCAGAACAGCTCCACCGGAGCCCTAGATTGGTTTTGCCCAAGTTCCGCCTCGAGACGGCGGCGCTTCGTCCCGAAAGGTTTCTTCTGATTTTTTCCAGGTCAAAACACACCATATAGCAGAAGATGGGCATCGGGGGCCTGCCAGGTGGCCCACAAGGCAGGGGGCGCGCCCTCCACCCTTGTGGATGGCTGGTGGCCCCCCTCTGGTGCTTTCTTCGCCCAATATTTTTTATTAATTCCAAAATAACTCTCTGTAAAGTTTCAGGACTTTTGAAGTTGTGCAGAATAGGTCGGTAATATTTGCTCCTTTTCCAGTCCAGAATTCCAGCTGCCGGCATTCTCCCTCTTCATGTAAACCTTGTAAAATAAGAGAGAAAAGGCATAAGTATTGTGCCATAATGTGTAATAACAGCCCAAAATGCAATAAATATCAACATAAAAACATGATGCAAAATGGACGTATCACCCCTCTAGTTGATTCTTTCGTCAATATTTTTTATATATTCCAAAAATATTCTCCGTAAATTTTCAGGTCAATCCGAGAACTTTTATTTCTGCACAAAAATAACACCATGGTAATTCTGCTGAAAACAGCGTCAGTCCGGGTTAGTTCAATTCAAATCATGCAAATTAGAGTCCAAAACAAGGGCAAAAGAGTTTGGAAAAGTAGATACGATGAAGACGTATCACTGGCCCGTCCAACATCATAGTAAAATACTTAGCACAGACTGCATCATTGACATCCAACATCTCCATAACCAATTCATAACTCTCAATCCAAGCCTCGGGAGGGAGATCAGCTGTATAATTAGGCACCTTACGAGGGCCCTTAAAATCCTTAGGCAGACGTTCATTATGCAGAGCCGGTACCAAACACGGCACTCCAACCGTCCTAGAGATCGTCCCAGCTTCAAATGAGGCCGAAAGGTTGACTGGAGGCTGCTGATAAGCTCCTAGTAAGGCCGCTGCTGCTGCCTCCGCCTCTTGGTGAACTCTGGCTTGGTCTACAACTGTCTGAGCATGAGTAAGGGGCCGGTTATTCCCACGGGGCGGGTTATCATCACGGGCGGTGGCGGGTCACGACGCCGTTCACTGCTGGAAACTGCCGGCGACTCAATCCGACGGCTGTAACTTTGACTTGGGTGAGGGGTCGAATGAACACGCTCACGACTGTACGAATAAGCCGCCTGTTGTGCAATAGCTGTCTAAAGAAGCTCCACCGTGTTCCGGGTCTCCACTGCAACTGGAGACTCGCCCTCGATCAGAATACCCGCCAGTCGTGTTGCTGCTGCTATCATATTATCCACCGGGTTAGAGTAATGGCCAGAGGGTGTTGGAACCCGTCTAGGCGGGGTCTAATCCCTACGAGGTGGGTCCGGCAAACGAGGCTGAGCCGCCGCATCGCTCCCTGGCACCTCTGCAGCCCGGGTTACACCGGGCGGGTTACTTGTTTCTGCCCCAGGTGTATTAAAAAGGTTCCGTCCCTCATACTGCAAAGGCAGGCAGCTTTGGTGTCTCCTTCGAAGAACAGCGTTGGACGCATTCTGATCCAGACTCAGGCGAAAAGCTTCTACCCTTATCCGCTGTGACTCGACCTCCATCAGGGCTCATTCTATCGCCATCCTGGCATTCTCCGCATTATGATCCTCCTGGACCTTGGCCACCTCATCTCGCACCTTTGCAACCTCTGCATTATGATGTACTTGATTCGCCGCGGTAACCTCTATTGCCAACAAGGTTGTTAACGTGCCCAAGAGTTCAGATAAAACCTGAGCCGGCGGCCGGGCTGAGCCGCTCGCCCCAGCTGTTGCAGCAGCAGTTGAGTCGGATGTCATGGCAGTTGTTGTTGATGAATTGAGAGCTGGCCCTGTGCCAGCCATGAAGATCGCAGCCCTGGATGGCGGCTCATAGGGGTCCGGAATACTGTTGCCATTGGAATAGCCCCCAAGCCCGCCGTCTTGAACCTGATAGATCGATTCCGTCTCTCCAGTTGAGGACTCATCACCTGAATAGATGGCAGTCTCCCCTCCAGATTCGGAACCTTCCGTAAGCTCCATGCCTTGCGTGAAACCGACGAAAACATGCTTCCGCCCGGGTTGAACCCTGGCGGGTCGCGCGCGCCGAGCCGGCTCGACGATGTTGGTGCAGATGTCCGGCTCAGGCACTGATTCGCCGATCTTGCCAATGAAAACGTGAATCCTGCTGAAGGGGACCCGGTACCCGTACTCGATTGAGTCGGCCTCGGGGCCCCAGCCAGCGTCATCGATGTAAAGCTTGCTGCGGTGACTCTTGGTCATCCTGCCAACGGCGTATCCTTCGATCCCTGAGAAAGAGCCATTCAAGAACTCGAAACCACTGTGCGCTGGCCCCACGGTGGACGCCAACTGTCGTGGTTTTGTCACGGCAGATGCCCTTGTGAAAGGACTTAGGTGTGGAGCCATCGCAACGTAGGTTAACTTGAAGGGGTTGAGCGGGACAAAAGACACAAGGTTTACCCAGGTTCGGCCCCTCACAACGAGGTAAAAGCCTACGTTCTGCTTCGAGTTGTATTGATTGAGTATCGATTACAAGGGAGCAGAATTGCTTGACCTAGCTATCGATTAGTTGTTTTTCTTGAGTTCACCCGCCCCAGGGTCTTGCCTTTATATACACAAGTCGAGGCCCCGGGCTTACAAGAGTCCAAGTCAGATCACACAACGTGACCAACTCGGTTTCTAAGTCGCCCTGCCTTGCTAGGCAAGTCGCCATCGTGTTGGCTCACACCTTCCGGGTCATGATTCTACTGCCAGGTCTTGGGCCTTCAGTAGGCCCACCTTGTAAGCCGCCACCGGTCTTCATATTTCATCTTCTTGGACCTACTTGGGCTTTTCTCATATTGAGTCGCCAGCAGTGTAACCCGGCCCCTCCTGGGCGGGTCACACCTCGGGGTTACATCCCCAACACTCGGTATAAAAACTTGGCAAGCTGGAGTAGTTTAGTCCATCAACTACCAAAAATAACGATCGACACTCTAAACTTGTCAGGTGAGAGCATATATGGTCTTATGTATGCCACCCCCACTTATTCTGTCTACTTGGCTTCGCTGGTGCATATATGGTCATATATATATGGTCTTATATATAATATGATGTGCCCACGTTGCTTTGCTGATGCTCAATTGTACATTTTGGTCCTTCGATTCATTTTTTCCTATGTGTCAGCTCTTAAGTTTAGGTCATGATGAATCTAGAGATGGCTTATTTTAAAATTAAATAGGGTTCTCAACATTCCTTACCTGATGATTATTGAGAATAGTATGCAATGGAGCTTATGCAACATGTAGCTTGTGGAGTTAGCACATTGCTCGCAAGATGATTTTCATAGTTAGAAGTTATTCAAATGTATACGCCGGAGTTATAACATTGCTTGTTGGAGAACGACGCAGATATAATCTCATATCAACCCGTTGAGCGCTCCCATGTCCGCTACTCCTGTGACTATGTGCCCCAATGTATGATTGTGCCATTGTGGCAAGCAGTTGCTGCTTTCTCCAGCATAGTCCGCCGACGGCGGAATGAGAACATGTGTACTCAATCTTCATGCAATTTTGCGCAGGGGCTGGGTTTGGATACGTTTTTGTGCATGTGGGCAGGGCATTGGCACAATTCTATGCTTGTGGGCATATGCCCAAACCCCGACCTGATAATCTGTCATGAATCTCTACTCCAATGATCACCGAGTGAAATACTTGGAGCTGCTGCATATTGCACCTAGGAAGTGGTGTTGAGACTTGGAGCTGCTGTTCTTTACCTCTTCTTAGTTACAATAATGAGATCTGGTATTTGGGCAATTGCGGCTACTTCATGTTATGTGCTATCAGTTGTGTTATTTACTTACGTGTGTGATTTTCAGCTTGTCAACTATGGATTTTTGATAAACTGAATTGAAATAACTGTTTTCTCTTGAATTATTCCCTATCGACGAGGGTATAATATTGTTTACTGCAAAGCTACCTGGTCACCTGGTGGATACGGGCATGAGCAGATTTTTGCGCCTGTTGCCATGGGTATGGGTGGGGTTTTGTGTCCGTGACCAACTTGGTAGTGTAAAATGCCGCCCTGTACCATTGTTGGTAGTGTACAATGATTGATGATAACACTGAAGCTCCATACTTCCATCTGTTGCTTATTCTACCATTGTTCGATATTCTTGTATAACTGTCTTAAGAATTGTTAGGCCATCACTCAGGCTTCCGCCATAGATTGTTAAGTCATGTAAAACAAGAAGAGTGAGCTTGTCTCGGAGACACTGATGAAAAATGCACAGAAATATCCCACTATATGTATTCGTGTTTCTCCTGCATGATGTTAAGTAGTTAGACCGGCGAGTTGGATGTAACCTTACTTGTGAACTGGACAGAAGTTCCAGTGCTTGAGTTTGAAATTTCACTGTGAAATATTAGTAGTAATAACTCAAAATGTACAAAATATTCAGCTGAATAGGGGGGAGAAACTGAGCTTAATCATAGTCAACTTTATGACATGAAGAGTGAGCTTTATGTTGGATTGCGTGCCGTGACGCTACGGCCCGAAGGGGCGACGCAACGACAGCGTGCGGGTCGGGGCGACGGCAGGAAGACCTCTGGGCAGCGGCATGGACCACATGCCGTGGCGCTACGGCCCGAAGGGGCGACGAACCTGCGGAGTGTGGATCGGTGCAGCCACGGGGACTGTGCGCCGCGACGCTACAGCCTGAAGGGGCAGTGTAGCGGCGGCTCGCGGGTCGGGGTAGCCGTGGCGATGGCCCGACAGGCGGCGGCGTGGATCGTGTGCCACGGCGCGACAGCCCGAAGGGGCGACGCAAAGGCGGCGGCTACTACGGGGGTAGCCGTCGGAAGGATCTCGGTGCGGTGGGAGCGGCACGTGGGTCGGGGCAGACGGCGGGAAGACCTCGGGGCAGCGACGCAGCAGTCCGAAGGGACGACGTGACGGTAACCTCTGGCGTGATCGGCGATAGGCGCGTGCTCGGGGACGTGCTTGGCAAAGACAGGCGCGTGATCGGTTGATCAGACCGACGGCGGCGCTGTACGCGCCATGGCCGGGACGACGTGCAGATCGGAGTCGATGGCGACGTTGTCGGTGATGTCCCAGGCGATGACGACGAAGACGGACCGGCAATGAAGACCACGCGGACGAGCGGCCGGCAGCAAGGCATGAAGGCGTCCCTTGGGCGGCGCGTCCAGTCTTGCCGCGCGGTTGATGACTAAGTGGCTGGTGTAGAGTCGACGCCGATGTCGGAGTAGAGGCGCGGGGTTCGACGGCGGTGGCAGGCGATGCAAACCGATCTTAGATCGAAAAGCCAAAGAGAAAAACACCGATCAATGCAACCGGCAGAAGAGAGAGAAAAAACCCGGATCATGTGATAGGGAAAAAAACTCTCTAGGACAGCCGGTCAACATGACCGATGGACGAACCCTAGATACGGACGGCACGGCCCCCGTCAGCGGTCATGGAGGCCGAACGCCTCAGGGGCGGCGGGCGGGGTGGAAGCGGCGGACAGCGGCTAGGGTTTGGATCAGTTAGGCTGATACCATGTTAGAAGGGATAAAAGAGGGATTGGTGGAATCGTTTGATGATGGATGTTGTATTGAGCCTCACGGGCGAGTATATATAGAGTACAGAATTGGAGGGCAAGAAGCCTCTCCTAGAGATAAGGTAGGAGACGGATTACAAATTCTAAACTACATGTAAACCAAATATATCTCTAACACTAAGCTACCAACTTTGTTTCCTAAAGGCAGATGATGTTTGCCTTGGTTTGCATAGCAACACGGTGGTGAGCGGGGTTATTCAGGCGGTGCACGTGCCAATTCAGAATGCAGCAGTTGTGGTTGTTGATGGAAACAAAAGGAGCTCAGAATGATCCTAATCAGAGAAGCATAGCTAAAGACGCATAGCGACCACCAAACTGCAGCTTTGGCAAGCACACAGACAATAGACTGAACTTTGACGAGCACACCAGCAGACTGAACATGACCGAAGCAAAGACCAAAAACCAGTAGGATACACCGGCAGGTACCACCAGAAGAATGCGCGGAGGGAGTCCTAAGCAGTCGCCCTGCGTCCGTGCGGCTGGCGCCCCGTTCTAACCTATCATGATGTCAAGCGGTTTCCACCGCTCCCCAGGTCTGTTGGCACTTCTAGCTCACCCAGTTTGGCACGGGCGTGCTCATGGGGGGTGGCGGGGATTGACATGGACATGGATGAGAAGTTCGAACTGGCGCTGTAGAAAAGGTGAAGGACAGGGCCGTCGTGCGCCCGTGCCTGGCACCCGGCGCGTACCAGTGAAAGTGGTGGCCCGACCTTGCTGCTACAGCTATAAATATGTACACAAAAACTAGGAGTTCACTACTTGTGACTCCTTAAACCAGGTTCAGGTCCAACATCATCATTTAATGAAAACTCTTGTAAAACTCATGGACTCAAAAAGGGCATGCTAGCCCGATTTTCATTATAGATAACTGAAATGTAGCAATGTTCTGAGTTCTGACCAACCATGACATTAAGAGTTCAACAAGCTGAAAACACAGCAGGTATGGACGAGTCGCACCTAACAACTAAGAAAAGGTTCCAGCACAAGACCAACAGATAGAAAGCGAAAAACAAGACCAACAGATAGAAAGCGAGAAACTAAAGGTAGCGAGGAGCGATAATGGCCACCATTACAAATCTTACATTCTTAAAAAGTTGATCCCCACTACAACCAATTCTCTCAATATGCATACCGCCCACATCATCATCGACATGCATCCATCCAACTCAGCAAGTCCGCCACCTCAGCAAAAGAATTACACGATTTAAATCATCTGGTTTAATCACACATCGGTTTCTCTTCCTCTTTCTCTTCTGAAACCCACGAGACATTTACTCTTCTAAAACCCACGGGACATCATCTTTAATACCCTGCCCGAGACAAACCATCTCTTATCCTCAGCCCCCGCCGCTTGTGATTCTCATTGGTCTGCACGTCCATCTTCTCTCCGGTCAGAAATCTTGAAGCCTCCATGGAAGATGGGCATCAACTATGAGCTTGGGCTGCGCCACTCGATGGCAGACGATCCATCCCCAACGCCATCTCCTAGGTCTGGCAGCCCTGGCCTATAACTTCTCTGGCGGCCTGAATTTTTGTTGCAGAAGCGGGACTCTGGCAGCCGGGGACCAATACATTTAGGTCGGGCGGCTGTTCCATCGCCGATCCCCAGAATCCCAGATCCTCAATGAAGGCACAACCATTGAGGATTCTACCCACTGTTACTCTACCAAACAGGAGGGCGTCAACTGTGCATCGTGGAATCAGCTTATGCTTCCGACGAACTCGACGACCGCGGCAAGCATTCGCGACCACGGCCGCTGCGCCCACGCCTCTGTTGCGAAGTGGAAAGGGCGAAGGCAGATGGCAGACTGGTGTGTGTTTTGCAACATCGCCTGCGCGCCCCCGCTTCCACCACCGCTCTCTTCTACTGTGCTCCGTACACCGTCCCCTCACTGTCTCTTCTGTCTCTGATATACACGCTGTTATGATAAACATATATCGGAGACCTTCTGTTGTTTGTGTGAAAGCGGTGCTATATGTCGTTTTGCTTGCTAAACATGCGACCTTCCGATGTTGTGTGCAGGGTGACAAGGTCGTTGCTTTCTAGCCTTCCAGGGCATCAATCCCTCAGCGTTCAGGTACTTTCTGGTTTTTGCAGTTTGTTCTTTCAGTGTCATGTCGCTGTCATTGGCCTAGATGTGGTATTAGCATACGCCATTAACTCAGTAGTGCTTTTGCTCATCTCGTGGAACTGTTGGCCAGCATCACGAGAATTGGTAATTGAGTACCTAAACAACAATTCAAATCTGCTCTCCATCGATTTGTTTGGATGGTGTCGGACAAAGACACAACATTTCATTGGATCATATATCTTACCATATGTGCCTCTGCATCGCACAACTCCGTCACTCTCCGTCCAGGCTAACAACACTACGTACTCCAAATGGATTTTTCAAGGTGGCTTTTTCACTTGGACATAAGATAATGGATATCATTTTAGATTATACAATGTGATTTTGATTGTTTCCATCTTCCGCCACCATCCATGGGGGTAGCTACAACATGGGCGAACCTGGCGTCGCCACCGGTCGGAGGAGGTGAGCTTGGAAAAATAACTTCAACTTATTTGCGCTATTTAGTCTTTAGACCAGAAGTTAATTCACAATCGAGGGGAAAAATGCAGTGAGGTTGTATCTTTTGGAAATGCAAATTAGTGAGATCTTTGAAGAAACTAAAACGTCGAAACTCTGGGCGGACTAGATCAAGCCCATTCAGATCACAACACATTATTTAATTTTATTCTAACCTATCTTATATACATTGTCAACATGAATAAGTGGCCTTTTTGCTTTTTGTTTATTTGTTCTATAAAAGAAGTCCTCTCTGATCTGTAGAGTTCTTACTCCCAAGGATTTTGATTCTGACATACCATATATATACTGTCAACACCAATCAGGGGCCTGTTTATTGGTTGTTTATTTGTGCAATAAAAATAGTACTCTGATCTTCAAAGTTCCAACTCTGTAGGGAATTCATAAGCATCTGGTCTGTAACACTTGACCTTTTTAAACTAAAACTACCAAACGAACAGTTGAGACCCATCTAACTCCCAAGGATTTTGATTCTGGCATATCATATATATACTGTCAACACCAATCAGGGGCCTATTTATTGGTTGTTTATTTATTTGTGCTATAAAAGTAGTACTCTGGTCTTCAGAATTCCTACTCTGTAGGGAATTCATAAGCATCTGGTCTCTAACACTTGACCTTTGTAAACTAAAACTACCAAACGAACAGTTGAGACCCATCTTTTCCTTAAATAAGATGGATGGCAGTTCAGTTTACTTTCTCCTAACAGGGGTGAGCACTAGCAACTGTCCTGGCTAAAACTTTGCCTGTTTATTAGTTGACCATTCCCTTCTTAATTATTTTGTGGTTTATTGGTTTTCTTCTTTCTATTTTTGAGCAACTATGTTTAGAACAGTCTTCTATTGTCGTGTTATGCTTATCTTGCGACTATTATATTTGAGCCCCATCTTCATGTCCACCAATAGATGGTCAAATTTATCAGCACTAACCCATGTTTATTTCTCCATTTCCTAATTGTAGGATCTTGCTATCATGGCCAGACAAAGCAATTAGGTAGTCCAAGATATCTCTCCAAATAAACTAACCTAATTCTGTTTCACAATTTTCTTCTAGATGTGCAAACATTCATTCGGTCTTATAGAAAAATTAGTTTTAACGGTTTTGGCCTGCTCATATTTATGTTATTTCCTGTAATATTTTCCTGCCTAACATCATAACATCAGATGTACGATCCAATTTCAGTAGTTTGATGAGATATGAAGTGAGAAGATGCATCAACAATGTTAACTTTTTTGTGCTGAAATGTGTCACTACGATAAATATCATACACTACATGTTTTCACTTTGTCCTATCTCTCTAAATCATTTTTGAATTTCGCGCCGCAACGCGCGGGGTATCATCTAGTTTACTCAGAGAAACACAACAGGCTTTAGACCAACATCATGGCTGAGCACACATCTCAGGAGCCACCAGTGCTAGAAGCCCCCCATGCTTCTGGAAACTGAAAACTGCAAAAAGGAAGAAAAAAAAAGGCGACAATAAAGAATAAGTTTGGCTTCAAGATGTCCTTGATTGATATACTAGATAAGAGAATAGCATGGCAAGCAGTTTGATGTAGAGGAATGCCGCTTGACCAAATTTCTTTTGTTTGAAATCAAAATGGCTTGACCAATTTTCTTTGTTAACATGGACATATGGCCATCAGACGCCTTAAGACTCAAAAAAGCTTCACACTGACGATAGGCTGGGAATAACAGTAAAACTGAAAACAATGAGCCAAACGCAGATAAACAACATTTAATCCTTGCTTATTAGATGTCAGTGTAATCTACCAACTGGAAGCAGAGATAAACTATATTTAGGAACAGAAACATCTGCTATCTTCATCAACCTTTGTACATTTACTATTAGGATACTAGATACTAGATACAAATATGTTTTGCAAAGGGTCTCATACACAGATTAATGTGTAAGTACAGCAAACTTGTTAGAACAAGTAGGAAAACTTCAGAAACATACTAAAGATGAAGTATGACAAAAGGTAACTTACAATTTGAGAAAGAACATTTTTCCTTGATGCTGATTTTCTTAAAATGCACACCACATGTACTCAGGATATTCAAAATTTTGCGAATTCCCGCATCAACCTTTGTACATTCAATCTTCACAACCTCTAGGTGGGCGCAGACAAATGATTGTTCTGTTGTTTCTGGGGCTGCTGTTGCTCGTACAAGGTTCTATCAGAAAGATTACCTTTAGTAAGATCAACCGAATATACATGATAATTCTTTTCATAACAGAGCAACATCTTTATATACAAATAATATACCTTAGTGTTACCAAGCTGAAGAGTGAGCATCTCAAGAAGTGGAGAGTGTTGAAGAATGCAAACTAGATCAATAGTCATGAACCACTCATTGAGGAGCAAAGTCTTTAATGCACCAAATAGGGGGCACCGTTCTAAATCCTATCGGTAGATAAACTGGACAAATTACAAGTGAACAGAAAGAGAAGTATAAGGCTCAAGATAAAATAATTGAAGTTAATTAGTAGGAGCTTCAGGTACTATTAATTTCAAAAGTGTACCCAAGAAAAGAGAAAACTACACCTCAAGCATCGGAAATATCGCACTTTATTCAATTAAGACTCTATGTTATTAAACCAATGGTACGAGAGCCATTTGTATAGATAAAAAAAATACCAAACAGTGGCGAAGAAGAAAAGGAAGTTGATAATATGCAGGTCTAACAATGAATAATAAGTAAGTGCAAGCATACCATTATAGGTTCAGCTATCAACTCCAAATTGACAACATTAGACAAACCACCGAGAAGCACATCCCCCTCTATAGGATAAGCATGACGATCACATTCATGAAAATCACAACCCATCTGGTTCTTCTTACAGTGATAATGACACGCATGGCCAAGCTGGATATAGGCTGTTACTAGAAAGGGCATATCCTCAAGTAAAGGTGTCACACCATCAAAATTATCAATTTGAAGTGAATTAAGATCTGGAGCAAAAATCCGAATGTGGAATTCCATAGGGACCATGCAGGAATTGGTGATGCAGAGACACTTTAGTGATTTCGATGATATCTTTCGTGCATAAATGTTGCAACCTTGCATCTTTAGTTCCTCTAAGACCAGGCAGCCCGAGAAATCTAGAGCGAAGCATGTAACCTCTTCAAGGTGTAAGATCTTCAAGTGATGGGAGATGAGAGGCATATCTAGTGCAAGTGGGTCCTCGTTAATGTCACCAGCTTTGAGTAGGAGCTCCTTAACTTGGCACTCTAGAGCGTAACTGATCAACAGCTCCAACAGCTCAGGGTTGGTGTATACCAAACCAAGTCGTCATGATCTGGATAATCCTCAGGGGAGGTACTGATCTCGCACTTGATGAGAGGTGAGCTTCCACGGAGTTGGATGAAAAACATCACCAACTGTTCACAACGCTCGCAGTCGGTAGCACTGAAGTGCAGGCTGGTGGTGCGCCTCCATAGTTCGCGCCACCTAGTATCTAGCACACAAGTCTTCAGGGCATCTTCCGGCGGAAGAAAGGCCAACACATGCCGGAGGAGGTCGTCGGTGAGGTTGCCGAGGCGGTCCTTGTCACCCTCCGCATCCATCACAAGCATTCCGTCGAACAAGGGACGGGTGCTGCGGGAGCAGGCAAAAAAAGTCAGTAGATGCACGAGAAAGCAGAAAGTCAATCAGGGTGACAGGATCTAGAGAAAAAGGAATAGAATGCCATATCACCTGAGCAGGAAGCTCCAGCCTCCGGCAGCAGCAGGAACGAACGGGGAGAACAAGACACCTCCTCCCACTCCTCCGGTATTTAAACCACAAGGGAGGGAATTTCCTGTGTGCCATTATTGCCGTGATCGTCTCTCAAAGTCGTACTCCTCTAATAATTGTCGTGATCAGGAAAAGATCTTATCAACAAGATCTTTTTCCTCTAGACCCATCTAAGCACATGCCACGTGTCCCCACAGATTTCAAAGCACCCTTTTTCTTCAAAGGTTCCGTTCCACTTTTCTCTCTCTTGAAATTCATAGGATCGTAGGTTTAAAAAACAAAATCCACAAGATCATCAGTGATATTTCCACAAGATCTTCGCCGGTAAGGCATTCGTCGGCCAGAGTAATATTCAACACGACAAGTCCGACGAGCGAGGTGTTATCATCTAAGAACCGTGCAACCTTCAACCTTGTGGTCTGTCCACGACGTGACACCGTTGGCTGCCGGTGTTCACTGTGCGTGGCTGATGTTGTCTTCTTTGGCTGTCGGCGTTCTCTGTGCGTGGCTGATGTCACTCTAGCCTGGCGCCCCACCCCTACCGATACAGCTATGGATACAGCTATGGACTCGGCGCCCCACCCCGACTGATGTCTCGTAGTGCTTAGCATACGGGACCAGCAGTGCTCAATTCATCAAATTCTGCTAATTCCTATCTTACTGGTGGACTGCACATTGACCTCTCCGGTGATTGGTTTTCGAGAATCCCCTCACCGATGATTGATTTTTTCTTAGTTATTTGACACTGGTGATTTATTTATTTTAAAATAAATTGCGGGTGAAAGACATGGTTGATTTAACAAGGAAATAAATCGGAGAGAGGCTAATAATTGCCGTGATCGGAAAAAAGATTATATCAAC
Organism: Thinopyrum elongatum; assembly: GCA_011799875.1. Lineage (NCBI taxonomy): Eukaryota > Viridiplantae > Streptophyta > Magnoliopsida > Poales > Poaceae > Thinopyrum > Thinopyrum elongatum. Next base: position 523,910,374 of record CM022302.1, on the reverse strand, counting down.
GAGGTCTTTTTCCTCTAGTCCCATCTAAGCACATGCCGCGTGTCCCCACAGATTTCAAGGCAACTTTTTCTACAAAGCCTTTGCTCCATTTTTCTCTCTCCTTAAATCTACAAGATCGTAGGTCCAAAAATACAAGATCGTAGGTCCAATAAAACAAAATCCACAAGATCGTTGGCGCTAATTTCACAAGATCTTACCCCGTAAGGCATTCCTCGGCCAAATCAACCTTCATCATTACATGTCCAACGAGCGACGACAACAAAATCAGAAAATCAGCAGAAACGCCAACCAGGTCGAGGAATCATCTGATTTGGGCCCTTCCTTTACAGCAAAACAAGAAAAGAAGAATGCAGCATCACGAGACCTTACCCCGAGTCGTGCACTAGGGGAAGCTCCAGCCGTCGCCGGTCGCAGGGAAGAACAGGAAGGGCAGCCGAACAACGATCCGTATATTTTTTTTCCACGAATACGTGGGATGCGTATCATTCCATTGATAGAGGGGTGAAAATACATGGTAGCAACCATCGTCAAGTGTACACTGCTAGGCGCTTACGATGATGCTATTGAGCATCAAGAGAGGAGATTGCTCAGCCCCAAGTAGAAGAGGATCAGGTTACAAGTATGATGTTGCTAAGGCCTCTAGCACCCGCGTTGGCCCAGGTGCAAGCTTCCTCCTGTATAGTGCGCAACAGGTGGGTATGGGAAGGCGTGATGCCATCGAAGATACAGGTGTTGCGGTGTTTCCAGGTCGTCCAGGCAGTGAGAGCAATGAGGGATCCCAGTCCCTTGCGATGGCTTGGCGGGGATGAATGAAGAGCGGAGGACCACCAGTGAAAGAGATCAACCGTGTCGTCCAGAGGTTGCATGGTGAGGCGGCACCAGTGCAAGATGCCATGCCAGACGGAGCGGGAGACAACGCAGCCAACAAGAAGATGGTGCATTGTCTCGTCTTCTTGATTGCAAAGGACGCACTGGAGGTTGTGCGGCAACCCATGGCGGGCGAGACGGGCGGCGGTCTAGCATCTGTCTAGGCCAGCAAGCCATAGAAAAAACTTGACGCCGGTAGGTGCTCATCTCTTCCATGTCAACTGCCAGTGGGGTTCGGCCGTGGATCCCTGAAAAAGGGCTCGGTAGCAGATCTTGGCGGAGTAGACGCCGCTGTCGGTCCAGCGCCACCGAGTGATGTCCGGCTCCGATCCAAGGGTAAAGATGCGTAGCGTAGACCCAGAGGTCCACATACTCGAGAGTGGCGGTGGGCACCACATATATCTTGTATCCAAGCGCGTTGAGGGATGGCATCACAGACAAGGCGCCGGTTTCTCCGGCGACGAGGCACGAGAGAGGTAAGGGTGGGGCCTAGCTCGGTGATGATGGAGGCGCTGTCAAGCCAATAGTCCGTCTAGAACTTGCAATGGCGGCCATCCCCAAGAGTCCACGAGGTAGAGGCTCTGACGATTTGCTTGACCTTGGGTTCGCATGGCAAGTTGAAGTGGCTCCAGGGATGCTGCGGGTCTGTGGCCTGCAGCCCTAACCAGCGCACACGCAGAGCAATGCCAGTACGCTGCAGGTCGCGGATACCAAGTCCGCCCAGCTCCAAGGGGCGGCACACGCGCTGCCAGTTGACCGGGCAATTCCCGGATATGGCCTGATGCCTCCCATGCCAAAGGAAATCTCGCATGATGCGCGTGGCCTGATTTTGGATGGGTGGGCAGATCGCCATGGCGAGGAGGAGATGCACTGGCATGGCGCCAGCACCTGCCATACGAGGGCGAGTCGCTCTCCACGGGAGAGGAGAGAGGCGTGCCAGGAGGAAAGCTTCTTGGCGAGCTTCTCCATCAGACACTACTAGAAAAAAGGCTATAGCTAATATGGACATTAATGGCGCACCACATATGTGGTGCGCCACTGCTATATAGTAGTGGCGCACCATGTACAGGTACGTCATTAGTGTCCATATCACTAATGGCGCACCACACCCACGGTGCACCACTACTGACAATTTTTTTTTTCAAAACTAGTAATGACGCACCAGGGGATAGTGCGCCATTACTAGTTAAAACTAGTAATGGCGCACCACACACTCCGTACGCCACTACTAACAATTTTTTTTTACTCTTTTTTTTCAAAACTAGTAATGGCGCACCACAACCACGGTGCGCCACTACTAACAATTTTTTTTTCAAAACTAGTAATGGCGCACCACATACCAGGTGCGCCATTAGTAACCAAGGTTACTAATGGTGCATTCTTAGGAGGTGCGTCATTGGTAACCTGAGAGCAGCTAGATATTTTGGACAGCCACCTACCACACTCATTTTTCCCACTTCATTCTCTTCACCTTCTCCTCCAAGCTTGTCTCGGCTGTCTCCTCCTTCTCACCTCATTTGCACCATAGATTCACCCAAATTAAGTGGTTAAATTTCCTTTTTTTGATAGGTAAGTAAGGGGAAAGCTTTCTTTATGTTCTAGATCTACTTTTTTCTCCCTCCAACAACGTGCACATGCACTTTTTATGGCCTAGATCTACGTATGTTTGTGGTGTTGCATATGTTTGTGGTGTTGCATATGTTTGTGTTTGCAGGTACCGGTATTTGAAATGCGATAGTTGCCAATATTTTGCCGGAATGTTGATTCATTTCCGTTTCGGCGAGAATTTGGCACTATGCATTCTTTTTGGTCCTATTTTTAGGTAAAGTCATGCCAAATTTTTTTTTTGGTTCTAAAATATCGTTTTGCTCTACCCCACAGGCGACCATGGTCCGCACGATGACCGAAGGCATCGTGAATAGGTTTTTGAGCTCCGCGAAGGCTGAAATGCTTCAAAAGAACGAGACGGAGATAAGATGTCCGTGTCGAAGATGCAAGCTGAAGAGCCTTATGGACCCGGATTCCGTACAGGTGCGGGACCACCTGCTCTTGCGTGGTTTCATGGATGGCTATCGGTGGCAAGGTGATGAAGATGATTATGAAGTCGTCCATGGGGGCCGGGCAAGAAATGAGGAAAGGCAGCAAGACAACCGCGGCGAGGGCGGGCGAGAAGACGAAGAATCTCCAGGACATGATCACGAAGTAGATGCAGTACACAGTCATCATGTAGAAGATGCCGGACATGATGATGAGGAAGATCAAGACGAAGGGCATGATCATGAAGATGAAGATGCCGGAGCAGACGACGATGGACCATCGATGGGCTGGGTGCAGGACCCTCATATTCAAGAGCTTGTCTTCCAGCGTCGGCGCCGGCATTGGAGCTTAATGCACCCGTGGTGGAAAATACCCGACCGGCACCTCGGCAGCAAGCGGCCCCTCGTCACTTGCACGCCCGCCGTTGGCGGTGCCTCGACATTCCGACCTCGATGCCATCACGGTAACTAATTAGCCTCTTGGCCGATGACTTCATCTCCTTGCCTTTGACTGGGCATCCCTGATGCCCTACATGTTTTCGCAGGGCGCCGCCGACGTTCCATGCACTCCCTGCACTTCGTGGACGGCCAGTTGATCGATGTCGCCAAGGCATCGTTCAACCGGTCAGCCGCGTGTTCCACGGTAATCCGATGCCACCCACCGTGTATAGGTTCAACTGGTTCGGGTGCTGCCGGGCTGCGACGACTTGTTACCTCCGTTTCGACCCCCTGGGGCCGACGAAAATGATGTGATGACCCTCAGCGCCTGCTTAAGCTGGCCCCTGCTTTGGCCGAAGAGCCAGATTCATTTGGGGCGGGGGACACCACCCCAAAACAACACCGCCATCGTGCCGGCGCCAAGCATGGAAAGACCGCCGCAACGCTACCGACATGCCAGACATGCATATGGCACAGGATCCGGACGACGACGATGACGATGACGGTACATTTACCAACGTCGATAAGTACTTCAACGAACATGGGTACGGTGACGAATTCTTGGGGCCTCCTTCTCAAGACCCAACCCTGCAAAAGACATCGCGATCAGCTGGTACCCGCGGAGAAACCCAATTGCAACAGGCGTCGTCTGGCGTTCAGTTCTCAGGAGACACCTCCAGCCTGCCGCCTTCACCGAGCCTCAGATAGCCAGGTGCGAAAATATTATCACCCAACACACTCAAGAAGCGGTCTCTGAGCAGAACTCGATCCCATTACAGCAGAAGAAGAAGGGATGAAAGAAAGAATAACAAGCAGGGTGCGAGCCAGCCGGCACCGAGTACGATCCGTGCTCAGGACGGGCCACCTTCACCTAAGGATATCTCGAGGAGGGTGCATGTGGCGGGTAGGCGATGCTACCGACTAATCTGCTCAATGCGGCAACCGGTGCTATGCGAGTCTGCATGACAGTGTTCTTTCTTTGGAGAAGCGGCGTCTCCGAGAATGATGTGGCATACCCGGTTTTCGTGCCCAAGGTGCCAGAGGCAAGGGCTTTGTCGATAGCACCATCGGGGGTATGATCGTCCTGCGGTTTGATGACATCTTCACTATGTTTACCTTCATCCGCTGCACTACACCTTCATTCGGCTATTTTCGCTAAGTATGGAGATGCGGATCATTAGAGACAAGACCCCGGACTCGTGATAGTCGACCCCTTCTACATGCGTGCCAAGATCTTGGGCAGCGTTGGGGACCGGCAAGTCGCGAGTTCATACCTCGAAGGCGTCATTCTGGCAAATCCAATAAGGATAACTTCCCGTGCCTTACTTTCCCGAGTAAGTCATCCCCTCACCCCTGCTGACACTATGATTTCTTAGATTTCGATCGTTCTTTTTTTTTCTAACATTCCGTGTTTTGTGCTGACACACATTGCACACTCATCCTCTTAAGCCCGAAATATTCCACGGCCACGTATTTCGACTCGACCGTCAGTCGAAGAAAGCTACACAATATCAAGAAAGTTCTTGATGAAGCTCTTCCCGGCTACGCCAGATCTGGAGGCACCTTCAGCAGGCCAATTCGTAGGTACGGCAAGCACGTGTTCACCCACAATACGCGTTCCCCTGCGTCAAGCAGCCGCCTGGCGTCAGAAGGATGCCTACTACGCCCTCCATCACATGCGGCCGATCGTACGGACCATAATCACCTTCTGCTACCAAATACTTCAAATTTGGGCGCACGCTTGTCGACAATCCAGGACGCGGACATCAGACAAGAATTCTTTCGCATCCAGTCGGAGTTTGTGGAAATCATCCATCAGATGTCCTTCGTACCTCGGGGCAGTTCTACCTCAGATATCAACCGTCCAACAGTAGATATGAAACAACGCTACAAATGCAGCTGACAACGCCCGTGATTTCATGACCATCACGAAAGACGGCGGCTTCATCCACCTCCGGTCCCTGAGTCGAGTCGAAAGTAGTGATGCTATATAGTTCTGAAATATCGATTAGCTCATGTTGTAATAAACTTTAATGAACTTGTATGTCTCTTTAGTTTGGACAGTCGTTCAACTATATGTAATCGATGCTATTTATTAGTAGGACCATGAATCGTGCTATTAATGTGTTGCTTTTCTCTTCCGATCCTTTTGTTGCATACTTATATATTGCTTATGTATTTTCTTGAATTGCTACTAACGTTTTGTTTGTCTAGTGCATAGAGATGCCGTCGTAGTCGTGTACAAGGGTATGGTTCCCGGAGTCTACGACGACTGGGAGGAGTGTCAGAGACAGTTCATCGTTTCACACAGCGGTAACAGTTACAAAGGTACACCACTAGGGCGGAGGCGGAAGCTAGATCGCCGCTATCTAGCGGAGAGAGGAGGGAGCGGAGGAGAACCGGATGAAGACCAGTTTCATCGCGATGATGCTCATCGTGACCGCAGCTCTCTTCTATGTGATGGTAGTTTAGATGATGTCGAATCGACTTGTAATGTGAAGACAACTCGCTACTCGCGGTCTCGAGACTGTAATGTTTAACTTGTTTCGGTATTTTGAATTGGGAGACTAATATGATGAATTGTATTCGGAGACTAATCTTCTATTGTATCGATAAATCGCTGTTTATTGTTGTGCTGTTATATTCTGTGCGTAATGTATTTGTAACCTATGCAAATATCAAAAGAAAAAAAAAAATCCTAAATTCATAGTAGTGGCGCACCATATTGCACTTTAGTGGCGCACTGAAATAAACACACCAGTGGCGCATTATCTAAAAGTGCGCCATTAGTAACCCAGAGCACAAGGTAAATATGGCCCCCTGGGAGGCATAGTAATGGCGCACTGGTGGACATAGTAATGGCGCACTATGTGGTGCGCCATTACTATTTGTTACTAGTGGCGTGTTAATAGTGGCGCACTGTAGTGCGCCATTAACAGCAAAAACAGTGCGCCACTAACAGCCCTTTTTCTAGTAGTGAGAGGTGGGAGTGTGGTTGAGTGAGCTTGCGGGTGGAGAGGGGCAAGCCTAGGTACTGATCGTGAAGGGGTGACCGGGCAGGAGAGGACCATGCCTGTGGCCGCCACGATCTTCGGTGTGCACTGGTGGGGTGATCGAGCATTTGCTGAAGTTTGTGTGCAAGCCCGAGGCACACCAAATGTGTGGAGGATACCCTGACGGCAGCGAGATCGGAGTGGTCCGGTGGCAGAATATGACCACGTCATCGGCGAATACAAAATGCTGTGTTTGTGCCGGTTGGTGAGGGGCCTGAGGATGCCATTGTTGATCGCATGTTGAAGGAGAGAATTTAGCGCTTCGATGACCAAGACGAATAGCATAGGGAGATGGGGTCCCCCTGCCGTAGACCTTGGGCATGGTTAATCTGTGGCCCGGGGCGTCCGTTGATCAGGATGCGGGTTTTGGCAGAGGAGATGAGGATCGAGATCCACTCGTGCCATCTGGACCCGAAGCCAAGGTGCTGGAGAACCTAAGGAGGAAGGCCCATGAAATCCACGGCCGTCCATCGCAAATATCTTGTCAAAGGCCTCGCAGAAGTCGGCTCTTATGATAGGCCAACATGCGCGAAGAAACTCAGGAGAAGCCATCGTTCCGGGTGCCTTCCCAGTGGGAAGCTATTTCACTGCTTGCCAAATTTCGTCCTCACTGAAGGCCTCTTGAGCTCGTCGAGGTTGAAGTGGCGAGGTTCAATGAATCCACGTCAATGGAGAAAGCGCGATCCTCGGAAGATCGAGGATGGTCGTGTAGTGCTCAAACGCCACGCGGGCCATGTCATGCTCATCCCGGGCAACCATACCACCATGATCCTCCTGTATTTTTGCTGGGTACGAAACGGAAGGGGGAGGAATAAAAACGGCAAGCCCACTTTTTAGGGTCAAACATGAGTGATTTCCCTCCTTAATCCCCATGCGCAGAATCTCACAACGAAGCAAAGATCAGACGATTACACCACGTACCAATGGCGTGCAACTAAATCAGGATAAGCGCCAACAAAGTTTGAGAACCGCTCGTTTCTCGCTACGCTGGCTTGGCTAATATGAACATGGGCTACCAGGCATGTTTCTCTAGGACGATGCTCAAACTATATCTTCACACAATCTCTTGCCATGGCTCAAAGTAGCAACACTAGAATCAGTCGTCGACACGTCCATCCGGTGCACTGATCACAATTGCTCACCGTTTGCACTACCTCCACACATCAACCTAACAATCAGTAGAAATGCACCTGATCAGTTGCACTGTGAAAGACCTTGACGCAGAGCAAGAGCATCGGCCATACTTGCATCCTGTGCTATATCAATCTTGATGTTTGCCGCAGCTAGGAAGTTGCTCGTGCTATCCTAAATGGCAGCTCTAGTGGCTCCTCTCGGCTATGTAGTTTGTCAGTTATTTTCTCACAAGAAACATTTAAACGAAGGGTTTTGCCTAGCCTTTGTTTCTAATATTACCTTTTCTTCGGTACAACCCCCCTAAACACATGAACGGACGAATCTATCCATACCCCTTCATAATAAAGGGTAGGATAGTCTTATAAAAAATACTCATGGAAAGCTATCACGTTTCTGAGTCCGCCTTGGGCCGGCCCATATTGAGTATGTACTGTACCCACAGTTCAAATGAAAGCTGTCACGTTTCGGAGTCCGCCTTGGGCCGGCCCATTAGTGAGTATGTACTGTACCACAGTTCGAAAATCCAAAAATATTCATGTGCCTGTTAGGCATCGAACCCAGGACCACCACGTAGGTGAGCTTGCTAACACCACCAGAACCAACCCCATTCGGTGATTCATAGCAGCGCAGTAGGTTATAACCAAGATGGACGTACTGTACGAGTTTTCCTTTAAAAATACTCTAACAGAACAAAATTGGTACTATACAACCTGGCCGGACACTGTAGCGACCAACAATTTTCAAAATGCAAACACTTTTTCAAATTTGCGAGCATTATTCAAAAAATGCAAACATTTTTCAAATTTATGAATATTTTTTCAATATACTAACATTTTCTGAAAACATTTTTATTTTCTAGGGCCTAAGCATTTTTTTCTTCAATTTTTTTGTTTTTCTTCTCTTTTTGTTAATCATTTTTCTACTTTTGAACTTTAGTATCTATGGGAAACTTGTTCAAAATTTCAAAAAATGTTGGGCATAACATAAAATGTTCTTGTTTTCAAATATTGTTTACAATTCTACAAAATGCTCTGGAATTTCATAAAACTTCCAGTTTTTGAAATTTTTTGTTCACAATTTATAAAGTATGCGTTTCAAAAAATATGTTGATTTTTTTTTAAAAGGTGCGTGGTTTGTAATTTTGTTCAAAATTTCATCATTTTTCAAAAGAAATTAGCAATTTTGAAAAAGTGTTCAATTTTGTAAAATTTTCATACACACTTTGTAATTCAAAAATTGTTGACAAATTTCAAGAAATTTGTTAGGACAAATAAAATGTTCGTGTTGATTGATAATGACGGAAATTACAAATACACTCATCTAAACTGGTAAGGCTATGGATAAATATCCCAACTTCTTGTAACAGCCTGGCACGGACATATGAGGCATCTATGCCAGGTTTGAACGACTTCTCACATTGTTTACAAGTTGCGACGTGTCCGACCATTTATCGGCCTATTTTCACCGATAAAAACTCCAGAAAATGTAAAACTTTTCAAAAATCTAAACATCATGGTGCCTGAATTGGTCATAGAAGCTGGTGGAAAACATTTGGTGTCATTTGACGGATGTTGGAAAACAACAAGCTATCAAACAGACCCTTCTGGCCTATCCGAACACCCTCCGTTGAACATAGTCTATTTTTGGACATCTTTGAAATGAACCCCACTTTTGCAAGAAGGTAGGCATCCCATGGTAGGCACATGCCTGTGCAGACGATTTTCGACACCGTATGGAAGTGGTGACCACATCCGGCCATTTATCAGCCTTTTTAACCAAAAAAAAACTTCAGAAAATAAAAAACTGGGCGAAAACCCAAACGATGGACTCTTCTGGCCAACCTCAACACCCTCCATTGAACATGGTGTTTTGTGGACATGCAATGGTGGGCATCCATGATAGGTTGAATGACTTCTGACACTGTATGCAAGTTGCAACACGTCTAGCCATTTATCGACCTTTTTTGTCCGAGGAAACTTTAAAAATTGTAAACTTGTCAAAAACCCAAGCAGCTTGGCTTGGTGCCTTGATTGGTTATACAAGGCCATAGAAAAAAATATTGGGGGCATGGAGGCCTACCATGGGCATGCCACCTGCTGGCAAAGTTGAGATCATTTCAAGAATGCCAAAAAAAACACCTGTTCTATGTTACGTGTTCGTAGGCATACATGCCGGGTTTGAAGGAAAAAGGTATTTAAAATCATAATTTATATAGGTACTTAAAACTGTCATTTTAAGTTTTTCACATAACTAATAAATACAAAATGATAGAATTGAAAACAGCAAATGCTTTTTTAAAAGCATTTAATAATTATTTAAAATAAAAAACAATTTCAAATCGTAATTTAAAATAGTTACTTAAAATTGTTATTTTGGTATTTCAATTTTTTGAACAGGTTTCAGAAGAAATAAAGTTTAAAAGGAGAAAAAATAAATTTACTAAAAAAGTAAAAACAAAAAATGGAATTAAAATAAAATCTTAGGTCTTGCCCAACGAGCGACACCATTGCTCCTGTAGGGCGCCTATTGGAATTTGTTCGGAATTTAAAAATGATCCTATTTTCAAAAAATATTGCCATAAATTGAAAAAATGTTCGGGAAAATTTTAGAACATTTTTTGCTACTTTTTTGTTCGCATTTCGAAAAATCTTTTAGAATTTAATTTTTTATTCATGTTCTCCAAAAATGTTTATTTTCACAATTTTGTTCGTGCTTTTGAAAAAACTATTCGAGTTTTGACATTCTGAACAATTTTAAAAGACACAAACATCTTTTGAAGTAGCCTTAAATTTTTCGAAAATGCAAATATTTTTTAATTTATGAACAAAACTTGGTAACAAATTTTTTTTTTTGAAATTTTGAACGAATTCTGAAAGCGCGACCTTTTTCGAAAAAGAAAGAAGAAACGTAACAGGAAAGAAAAGTAAATAAATAGAAAGAAACTATGGAAAAAAGGACCGGTTCACAAAGTGTTGCTAAAATCTTTTTAAAATTCCCAGCCCATCTGTTACTTGACGAGCCTAGCTTTACATTCTTTGCCAAAGGCTTGGTGCGGTATTGGTTGTGGACAGTTTTATGTTTTAGGTGGTCGCGGGTTCGATTCCCGCCTGTGCAATCTTTTTCGATATTTGTCATCGCATGCCACCGCAAATGGGCCATCCAAGCGAGCTTGCCGGCGTATACGTACATATAAAGATAGATACAAATTGTCAAAAGTCCATATTACCCTTTATACTTTTTGTGAGGGGTTGTACCGAAGCGGAACTCTTCTAATATATGGCAATTATTTTCTTTCTCTAGCATGCTAATATTCATATGCGATTGTTTTCCTTCTCTAGCATGCAATAATATATGCGTTGTTTCCTTCTCTAGCATGCAATATTCATATGCGTTGTTTTCCTTCTCTAGCATGCAATATTCATATGCCCACACAGACAAATAAGGTTGAACACTGCAAACAAGAGGAAACAAATAGCATGTTGCATGCACAAGAACTAGGCGTCGCCTTCCTTAAACCAGGTTCAGATCCGACATCTCATCTAAAAGAAGCCCAACATCTGAACAGTTTGTGCTAAAGTAACTGAAATAAAGCTCATGCAGAAAGAACTCGCGAGGTCATCAAACAGGCACACAAGTAGTTCGGGCCGCTGTCTTCTCGCCGGACAGCAGGGAGTGGCAGATCTCCTCAGAAGCGGGGAGCCTGCAGTTGCCGGCTGGAGACGATGGTACGGTTTGTGAACGGGTGCGTCTACTGGCCATCTGCAGCCGATATCCATGTGCTGAACACCGCAACTACCAGTTCTCCCGGATCGATCCGCCGCCGCATATGCAGGACGTGGGTGTCAAGGTCGGTGAGACCAGTGATGGAAACCTCTGTGTCGCCTGGGCAGCTGGTCTCACGCTTGAAGTTTGGGTCCGGAAGCCACCACCGCGGGCGTCGACGAATGGATGCTGGACACTGACAAATGGATGCTGGATGCGATTGATGAATTGGAGCTACCATTTGAAGATGAAAAGCCCTGTACTGGAGGTTGTGGCCATCATCGGTGGCATTGTGTATTTGTCTACCTATGTGGCATTGCAGCCTATGTCTTGCTGATTCATGTCCTTCTGCACTGAAACAGAGGAGCTGGAGGTGGTCTGCCCTATCACCGATTCTTCCTCTCCCTACTTCATGGTGTGGCCTCCTGTTCTGGTACGGAATTAGGTGAACTCTCTCGGCCAGAAGGGGCTTGACTAGTAAGAGGAACAGAAAAACTACAACTCAGTCATTTTATCTGTATTCCGGATACAGTTTCATTGACTACCTGATGATATGATATTTTGCTGCTGTTATCTTGGTTAGATTTACTCGCTTTTGTATAAGTGAAGATGTCCAGGTCCAGATGTTGTTGGGAATTGCAAGTTATTCTTGCTGTTGGTTTGTTATCATTATGAGCAAATGATGCCCTCGGTATAAAAACTGTGCACGCTGGAGTAGTTTAGTCCATTAACTCCCAAAATTAATGATCGACACCCTAAAGTTGTCAGGTGAGAGCATATATAGTCCTGTGGATGCCACCCCCACTTATTCTGTCTACTTGGCTTCGCTGGTGCTCAATTGTGCATTTGGTCCTTGATTCGTTTTCCTATGTGTCTGCTCTTAAGTTTAATTCATGATGAGTCTAGAGATGGCTATTTTAATTAAATAGAGTTCTCAACATTTGTTACCTGATGATTATTGAGAATAGTATGCAATGGAGCTTATGCAACATGTAGCTTGTGGAGTTAGCACATCGCTAAGATGATTTTCCTATTTAGAAGTTATTCAAATATATACGCCGGAGTTTATAACGTTGCTCGTGGAGAATGACGCAGATATAATCTCTTATCAACCTGTTGAGCGCTCCCATGCCAGCTACTCTCATGACTGTGCCCCAATGTCTGATTGTGCCATTGTGGCAAGTAGCAGGCGCTTTCTCCAGCATAGGCCGCCAACAGCGGAATGGGAACATATGTCCTCAATTTTCATGCAATTCTGCCCAGATGCTGGGTTTGGATACGTTTTTGTGCATGTGGGCAGGCATTGGCACAATTCTATGTTTGTGGGCATATGCCCAAACCCCGACCTGACAATCTGTCATGAATCTCTACTCCATGTATCACTGAGGAGTGAAATACTCGGAGCTGCTGTGGCTGCTGCATATTGCACCTAAGGAAGTGTTGTCGAGACTTGGAGCTGCTGTTCTTTACCACTTCTTAGTTACAATAATGAGATCTGGTATTTGGACAATTTGCGGCTACTTCATGTTATGTGCTATCAGTTGTGTTATTTACTTGCGTGTGTGATTTTCAGCTTGTCAAATATTGATTTTTGACAAACTGAATTGAAATAACTGTTTTCTCTTGAATTATTCCCTATCGACAAGGGTATAATATTGTTTACTGCAAAGCTACCTGGTTACCTGGTGGGTATGGGCATGAGCAGATTTTTGCACCTGCTGGTATGGGTATGGGTGGGGTTTTGTGTCCGTGACCAACTTGATAGTGTAAAATGCTGCCCTGTACCATTGTTGGTAGTGTACAATGATTGATAACACCGAAGCTCCAGACTTCCATCTGTTGCTTATTTACCATTGTTCGATATCACTGTGTAACTGTCTTAAGAATTGTTAGGCCATCACTCAGGCTTCCGCCATAGATTGTTAAGTCATGTAAAACAAGAAGAGTGAGCTTGTCTCGGAGACACTGATGAAAAATGCACAGAAATATCCCACTATATGTATTCGTGTTTCTCCTGCATGATGTTAAGTAGTTAGACCGGCGAGTTGGATGTAACCTTACTTGTGAACTGGACAGAAGTTCCAGTGCTTGAGTTTGAAATTTCCACTGTGAAATATTAGTAGTAATAACTCAAAATGAACAAAATATTCAGCTGAATAGGGGGGAGAAACTGAGCTTAATCATGTCAACTTTATGACATGAAGAGTGAGCTTTATGTTGGATTGCGTGCCGTGACGCTACGGCCCGAAGGGGCGACGCAACGACAGCGTGCGGGTCGGGGCGACGGCAGGAAGACCTCTGGGCAGCGGCATGGACCACATGCCGTGGCGCTACGGCCCGAAGGGCGACGAACCTGCGGAGTGTGGATCGGTGCAGCCACGGGGACTGTGCGCCGCGACGCTACAGCCTGAAGGGGCAGTGTAGCGGCGGCTCCGGGTCGGGGTAGCCGTGGCGATGGCCCGACAGGCGGCGGCGTGGATCGTGTGCCACGGCGCGACAGCCCGAAGGGGCGACGCAAAGGCGGCGGCTACTACGGGGGTACCCGTCGGAAGGATCTCGGTGCGGTGGGAGCGGCACGTGGGTCGGGGCAGACCGGGAAGACCTCGGGGCAGCGACGCAGCAGTCCGAAGGGACGACGTGACGTGTACCTCTGGCGTGATCGCGATAGGCGCGTGCTCGGGGACGTGCTTGGCAAAGACAGGCGCGTGATCGGTTGATCAGACCGACGGCGGCGCTGTACCGCCATGGCCGGGACGACGTGCAGATCGGAGTCGATGGCGACGTTGTCGGTGATGTCCCAGGCGATGACGACGAAGACGACCGGCAATGAAGACCACGCGGACGAGCGGCGCCGGCAGCAAGGCATGAAGGCGTCCCTGGGCGGCGCGTCCAGTCTTGCCGCGCGGTTGATGACTAAGTGGCTGTGTGTAGAGTCGACGCCGATGTCGGAGTAAGGCGCGGGGTTCGACGGCGGTGGCAGGCGATGCAACCCGATCTTAGATCGAAAAGCCAAAGAGAAAAACACCGATCAATGCAACCGGCAGAAGAGAGAGAAAAAACCCGGATCATGTGATGGGGAAAAAAACTCTCTAGGACAGCGGGTCAACATGACCGATGGACGAACCCTAGATACGGACGGCACGGCCCCCGTCAGCGGTCATGGAGGCCGAACGCCTCAGGCGGCGGGCGGGGTGGAAGCGGCGGACAGCGGCTAGGGTTTGGATCAGTTAGGCTGATACCATGTTAGAAGGGATAAAAGAGGGATTGGTGGAATCGTTTGATGATGGATGTTGTTGAGCCTCACGGGCGAGTATATATAGAGTACAGAATTGGAGGGCAAGAAGCCTCTCCTAGAGATAAGGTAGGAGACGGATTACAATTCTAAACTACATGTAAACCAAATATATCTCTAACACTAAGCTACCACTTTGTTTCCTAAAGGCAGATGATGTTTGCCTTGGTTTGCATAGCAACACGGTGGTGAGCGGGTTTATTCAGGCGGTGCACGTGCCAATTCAGAATGCAGCAGTTGTGGTTGTTGATGGAAACAAAAGGAGCTCAGAATGATCCTAATCAGAGAAGCATAGCTAAAGACGCATAGCGACCACCAAACGCAGCTTTGGCAAGCACACAGACAATAGACTGAACTTTGACGAGCACACCAGCAGACTGAACATGACCGAAGCAAAGACCAAAAACCAGTAGGATCAACCGGCAGGTACCACCAGAAGAATGCGCGGAGGGAGTCCTAAGCAGTCGCCCTGCGTCCGTGCGGCTGGCGCCCCGTTCTAACCTATCATAGATGTCAAGCGGTTTCCACCGCTCCCCAGGTCTGTTGGCACTTCTACTCACCCAGTTTGGCACGGGCGTGCTCATGGGGGGTGGCGGGGATTGACATGGACATGGATGAGAAGTTCGAACTGGCGCTGTAGAAAAGGTGAAGGACAGGGCCGTCGTGCGCCCGTGCCTGGCACCCGGCGCGTACCAGTGAAAGTGGTGGCCCGACCTTGCGGCTACAGCTATAAATATGTACACAAAAACTAGGAGTTCACTACTTGTGACTCCTTAAACCAGTTCAGGTCCAACATCATCATTTAATGAAAACTCTTGTAAAACTCATGGACTCAAAAAGGGCATGCTAGCCCGATTTTCATTATAGATAACTGAAATGTAGCAATGTTCTGAGTTCTGACCAACCATGACATTAAGAGTTCAACAAGCTGAAAACACAGCGAGTATGGACGAGTCGCACCTAACAACTAAAAAAAGGTTCCAGCACAAGACCAACAGATAGAAAGCGAAAAACAAACCAACATAAGAAAGCGAGAAACTAAAGGTAGCGAGGAGCGATAATGGCCACCATTACAAATCTTACATTCTTAAAAAGTTGATCCCACTACAACCAATTCTCTCAATATGCATACCGCCCACATCATCATCGACATGCATCCATCCAACTCAGCAAGTCCGCCACCTCAGCAAAAGAATTACACGATTTAAATCATCTGGTTTATCACACATCGGTTCCTCTTCCTCTTTCTCTTCTGAAACCCACGAGACATTTACTCTTCTAAAACCCACGGGACATCATCTTTAATACCCTGCCCGAGACAAACAATCTCTTATCCTCAGCCCCCCGCCGCTTGTGATTCTCATTGGTCTGCACGTCCATCTTCTCTCCGGTCAGAAATCTTGAAGCCTCCATGGAAGATGGGCATCAACTATGAGCTTGGGCTGCGCCACTCGATGGCAGACGATCCATCCCAACGCCATCTCCTAGGTCTGGCACCCTGGCCTATAACTTCTCTGGCGGCCTGAATTTTTGTTGCAGAAGCGGGACTCTGGCAGCCGGGGACCAATACATTTAGGTCGGGCGGCTGTTCATCGCCGATCCCCAGAATCCCAGATCCTCAATGAAGGCACAACCATTGAGGATTCTACCCACTGTTACTCTACCACCAAACAGGAGGGCGTCAACTGTGCATCGTGGAATCAGCTTATGCTTCCGACGAACTCGACGACCGCGGCAAGCATTCGCGACCACGGCCGCTGCGCCCACGCCTCTGTTGCGAAGTGGAAGGGCGAAGGCAATGGCAGACTGTGTGGTGTTTTGCAACATCGCCGCCTGCGCGCCCCCTTTCCACCACCGCTCTCTTCTACTGTGCTCCGTACACGTCCCCTCACTGTCTCTTCTGTCTCTGATATACACGCTGTTATGATAAACATATATCGGAGACCTTCTGTTTGTGTGAAAGCGGTGCTATAGGTCGTTTTGCTTGCTAAACATGCGACCTTCCGATGTTGTGTGCAGGGTGACAAGGTCGTTGCTTTCTAGCCTTCCAGGGCATCAATCCCTCAGCGTTCAGTACTTTCTGGTTTTTGCAGTTTGTTCTTTCAGTGTCATGTCGCTGTCATTGGCCTAGATGTGGTATTAGCATACGCCATTAACTCAGTAGTGCTTTTGCTCATCTCGTGGAACTGTTGGCCAGCATCACGAGAATTGGTAATTGAGTACCTAAACAACAATTCAAATCTGCTCTCCATCGATTTGTTTGGATGGTGTCGGACAAAGACACAACATTTCATTGGATCATATATCTTACCATATGTGCCTCTGCATCGCACAACTCCGTCACTCCTCCGTCCAGGCTAACAACACTACGTACTCCAAATGGATTTTTCAAGGTGGCTTTTTCACTTGGACATAAATATATGGATATCATTTTAGATTACATGTGATTTTGATTGTTTCCATCTTCCGCCACCATCCATGGGGGTAGCTACAACATGGGCGAACCTGGCGTCGCCACCGGTCGGAGGAGGTGAGCTTGGAAAAACTTTCAACTTATTTGCGCTATTTAGTCTTTAGACCAGAAGTTAATTCACAATCAGGGGAAAAATGCAGTGAGGTTGTATCTTTTGGAAATGCAAATTAGTGAGATCTTTGAAGAAACTAAAACGTCGAAACTCTGGGCGGACTAGATCAAGCCCATTCAGATCACAACACATTATTTAATTTTATTCTAACCTATCTTATATACATTGTCAACATGAATAAGTGGCCTTTTTGCTTTTTGTTTATTTGTTCTATAAAAGAAGTCCTCTCTGATCTGTAGAGTTCTACTCCCAAGGATTTTGATTCTGACATACCATATATATACGGTCAACACCAATCAGGGGCCTGTTTATTGGTTGTTTATTTGTGCAATAAAATAGTACTCTGATCTTCAAAGTTCCAACTCGTAGGGAATTCATAAGCATCTGGTCTGTAACACTTGACCTTTTAAACTAAAACTACCAAACGAACAGTTGAGACCCATCTACCTCCCAAGGATTTTGATTCTGGCATATCATATTATACTGTCACACCAATCAGGGGCCTATTTATTGGTTGTTTATTTATTTGTGCTATAAAAGTAGTACTCTGGTCTTCAGAATTCCTACTCTGTAGGAAATTCATAAGCATCTGGTCTCTAACACTTGACCTTTGTAAACTAAAACTACCAAACGAACAGTTGAGACCCATCTTTTCCTTAAATAAGATGGATGGCAGTTCAGTTTACTTTCTCCTAACAGGGTGGAGCACTAGCAACTGTCCTGGCTAAAACTTTGCCTGTTTATTAGTTGACCATTCCCTTCTTAATTATTTTGTGGTTTATTGGTTTTCTTCTTCTATTTTTGAGCAACTATGTTTAGAACAGTCTTCTATTGTCGGTGTTATGCTTATCTTGCGACTATTATATTTGAGCCCCATCTTCATGTCCACCAATAGATGGTCAATTTTATCAGCACTACCCATGTTTATTTCTCCATTTCCTAATTGTAGGATCTTGCTATCATGGCCAGACAAAGCAATTAGGTAGTCCAAGATATCTCTCCAAATAAACTAACCTAATTCTGTTTCACAATTTTTCTTCTAATGTGCAAACATTCATTCGGTCTTATAGAAAAATTAGTTTTAACGGTTTTGGCCTGCTCATATTTATGTTATTTCCTGTAATATTTTCCTGCCTAACATCATAACATCAGATGTACGATCCAATTTCAGTAGTTTGATGAGATATGAAGTGAAAGATGCATCAACAATGTTAACTTTTTTGTGCTGAAATGTGTCACTACGATAAATATCATACACTACATGTTTTCACTTGGTCCTATCTCTCTAAATCATTTTGAATTTCGCGCGCGCAACGCGCGGGGTATCATCTAGTTTACAGAGAAACACAACAGGCTTTAGACCAACATCATGGCTGCACACATCTCAGGAGCCACCAGTGCTAGAAGCCCCCCATGCTTCTGGAACTGAAAACTGCAAAAAGGAAGAAAAAAAAAGGCGACAATAAAGAATAAGTTTGGCTTCAAGATGTCCTTGATTGATATACTAGATAAGAGAATAGCATGGCAAGCGTTTGATGTAGAGGAATGCCGCTTGACCAAATTTCTTTTGTTTGAAATCAAAATGGCTTGACCAATTTTTTCTTGTTACATGGACATATGGCCATCAGACGCCTTAAGACTCAAAAAAGCTTCACACTGACGATAGGCTGGGAATAACAGTAAAACTGAAACAATGAGCCAAACCAGATAAAACACATTTAATCCTTGCTTATTAGATGTCAGTGTAATCTACAAACTGGAAGCAGAGATAAACTATATTTAGGAACGAAACATCTGCTATCTTCATCAACCTTTGTACTTTACTATTAGGATACTAGATACTAGATACAAATATGTTTTGCAAAGGGTCTCATACACAATTAATGTGTAAGTACAGCAAACTTGTTAGAACAAGTAGGAAAACTCAGAAACATACTAAAGATGAAGTATGACAAAAGGTACTTACAATTTGAAAAGAACATTTTTCCTTGATGCTGATTTCTTAAAATGCACACCACATGTACTCAGGAATTCAAAATTTTGCGAATTCCCGCATCAACCTTTGTACATTCAATCTTCACACCTCTAGGTGGGCGCAGACAAATGATTGTTCTGTTGTTTCTGGGCTGCTGTTGCTCGTACAAGGTTCTATCAGAATACCTTTAGTAAGATCAACCGAATATACATGATAATTCTTTTCATAACAGAGCAACATCTTTATATACAAAATATACCTTAGTGTTACCAAGCTGAAGAGTGAGCATCTCAAAAAGTGGAGAGTGTTGAAGAATGCAAACTAGATCAATAGTCATGAACCACTCATTGAGGAGCAAAGTCTTTAATGCACCAAATAGGGGGCACCGTTCTAAATCCTATCGGTAGATAAACTGGACAAATTACAAGTGACAGAAGAGAGTATAAGGCTCAAGATAAAATAATTGAAGTTAATTATTAGGACTTCAGGTACTATTAATTTCAAAAGTGTACCCAAGAAAAGAGAAAACTACACCTCAAGCATCGGATATCGCACTTATTCAATTAAGACTCTATGTTATTAAACCAATGGTACGAGAGCCATTTGTATAATAAAAAAATACCAAACAGTGGCGAAGAAGAAAAGGAAGTTGATATATATGCAGGTCTAACAATGAATAATAAGTAAGTGCAGCATACCATTATAGGTTCAGCTATCAACTCCAAATTGACAACATTAGACAAACCACCGAGAAGCCACATCCCCCTCTATAGGATAAGCATGACGATCACATTCATGAAAATCACAACCCATCTGGTTCTTCTTACAGTGATAATGACACGCATGGCCAAGCTGGATATAGGCTGTTACTAGAAAGGGCATATCCTCAAGTAAAGGTGTCACACCATCAAAATTATCAATTTGAAGTGAATTAGATCTGGAGCAAAAATCCGAATGTGGAATTCCATAGGACCATGCAGGAATTGGTGATGCAGAGACACTTTAGTGATTTCGATGATATCTTTCGTGCATAAATGTTGCAACCTTGCATCTTTAGTTCCTCTAAGACCAGGCAGCCCGAGAAATCTAGAGCGAAGCATGTAACCTCTTCAAGGTGTAAATATCTTCAAGTGATGGGAGATGAGAGGCATATCTAGTGCAAGTGGGTCCTCGTTAATGTCACCAGCTTTGAGTAGGAGCTCCTTAACTTGGCACTCTAGAGCGTAACTGATCAACAGCTCCAACAGCTCAGGGTTGGTGTATACCAAACCAGTCGTCATGATCTGGATAATCCTCAGGGAGGTACTGATCTCGCACTTGATGAGAGGTGACGTTCCACGAGGTTGGATGAAAACATCACCAACTGTTCACAACGCTCGCAGTCGGTACACTGAAGTGCAGGCTGGTGGTGCGCCTCCATAGTTCGCGCCACCTAGTATCTAGCACACAAGTCTTCAGGGCATCTTCCGCGGAAGAAAGCCAACACATGCCGAGGAGGTCGTCGGTGGTTGCCGAGGCGGTCCTTGTCACCCTCCGCATCCATCACAAGCATTCCGTCGAACAAGGGACGGGTGCTGCGGGAGCAGGCAAAAAAAGTCAGTAGATGCACGAGAAAGCAGAAAGTCAATCAGGGTGACAGATCTAAGAAAAAGGAATAGAATGCCATATCACCTGACAGGAAGCTCCAGCCTCCGAGCAGCAGGAACGAACGGAGAACAAGACACCTCCTCCCACTCCTCCGGTATTTAAAACCAAGGAGAGGAATTTCCTGTGTGCCATTATTGCCGTGATCGTTCTCAAAGTCGTACTCCTCTAATAATTGTCGTGATCAGGAAAAGATCTTATCAACAAGATCTTTTTCCTCTAGACCATCTAAGCACACGCACGTGTCCCCCCAGATTTCACACCCTTTTTCTTCAAAGGTTCCGTTCCACTTTTCTCTCTCTTGAAATTCATAGGATCGTAGGTTTAAAAAACAAAATCCACAAGATCATCAGTGATATTTCCACAAGATCTTCGCCGGTAAGGCATTCGTCGCCAGAGTAATATTCAACACGACAATCCGACGAGCGAGGTGTTATCATCTAAGAACCGTGCAACCTTCAACCTTGTGGTCTGTCACGACGTGACACCGTTGGCTGCCGGTGTTCACTGTGCGTGGCTGATTTTGTCTTCTTTGGCTGTCGGCGTTCTCTGTCTGGCTGATGTCACTCTAGCCTGGCCCCCACCCCTACCGACACAGCTATGGATACAGCTATGGACTCGGCGCCCCACCCCGACTGATGTCTCGTAGTGCTTAGCATACGGGACCAGCAGTGCTCAATTCATCAAATTCTGCTAATTCCTATCTTACTGGTGGACTGCACATTGACCTCTCCGGTGATTGGTTTTCGAGAATCCCTCACCGATGATTGATTTTTTCTTAGTTATTTGACACTGGTGATTTATTTATTTTAAAATATTGCGGGTGAAAGACATGGTTTTAACAAGGAAATAAATCGGAGAGAGGCTAATAATGTCCGTATCGAAAAAGATTATATCAACGAGTCTTTTTCCTCTAGTCCCATCTAAGCACATGCACTGCGTGTCCCCACAGATTTCAAGGCAACTTTTTCTACAAAGCCTTTGCTCCATTTTTCTCTCTCCTTAAATCTACAAGATCGTAGGTCCAAAAATACAAGATCGTAGGTCAAAATAAAACAAAATCCACAGATCGTTGGCGCTAATTTCACAAGATCTTACCCCGTAAGGCATTCCTCGGCCAAATCAACCTTCATCATTACATGTCCAACGAGCGACGACAACAAAATCAGAAAATCAGCAGAAACGCCAACCAGGTCGAGGAATCATCTGATTTGGGCCCTTCCTTTACAGCAAAACAAGAAAAGAAGAATGCACATCACGAGACCTTACCCCGAGTCGTCACTAGGGGAAGCTCCAGCCGTCGCCGGTCGCAGGGAAGAACAGGAAGGGCACCGAACAACGATCCGTATATTTTTTTTCCACGAATACGTGGGATGCGTATCATTCCATTGATAGAGGGGTGAAAATACATGGTAGCAACCATCGTCAAGTGTACACTGCTAGCGCTTACGATGATGCTATTGAGCATCAAGAGAGGAGATTGCCAGCCCCAAGTAGAAGAGGATCAGGTTACAAGTATGATGTTGCTAAGGCCTCTAGCACCCGCGTTGGCCCAGTGCAAGCTTCCTCCTTGTATAGTGCGCAACAGGTGGGTATGGGAAGGCGTGATGCCATCGAAGATACGTGCTGTGCTGCATCATTGCTAGTCTGAACTTATTCTGGTGGTCACTACTACTACTATGAAGTTGTGAGCTGCATTGGTTTTCCAGCTAATGTGTACTGCTGTGAATGTATTTACTGAATTAACTTGTGATGCTGCTGTACTACTTGTGATGCTGCTGCTACTTGTGATTTTGTCAAGTGATGCTGCTGCTACTTGTGATCTTCTGAAATGACCCCTTTCTCCTGAAATGTTGATTAATTTCCATTTCGGTTGAGAATGGGGCACTCCTAGGTCAAGAAAATTAGCAAAGGTCATGCCCAATTTTCTTGACCTAGAAGGTGCCCGATTCTCAACCGAAACAAAAATTAATCAGCATGTATCTTGACATCAAAACTAATCTTTGGTCAAAATGATGGGCTAATCATGATTAAATGATAGGATTAACCAAATTAGCGCGATGTTGTAGACGAAGGAAGGACTGTTTGAAGGTGCTACTAGAACATTCCACATTAACACCTTTGAAAGATAAACTAGAAATATGATGAGACCTGGACCATCATATAGTGAGGTCCAAAAGGAAATTCAGGCTAGGCAACTCACTGATGCAAGTGTCATGCTCTCTCATGTACAGCATGTTGCTACCACCGCAGCCACACTCGTAGCTCCCCCATGTGTTCTCGCAGCTGCAGTCCTTGCACTGAAACAGATGATCAATTTTCAGCCCTTGGATTAGTTTAGTATTTTTTCACACACTCAGACACCCTTGCTTGCCATGTGTGTGAGAGAGATAGTGAGAGGAGACAAGAAGAAGGGGGTTAGGAAGGGACTTGGACCTTAGCAACAACACACTAACATGTTCCATCCCAAAACACCTAGGCAATATCACAAACATCTCTCAATTGTTCCTTGACAATAACCAACTTTTTGGCGACATTCCTCGAGAATTAGGTTATTTGGTCAACTTAGAGATCTTGTTCCTTGACAATAACCAACTTTTTGACCAAACTTTTTTCCTATTTAGAGCGAACATGGCCCACAACGATGAGGCCGGCGGTTCGGGCGGCAAGGCATTCTGGGAGCTGTCCCAGGAGATGGAGGAAGAACCTCAGCGCTATGAGGACGCCGCGGAAGACACCGATCCTGACTACACAACCCCTAGTGGCGTCGGGGATGACACCACTAATGGTGCCGCCGAGGATGCCACCACTGATGATGGCAGCGCACACACAGATGGCAGCCAACCGAAGAGGCAACGGAAGGACCGGCGCCCGAACGTGCTCGGCACCGTCAAGGAGGAATTTACTGAAGTGTCCTCCGGTGGGCATCCAACGGCGCCCAAAGAATTAGTCAAGGGGTACGCGGGACAGCTCGGGTGCATTCTCTGGAGCACCGTCTCGATCAACACCGAGAACCTAAGGCATCGTGACCGAGGGAATTTGCACAACCTCCTCTTCACGAAGCTGCACGAACGATACAAGTTCCTCGGTGACTGCGCAAACACACGCCTCTCAGGGAATAAAGTGAACAGTGCCGCCCTCACGAAGATGAGCACGGCCCTGGCTACTTGGAGAGCCGCGGTGAAGAGTAGGATTCTAAGAGGTGATAGTTATGAGAAGATCAAGGAGAAAAATCCTTCGATCAGCGAAGCTGACTACCTGGAGTTCAAGATCAAGTGCGAGAGCAACGCATCCGAGGAATCAAGTCAGTGGGGGAAAGATATGCGGGACTTGAACTTAGGGGTCCACACACTCGGTCCCGGCGGTTACAGAGTGGCGGAACCTATATGGGACAAGGAGGACGCGGAGCGTGCCGAGCAAGGCCTACCACCCCGCTTCGATAAATACCGTGACAAGCAGACCAGGAACTATGTCAGGGCCCGGTACAAGGTGGACCCGGTAACAAAGGAGCTTACCACGGATGCGAAGACTAAGGCGCTTGAGCTTGTTCTGGTAAGGAATACACCCCCGCGTAATTAGCTCCATATGGTTGCATTCTAATTAATGAAGCCAAATTTCTAAATGGTTCACGTTCCTTCCGCAGGAAACTGAAAGCAGTAGCGCGGGGTCGTCTAAGAGCTCCCCTTGGGACACCACTTTAAATAGGGCGTTGAACGTAATGAAACACAAGGATAAGCTCAGTAAGCCGTCGTCAGCTGGTCATGTGGCCGGCAAAGGCTTGTCCACGAAATGGTTGGATTACTATACCGCTGGGCGAAAGGAGAGAAAGACCAGCTCGGAAAGCCAGGAGTGCGAGGTTCAAGAACTCAAGGCACAAGTGGCTCGGATTCCGGAGATAGTCGAAGAGCAAGTGCGAGACCAACTGGGAGCGACGATCACCGCCATTGTGCCTACCTTGATTGAGGGGCTACAGGCGTGGATGGCGGGCGGCCAACAGGGGCCGCCCCTGATTCCCAGCTTCACGGGCAGCAACTCGCACAACGCGCCGGCGGCGCCATTGGTGTCTCCGGCGGAGGCGGCATTGGTGTCTCCAGCGTCGGCGCCGGCATTGGAGCTTAATGCACCCGGGTGTGGGAAGAATACGCCGACCGGCACCTCGGCAGCAAGCGGCCCCTCCGTCACTTGCACGCCCGCCGTTGGCGGTGCCTCGACATTAGCCGACCTCGATGCCATCACGGTAACTAATTAAGCCTCTTGGCCGATGACTTCATCTCCTTGCCTTTGACTGGGCATCCCTGATGCCCTACATGTTTTCGCAGGGCGCCGCCGACGTTCCATGCACTCTCCTGCACTTCGTGGACGGCCAGTTGATCGATGTCGCCAAGGCCAGAATCGTTCAACCGGTCAGCCGCGTGTTCCACGGTAATCCGATGCCACCCACCGTGTATAGGGTTCAACTGGTTCGGGTGCTGCCGGGCTGCGACGACTTGTTACCTCCGTTTCGACCCCCTGGGGCCGACGAAAATGATGTGATGACCCTCAGCGCCTGCTTAAGCTGGCCCCTGCTTTGGCCGAAGAGCCAGATTCATTTGGGGGCGGGGGACACCACCCCACAGACAACACCGCCAGTCGTGCCGGCGCCAAGCCATGGAAAGACCGCCGCAACGCTACCGGACATGCCAGACATGCATATGGCACAGGATCCGGACGACGACGATGACGATGACGGTACATTTACCAACGTCGATAAGTACTTCAACGAACATGGGTACGGTGACGAATTCTTGGGGCCTCCTTCTCAAGAACCCAACCCTGCAAAAGACGATCGCGATCTAGCTGGTACCGCGGAGAAACCCAATTGCAACAGGCGTCGTCTGGCGTTCAGTTCTCAGGAGACACCTCCAGCTGCCGCCTTCACCGAGCCTCAGATAGCCGAGGTGCGAAATATTATCAGCCCCAACACACTCAAGAAGGCGGTCTCTGAGCAGAACTCGATCCCATTACAGCAGAAGAAGAAGGGATGGAAAAGAAAGAATAACAAGCAGGGTGCGAGCCAGCCGGCACCGAGTACGATCCGTGCTCAGGACGGGCCACCTTCACCTAAGGATATCTCGAGGAGGGTGCATGTGGCGGGTAGGCCGATGCTACCGACTAATCTGCTCAATGCTGCAACCGGTGCTATGCGGAGTCTGCATGACAGTGTTCTTTCTTTGGAGAAGCGGCGTCTCTCCGAGAATGATGTGGCATACCCGGTTTTCGTGCCCAAGGTGCCAGAGGGCAAGGGCTTTGTCGATAGCACCATCGGGGGTATGATCGTCCTGCGGTTTGATGACATCTTCACTATGTTTAACCTTCATCCGCTGCACTACACCTTCATTCGGCTATTTTCGCTAAGTATGGAGATGCGGATCATTAGAGACAAGACCCCGGACATCGTGATAGTCGACCCCTTCTACATGCGTGCCAAGATCTTGGGCAGCGTTGGGGACCGGCAAGTCGCGAGTTCATACCTCGAAGGCGTCATTCTGGCAAATCCAGATAAGGATAACTTCCTCGTGCCTTACTTTCCCGAGTAAGTCATCCCCTCACCGCCCTGTAACATATGATTTCTTAGATTTCGATCGTTCTTTTTTTTTCTAACATTCCGTGTTTTGTGCAGTGACACACATTGCACACTCATCCTCTTAAGCCCGAAATATTCCACGGCCACGTATTTCGACTCGGACCGTCAGTCGAAGAAAGACTACACAAATATCAAGAAAGTTCTTGATGAAGCTCTTCCCGGCTACGCCAGATCTGGAGGCACCTTCAGCAGGCCAATTCGTAGGTACGGCAAGCACGTGTTCACCCACAATACGACGTTCCCCTGCGTCAAGCAGCCGCCTGGCGGTCAGAAGGATGCCTACTACGCCCTCCATCACATGCGGCCGATCGTACGGGACCATAATCACCTTCTGCTACCAAATAATCTCAAAGATTGGGCCGCACGCTTGTCGACAATCCAGGACGCGGACATCAGACAAGAATTCTTTCGCATCCAGTCGGAGTTTGTGGAAATCATCCATCAAGATGTCCTTCGTACCTCGGGGCAGTTCTACCTCAGATATCAACCGTCCAACAGTGAGATAGAAACAACGCTACAAATGCAGGCTGACAACGCCCGTGATTTCATGACCATCACGAAAGACGGCGGCTTCATCCACGCTCCGGTCCCTGAGTCGAGTCGAAAGTAGTGATGCTATATAGTTCTGAAATATCGATTAGCTCATGTTGTAATTAAACTTTAATGAACTTGTATGTCTCTTTAGTTTGGACAGTCGTTCAACTTATATGTAATCGATGCTATTTATTAGTAGGACCATGAATCGTGCTATTAATGTGTTGCTTTTCTCTTCCGATCCTTTTGTTGCATACTTATATATTGCTTATGTATTTTCTGTGAATTGCTACTAACGTTTTGTTTGTCTAGTGCATAGAGATGCCGTCGTATGTCGTGTACAAGGGTATGGTTCCCGGAGTCTACGACGACTGGGAGGAGTGTCAGAGACAGGTTCATCGTTTCAGCGGTAACAGTTACAAAGGGTACACCACTAGGGCGGAGGCGGAAGCTAGATACGCGCGCTATCTAGCGGGAGAGAGGAGGGAGCGGAGGAGGAACCGGATGAAGACCAGTTTCATCGCGATGATGCTCATCGTGACCGCAGCTCTCTTCTATGTGATGGTAGTTTAGATGATCGATATCGACTTGTAATGTGAAGACAAACTCGCTACTCGCGGTCTCGAGACTTGTAATGTTCTAACTTTGTTCGGTATTTTGAATTTGGAGACTAATATGATGAATTGTATTCGGAGACTAATCTTCTATTGTATTCGATAAATCTGCTGTTTATATGTTGTGCTGTTTATATTCTGTGCAGTAATGTATTTTGTAACCTATGCAAATATCAGAAAAGAAAAAAAAAATCCTAATATTCATAGTAGTGGCGCACCATATTGCACTTTAGTGGCGCACTGAAATAAACACACCAGTGGCGCATTATCTAAAAGTGCGCCATTAGTAACCCAGAGCACAAGGTAAATATGGCCCCCTGGGAGGCATAGTAATGGCGCACTGGTGGACATAGTAATGGCGCACTATGTGGTGCGCCATTACTATTTGTTACTAGTGGCGTGTTAATAGTGGCGCACCTGTAGTGCGCCATTAACAGCAAAAACAGGTGCGCCACTAACAGCCCTTTTTCTAGTAGTGAGAGGTGGGAGTGTGGTTGAGTGGAGCTTGCGGGTGGAGAGGGGCAAGCCTAGGTACTTGATCGTGAAGGGGGTGACCGGGCAGGAGAGGACCATGCCTGTGGCCGCCACGATCTTCGGTGTGCACTGGTTGGGGGTGATCGAGCATTTGCTGAAGTTTGTGTGCAAGCCCGAGGCCACACCAAATGTGTGGAGGATACCCTGAACGGCAGCGAGATCGGAGTGGTCCGGGTGGCAGAATATGACCACGTCATCGGCGAATAGCAAAATGCTGCTGTTGTGCCGGTTGGTGAGGGGCCTGAGGATGCCATTGTTGATCGCATGTTGAAGGAGAGAATTTAGCGCGTCGATGACCAAGACGAATAGCATAGGGAGATGGGGTCCCCCTGCCGTAGACCTTGGGCATGGTTAATCGGTGGCCCGGGGCGTCCGTTGATCAGGATGCGGGTTTTGGCAGAGGAGATGAGGATCGAGATCCACTCGTGCCATCTGGACCCGAAGCCAAGGTGCTGGAGAACCTAGAGGAGGAAGGCCCATGAAATCCACGGCCGTCCATCGCAAATATCTTGTCAAAGGCCTCGCAGAAGTCGGCTCTTATGATAGGCCAACATGCGCGAAGAAACTCCGAGGAGAAGCCATCGGGTCCGGGTGCCTTCCCAGTGGGAAGCTATTTCACTGCTTGCCAAATTTCGTCCTCACTGAAAGGCCTCTTGAGCTCGTCGAGGTTGAAGTGGCGAGGTTCAATGAGATCCACGTCAATGGAGAAAGCGCGATCCTCGGAAGATCGAGGATGGTCGTGTAGTGCTCAAATGCCACGCGGGCCATGTCATGCTCATCCCGGGCAACCATACCACCATGATCCTCCTGTATTTATTGCTGGGTACGAAACGGAAGGGGGAGGAATAAAAACGGCAAGCCCACTTTTTAGGGCTAAACATGAGTGATTTCCCTCCTTAATCCCCATGCGCAGGATCTCACAACGAAGCAAAGATCAGACGATTACACCACGTACCAATGGCGTTGCAACTAAATCAGGATAAGCGGCCAACAAAGTTTGAGAACCGCTCGTTTCTCGCTACGCTGGCTTGGCTAATATATAGAACATGGGCTACCAGGCATGTTTCTCTAGGACGATGCTCAAACTATATCTTCACACAATCTCTTGCCATTGCTCAAAGTAGCAACACTAGAATCAGTCGTCGACACGTCCATCCGGTGCACTGATCACAATTGCTCACCGTTTGCACTACCTCCACACAATCAACCTAGACAATCAGTAGAAATGCACCTGATCAGTTGCACTGTGAAAAGACCTTGACGCAGAGCAAGAGCATCGGCCATACTTGCATCCTGTGCTATATCAATCTTGATGTTTGCCGCAGCTATGAAGTTGCTCGTGCTATCCTAAATGGCAGCTCTAGTGGCTCCTCTCGGCTATG
Organism: Thinopyrum elongatum; assembly: GCA_011799875.1. Classification (NCBI taxonomy): domain Eukaryota; kingdom Viridiplantae; phylum Streptophyta; class Magnoliopsida; order Poales; family Poaceae; genus Thinopyrum; species Thinopyrum elongatum. The sequence continues at coordinate 523,880,901 of CM022302.1, read as the reverse complement.
TAGTTGATTCAGTTATTTTCTCACAGAAAACATTTAAACGAAGGGTTTTGCCTAGCCTTTGTTTCTAATATTACCTTTTCTTCGGTACAACCCCCCTAAACACATGAACGGACGAGATCTATCCATACCCCTTCATAATAAAGGGTAGGATAGTCTTTATAGAAAATACTCATGGAAAGCTATCACGTTTCTGAGTCCGCCTTGGGCCGGCCCATTAGTGAGTATGTACTGTACCACAGTTCGAAAATGAAAGCTGTCACGTTTCTGAGTCCGCCTTGGGCCGGCCCATTAGTGAGTATGTACTGTACCACAGTTCGAAAATCCAAAAATATTCATGTGCCTGTTAGGCATCGAACCCAGGACCACCAGCGTAGGTGAGCTTGCTAACACCACCAGAACCAACCCCATTCGGTGATTCATAAGCAGCGCAGTAGGTTATAACCAAGAATGGACGTACTGTACGAGTTTTCCTTTAAAAATACTCTAACAGAACAAAATTGGTACTATACAACCTGGCCGGACACTGTAGCGACCAACAATTTTCAAAATGCAAATACTTTTTCAAATTTGCGAGCATTATTCAAAAAATGCAAACATTTTTCAAATTTATGAATATTTTTTCAAATATACTAACATTTTCTGAAAACATTTTTTATTTTCTAGGGCCTAAGCATTTTTTTCTTTTCAATTTTTTTGTTTTTCTTCTCTTTTTGTTAATTCATTTTTCTACTTTTGAACTTTAGTATTCTATGGGAAACTTGTTCAAAAATTTCAAAAAATGTTTGGCATAACATAAAATGTTCTTGTTTTCAAATATTGTTTACAATTCTACAAAATGCTCTGGAATTTCATAAAACATTCCAGTTTTTGAAATTTTTTGTTCACAAATTTAATAAATGTATGCGTTTCAAAAAATATGTTGATTTTTTTTTAAAAGGTGCGTGGTTTGTAATTTTTGTTCAAAATTTCATCATTTTTTCAAAAGAAATTAGCAATTTTGAAAAAGTGTTCAATTTTGTAAAATTTTCATACACACTTTGTAATTCAAAAATTGTTGACAAATTTCAAGAAATTTGTTAGGACAAAATAAAATGTTCGTGTTGATTGATAATGACGGAAATTACAAATACACTCATCTAAACTGGTAAGGCTATGGATAAATGATCCCAACTTCTTGTAACAGCCTGGCACGGACATATGAGGCATCTATGCCAGGTTTGAACGACTTCTCACATTGTTTACAAGTTGCGACGTGTCCGACCATTTATCGGCCTATTTTCACCGATAAAAACTCCAGAAAATGTAAAACTTTTCAAAAATCTAAACATCATGGTGCCTTGAATTGGTCATAGAAGCTGGTGGAAAACATTTGGTGTCATTTGACGGATGTTGGAAAACAACAAGCTATCAAACAGACCCTTCTGGCCTATCCGAACACCCTCCGTTGAACATAGTCTATTTTTGGACATCTTTGAAATGAACCCCACTTTTGCAAGAAGGTAGGCATGCCCATGGTAGGCACATGCCTGGTTCAGACGATTTTCGACACCGTATGGAAGTGGTGACACATCCGGCCATTTATCAGCCTTTTTAACCAAAAAAAAACTTCAGAAAATGAAAAACTGGGCGAAAACCCAAACAAGATGGACTCTTCTGGCCAACCTCAACACCCTCCATTGAACATGGTGTTTTTGTGGACATGCCAATGGTGGGCATCCATGATAGGTTGAATGACTTCTGACACTGTATGCAAGTTGCAACACGTCTAGCCATTTATCGACCTTTTTTGTCCGAGGAAACTTTAAAAAATGTAAAACTTGTCAAAAACCCAAGCAGCTTGGCTTGGTGCCTTGAATTGGTTATACAAGGCCATAGAAAAAAATATTGGGGGCATGGAGGCCTACCATGGGCATGCCACCTGCTGGCAAAAGTTGAGATCATTTCAAGAATGTCCAAAAAAACACCCTGTTCTATGTTACGTGTTCGTAGGCATACATGCCGGGTTTGAAGGAAAAAGGTATTTAAAATCATAATTTATATAGGTACTTAAAACTGTCATTTTAAGTTTTTCACATAACTAATAAATACAAAATGATAGAATTGAAAACAGCAAATGCTTTTTTAAAAGCATTTAATAATTATTTAAAATAAAAAACAATTTCAAATCGTAATTTAAAATAGTTACTTAAAATTGTTATTTTGGTATTTCAATTTTTTGAACAGGTTTCAGAAGAATAATAAAGTTTAAAAAGGAGAAAAAAATAAATTTACTAAAAAAGTAAAAACAAAAAATGGAATTAAAATAAAATCTTAGGTCTTGCCCAACGAAGCGACACCATTGCTCCTGTAGGGCGCCTATTGGAATTTGTTCGGAATTTAAAAATGATCCTATTTTCAAAAAATATTGCTCATAAATTGAAAAAATGTTCGGGAAAATTTTAGAACAATTTTTTGCTACATTTTTTGTTCGCATTTCTGAAAAATCTTTTAGAATTTAATTTTTTATTCATGTTCTCCAAAAATGTTTATTTTCACAATTTTGTTCGTGCTTTTGAAAAAACTATTCGAGTTTTGACATTCTGAACAATTTTAAAAGACACAAACATCTTTTGAAGTAGCCTTAAATTTTTCGAAAATGCAAATATTTTTTAATTTATGAACAAAACTTGGTAACAAATTTTTTTTTTTGAAATTTTGAACAGAATTCTGAAAGCGCGACCATTTTTCGAAAAAGAAAGAAGAAACGTAACAGGAAAAAGAAAAGTAAATAAATAGAAAGAAACTATGGAAAAAAGGACCGGTTCACAAAGTGTTGCTAAAATCTTTTTAAAATTCCCAGCCCATCTGTTACTTGACGAGCCTAGCTTTACATTCTTTGCCAAAGGCTTGGTGCGGTAGTGGTTGTGGACAGTTTTATGTTTTAGGTGGTCGCGGGTTCGATTCCCAGCCTGTGCAATCTTTTTCGATATTTGTCATCGCATGCCACCGCAAATGGGCCAGTCCAAGCGAGCTTGCCGGCGTATACGTACATATATAAAGATAGATACAAATTGTCAAAAGTCCATATTACCCTTTATACGTTTTGTGAGGGGGTTGTACCGAAGCGGAACTCTTCTAATATATGGCAATTATTTTCTTTCTCTAGCATGCTAATATTCATATGCGATTGTTTTCCTTCTCTAGCATGCAATAATATATGCGTTGTTTTCCTTCTCTAGCATGCAAATATTCATATGCGTTGTTTTCCTTCTCTAGCATGCAATATTCATATGCCCACACAGACAAATAAGGTTGAACACTGCAACAAGAGGAAACAAATATGCATGTTGCATGCACAAGAACTAGGCGTCGCCTTCCTTAAACCAGGTTCAGATCCGACATCTCATCTAAAAGAAGCCCAACATCTGAACAGTTTGTGCTAAAGTAACTGAAATAAAGCTCATGCAGAAAGAACTCGCGGAGTCATCAAACAGGGCACAAGTAGTTCGGGCCGCTGTCTTCTCGCCGGACAGCAGGGAGTGGCAGATCTCCTCAGAAGCGGGGAGCCTGCAGTTGCCGGCTGGAGACAGTGGTACGGTTGTGAACGGGTGCGTCTACTGGCCATCTGCAGCCGATATCCATGTGCTGAACACCGCAACACTGCAGTTCTCCCGGATCGATCCGCCGCCGCATATGCAGGACGTGGGTGTCAAGGTCGGTGAGACCAGTGATGGAAACCTCTGTGTCGCCTGGGCAGCTGGTCTCACGCTTGAAGTTTGGGTCCGGAGAGCCACCACCGCGGGCGTCGACGAATGGATGCTGGACACTGACAAATGGATGCTGGATGCGATTGATGAATTGGAGCTACCATTTGAAGATGAAAAGCCCTGTACTGGAGGTTGTGGCCATCATCGGTGGCATTGTGTATTTGTCTACCTATGTGGCATTGCAGCCTAGTTCTTGCTGATTCATGTCCTTCTGCACTGAAACAGAGGAGCTGGAGGTGGTCTGCCCTATCACCGATTCTTCCTCTCCCTACTTCATGGTGTGGCCTCCTGTTCTGGTACGGAATTAGGTGAACTCTCTCGGCCAGAAGGGGCTTGACTAGTAAGAGGAACAGAAAAACTACAACTCAGTCATTTTATCTGTATTCCGGATACTAGGTTTCATTGACTACCTGATGATGATGATATTTTGCTGCATGTTATCTTGGTTAGATTTACTCGCTTTTGTATAAGTGAAGATGTCCAGGTCCAGATGTTGTTGGGAATTGCAAGTTATTCTTGCTGTTGGTTTGTTATCATTATGAGCAAATGATGCCCTCGGTATAAAAACTTGGCACGCTGGAGTAGTTTAGTCCATTAACTCCCAAAATTAATGATCGACACCCTAAAGTTGTCAGGTGAGAGCATATATAGTCCTGTGGATGCCACCCCCACTTATTCTGTCTACTTGGCTTCGCTGGTGCTCAATTGTGCATTTTGGTCCTTGATTCGTTTTCCTATGTGTCTGCTCTTAAGTTTAATTCATGATGAGTCTAGAGATGGCTTATTTTAAAATTAAATAGAGTTCTCAACATTTGTTACCTGATGATTATTGAGAATAGTATGCAATGGAGCTTATGCAACATGTAGCTTGTGGAGTTAGCACATCGCTAAGATGATTTTCCTATTTAGAAAGTTATTCAAATATATACGCCGGAGTTATAACGTTGCTCGGTGGAGAATGACGCAGATATAATCTCTTATCAACCTGTTGAGCGCTCCCATGCCAGCTACTCCTATGACTGTGCCCCAATGTCTGATTGTGCCATTGTGGCAAGTAGCAGGCGCTTTCTCCAGCATAGGCCGCCAACAGCGGAATGGGAACATATGTCCTCAATTTTCATGCAATTCTGCCCAGATGCTGGGTTTGGATACGTTTTTGTGCATGTGGGCAGGGCATTGGCACAATTCTATGTTTGTGGGCATATGCCCAAACCCCGACCTGACAATCTGTCATGAATCTCTACTCCAATGATCACTGAGGAGTGAAATACTCGGAGCTGCTGTGGCTGCTGCATATTGCACCTAAGGAAGTGGTGTCGAGACTTGGAGCTGCTGTTCTTTACCACTTCTTAGTTACAATAATGAGATCTGGTATTTGGACAATTTGCGGCTACTTCATGTTATGTGCTATCAGTTGTGTTATTTACTTGCGTGTGTGATTTTCAGCTTGTCAAATATTGATTTTTGACAAACTGAATTGAAATAACTGTTTTCTCTTGAATTATTCCCTATCGACAAGGGTATAATATTGTTTACTGCAAAGCTACCTGGTTACCTGGTGGGTATGGGCATGAGCAGATTTTTGCACCTGCTGGTATGGGTATGGGTGGGGTTTTGTGTCCGTGACCAACTTGATAGTGTAAAATGCTGCCCTGTACCATTGTTGGTAGTGTACAATGATTGATAACACCGAAGCTCCAGACTTCCATCTGTTGCTTATTTACCATTGTTCGATATCACTGTGTAACTGTGTTAAGAATTGTTAGACCATTACTCAGGCTTCCGCCATAGATTGTTAGCCATGTAAAACAAGAGTGAGCTTGTCTTGCACACATTGATGAAAAATGCACACAAACATCTCACTATATGTATTTGTGTTTCTCCTGCATGATGTTATCGTAGTTAGACCGGCGAGTTGGATTGTAACCTTACTTGTGAACTGGACGGAAGTTCCAGTGCTTGAGTTTGAAATTTCACTGCGAAATATTAGTAGTAATAACTCAAAATGTACGAAAAATTCTGCTGAATAGGGGGGAGAAACTGGGCTCGATCATAATCAACTTCATGACATGAAATTTTGGCAGGACGGTTGCTAGTTGCAACATCAACTCTTTTTTAGAGTAAGTTGCAACATCAACTGATCAGGCATTGAATTCACACACACATTATTATTTTCTTTTCTTTATTGAGAATTCACTCACTACACACAGCAGTCAATCAATAAACCCTCTGTTTCAGCAAACTTAAGGCCCAGGCTGAAAATTACGCAGCACAGCACAATCATGCAATAACAAAGAGGGAGGCGAGCAGCACCGACATGACAGCTGCGAAGACGACCACCATGTACCTTCCTTCATCGGACACCGCATCGGCGCTCTTCCGGCCGGTGGTCCCTGCATACAGCCACGGCCAAGGCGTACGGGAAAGTGCATGTGATTCGAACTTTGAAGTTCGATCTATCATATACTCCTACAAAAGATTCCTGCACAGTTCTGAGCTGATATGCTAATTAATCCTGCAGAAGGAAGATTCATGTACAGTTCTGAACTGGAAAGTGGAAAAACCTATGTTTTACCGGCGGTGGCGTGCTTGCCCTCGTGAATCCCATACTCTCCGCCTCCTTGGAGCCCGGCGAGATATGAAGGAGCTCTGCATGCACCACACCCACGGTTGCTAGCTTCGTCCAATCAAAAACCTTACCAAAGAAATGTTACTTCCTCCATAAAGAAATGTAAGAGCGTTTAGAGTAACAATTTAGCATGGACGCACGCACGCATGGTGGCGCAGCACCGGCCGGCCGATGGGATGACGCAGTACGCACTGGGGCAGGACGGCGTGTGGACGGAGCAGGCGGAGGGGAGGTCCACGGCAAGGGTGACGTAAGTTGATCCCGATGGCCGCCCGGGTCATAGTGATCCTTGATCAGCACGCACAGGCACTTCTTGCTGCCGCCCAGAACCTCCCCCAGCACGGCGCAGCAGTCCGTCGTCGCCTCCACAAACGGCAGGCACGTCGCCAGCACAGCCAGCTTGCCCGCGCACAACTAGCTGCCAGACCAACCGATGGATCATGGAGAGAGAGTGGTGGTGCGCACGGCGGTGTGACAATGTGACCGATCGAGAGAGAGTGGAACGTACGGCGGTGACAAAGTGTGATCGATGGCGATTAATTTAGAGTTAGTTGGCAATCCACGTATTGCGGGCACTGTGTTTGCTCGTTTTTCGATAAAGGGTGCTTTTATTATTCAAAATGTAACATCAAGCGGATACAAATCATAATGAGCTACGCCCGGCCTCTAAATAATTAAGATGCACACAACCAAAAAAAAAGTCTGACAAAGTATGCTTGTGAGTGTGTGTTTGCTCGTGGCCTCCTGGGGCACATTTTTAATCACATGCATGCGTGGATTTGCAAGGAAGCAAAGAGAATCCGATTTACAATAGATGTACAACAACCTAGACCCAAAAAAACTCAATCACAACTTGTCCAGATCGAAATTGTTGAGGAATCCTCAAAGTTGTTGCAGCGACAGTCATTTTTTCAAGGCCACCGGGAGGGAGGGAGGAGCTTTCCTACATGAATATACTGAGTGAATTGCAGAAAACATCGACATTGAAGGCTAGAGTTGCAGAAACCACACTTCTACAGTTTTGTGCCAAATATCACTAATTCTGAGGCTAAATTTTTGCAAAAAAACACTAGTTGCCCGATTCGCTCGTTTTAAGCCCCATTATGACAGGTGGGTCCCGCTGAACAGGGTGACGTCGCACAATATAACAGATCACAAATAGACAAAATAGCATGGATTAAACTGTAAAAGGACCCAAGAGTATAAGGTTGGTGCTGTAAAAAAAAAAGAGGACAAGATCTGGCTCGGCCTCCCGCTGCCCAGCCAGTGAGCTCACTCCACTGCCTGGTCATGGACGCTCAAGTTCACGGGCGAGCCCCGGCGGATGCCCCATCCCGCTTCTCCTACCTTCCTTCTCCTCCCCCTCCTCTCTCTCTTTCCCCACGAGCAGCTTGCCCCCGTCTGTGTCTCTCACGGCCGACTCCGCGGGTCGCCTCCGGAGCTCCGCCCCCAGCCGGCGAGAGACCGTGGGCACCCACCTCGCCCGCGAGTTCCCCAAGGCTTGCAGTTCGAACTAAGGGCCGGCCTCAACCTGCCTCCCCGCACGCCAGGTGCTGCTCTGCGGGATCCGGCCGGGAATCGAGCCGCCGCCGCCCGTTGACCTTCAACGTGGGGGCTGGCCGCCAGCAAACCCGACCGCCGCCTCGTCCCTGCCAGGCACCGGATCCGGCAGGATCCGCCCCTTCTTGCTCTTCCGGCGGGGGCGGCCTCACGCCGCCTTTCCTCCGACTCTCAACGGTGGCAGCCTGGAGAGTGGCCGCCGATGTCCACCACCGGACCTGTGGGAGATGAAGGCCACGGAGGACGCGATTGATTTTTTTAGGTGTCTTTTTGCAAATCACAAATGTTTCAGGGTGTAATTCGCTTTTTTCTTTGCCACGTCACCTTGTCCAGTGGGGCCTACCTGTCATAATCGTGCTCAAAATGTCCTAAGCTGGCGACTAGTGCTTTTTGCAAAAAGTTAGTCTCTGAATTAGTGGTTTCCGGCATAAAACTGTAGAAGTGTGGTTTCTGCAACCCTAGCCTTCAATGTCGATGTTTTCTGCAATTCACTATGAATATACTACTACTCAAACGACATTGTTGTTACATTACAAGAGTGAATCAAACTTAGAGGAGAGGTAAAATAGCCAAGACCTTGCAGCATCTCTTAACGCAATGTCTTTGAATCTAAATATCCACAGGGAGAAATCAAACGCAATGATCCTGACTGTGATCCTTGAATCCGTACCGGGGAAACAGGGGATGCCGACACCGGCGAGGAGGGTCATGACCTAAGGACCCCAGGAGATGACGAGTGGGAATAGAACTTACCAGCGTGCCGCGACCGGCCGGAGACGACAAGCGTCTGGCCAAGGTTGCCGCCAGCCGGCGAAGAGCCATGCCCAGAGGCACGGCCACCCGGGCAAACTCGCAGCGATGGCTACCGTCGTGTGATGGATCCAGCAAACTCCGTGGCGCCGATGGGGGCGGCGAGGCTGCAAGGGGAGGGGTGGAGCAGAGGGGGAGAGCCATCTCCTCTTATCATTCCAGGGCATCTCAGGATCAAGAAGCTGCAACTGAAGCTATGACTATTCAGTCACACAGAACTCACTCCTCTCAGCTATGAAGTTGAGTCAGTAATTTTCTCACAAAAAACATTTAAACGAAAGGTTTTGCCCAGGCTTTGTTTCTAACATGCCTGTTATTTTCTCCAGCAAACTCTGTTTTCCTTCTCTGACATGTAAATATTCATTGGCGCGATACGGACAGCCAGCATTTCTGGACGGATGGAGTGATCAAACGAACGAAAAAACAAGTCTGAACAATGCAACGGAAGGAAACAAATATGCGTTGCCTTCCTTAAACCAGGTTCAAATCCAACATCTCATCCAAAAATAGCCCATCATCTAAACATTTTTTTGCGAAAATAGTTTCATTAGAGAAATTTGTGCTAAAATAGTCTAAGTAAAACTCGCGCAGAAAGAACTCGTGTAGTCAAACAGGGCACACGAGCCCGGTTTTCATAACGGAAACATTGCAATGTTTTCTGACCAACCATGACATTACGGGTTCAACTAGCTGAAAGCTGTATCGCTGAGTCACACCAAACAGACAGTTCACAGAACAGGACCAAAACATAGAAGGCTGTAGATCACGTCCGAACACACATCTCAGGCGCCATCAATGGTGGAGGCTGCAGCGGCTGCGCGGAGCTTCTTGAAACTGAAACCTGCACAATACATGCACAGTAAATTTGGCTACAACATGTCCTCAGTTGACATAGATAGGAGAATAGCTTGGCAAGCAGTTTGACATAGAGGAACTATATACCATGCAACTTGGCCAAGTTTCTTCCTTTACTTATTTTGTCAAGGTGGCCTTGACCAACTTTGTTAACACAGAACTTAGCTTTCTGAGAGCAAGACATAGTTGACCATTCAGACGCCTCAAGACTCGAGGGCTTCAGATTGACAACAGGTTAGGAACAATAGTGAAACTGAAAACAATTAGGGAAATCCAATTCTAACTTTGCTGAATAGATGACCAATGGACTAACAACTACTACCTCTGTACCAAAATACTTGTAGTTGGGGGAAACTAGCTTAGTTTTCCCCAACTACAAGTATTTCGGCACGGAGGGAGTAGAAGCACAATTTTCATCAATAATAATTAGTGAAAAAAGCAGAGGACCAAACCCAAATAATTTTGCTTGGATGGTACAGATTTGTAGGCACAATGGCGATATATTAGTAGCTATTATATTGCCATCACTAACTACGGAGACTTAGCGGCCGTTCTCAACTCCACCAGCACACAACAATCAAATTATTACTATCGAGTAATGAATAAATGGATTTGTCATACACTCTAGTACATGCGTAAGCACAACAAAAATGAAAGAATTGAGTAGGAAAACTGCAGAAACATACAAAGCATGAAGAATGACAAAGGTAGCTTACAGTATGAACGAGAACATGGCTCCTTGATGTTAATTTGCTCACGAAGTATGCCACATGTACTCAAGATGTTGACAATTTTGTGAATTCCCTCATCAATCTTTCTACATTCAATGTTGACAACCTTTAGGTGTGCACACACAAATGATTGTTCTGCAGTTTCTTGATCTCCTGTTGTGCTAACGAGTTTCTATATGACAGAAAAAATTCAGTAAGATCAGTACAGTATATATGATAATTCCTTTAATAACACAATAACATATTTACACACACAACATATACCTCAGTGTTCTCAAGCTGAAGAGTAAGCATCTCAAGAATTGGAGTGTGTTCGAGAATGCACACCAGATCAATAGCCGTAAACCACTCATTGAGTAATAGAGTCTTTAGTTTGTCAAATATAGGGCAGCATTTTAAATCCCAGCTGTAGATAAACTGGACAGATAGTACCCATCAAGTGGAACTCTAAGACTCAAGAAGACAAAATAATGTTTGACCATATGAACTTTGGGCAAATACTTTAATTCGAAGCTGGATAAATAGCAAACGGACCAAAAAGGACTCTGAGATTCAAGAAGACGAAATAATGTAGGTTCATTGGAACTTTGGGTAAATACTTTAATTTGGAGCTGGATAAACAACAAACAGACCCAAAACAAACTCTAAGACTCAAGAAGACAAAATTATTTAAGTCAGTATGGTACATAGTTTGATTTGAAACATAAATAATGTAGATCTGACTTTAGAGACCCATGGGCGAAGACCAAACTATGGTAATGAGCATAAGTATATGCAGGTCTAACAATGGATAGAGATATTTACAAGAGAAACTATGGGTAGCAGATAACAGTAAGAGTGAAAGGAAGTAGTGCAAGCATACCGTTTCAGTTCTGTAAGCAGCTATCAACTCCAAATTCACAGCATTGGACAAACCATGGAGAAGCACGCCCTCGTCGATTGGATAAGAATGACAACTACAGTCCTTAACATCATAACCCCGGAGGATACATCGGCACACATCACGGCATAGAGTGCTAAGCCCAACGTAAGATGTTACTAGAAATGGCATGTATTCAAGGGAAGGGGTCAAGCCAGTAAAATCATCGAGTTGCAGTGAGATAAGACCCGGGGCAAATATCCGAACGTGGAACTCCTCGGGGAGGTTACAATGGTTGATAATGCACAAATGCTTTAGTGATTTGGACGATATCTTGCATGCTTCAATGTAGCAATTTTGCATCTCTAGATCCTCTAAAGCAGGGCAGCGCGAGAAATTCAGAGTGGGGGTTTCTAGGGTAACCTCCTCAAGAAGTATGGTCTTTAAATGCTGGGAGATGAGAGGCACATCCAGTGTTAGTGAGGGGTAAAAGTAATCAACACCGAGGAGGAGCTCCTTAACTTGGCACTTTAGAGCGTACTCGATCAACAACATGGTGTTTGTGTATGTGCCCTCATCATCATCCTCAGGATAGGCACTGATGTCAAGTTTGTCGAGAGGTGAGTTCCCACGGAGGTGGATGAAGAGCTTCACGATCTATTTGCAGCCCTCGGAGCTTGGGAAACTGGACTCGTTAAAGTAGAGGGGCAGGTCGGTGGTGCGCCTCCAATGGTCGCGCCACCGTGTGTCGAGCACGCAAGTCTGCAGAGCATCACCGAGCGGCAGAAATGACAGCACATGCCGTAGGAGGTCGTTGGGCAGGTCGCCGAAGCGATCTCTGCCGCTCATCGTGGCCTTCTTCTTGCATATTCCGTCGAACAGGTGGCGGGTGCTGCGTGGGCGGCAACAAGAAAACCATAAGAAACAGGAGAAAATAAGGAAAATCCGTTGCCGAGTGTAGCAACAGCAAGGAATCACGTTGATCTTTTCCCTCAGAGAAGATGAAGAAGAAGAATGCAGAGTCACCTCACATCGGGTCGTGGACTGGCGGACGCTCCAGCTGCCGCCGGCCGCGGGGAAGAACGGGAAGGGCGAGACCCCTCCTCTGCTATGTAAGGAACTGTTTTATTGTTGCGGGCGAAACAGATGGGAGTGAAAACGGCAAGCCCACTTTTTAGCCTGGACAACACGAGTCACGATTACTAGTGTCTTTTTTTATCTGAACGGCCACTAGTTTACCAGTACTACGTTGTACTCCTGTAGATTGAAACCGCCGCATAAAAATTTCTTGTTATCTAAGTATGCAGTGTCCGAGAGGTTTAACCGTCCTTTTCGAAGAAGAAGAAGAAGAAGAAAGTCTATTGTTATCGGTACTGCCATCGATCAAGTAGTCTTGAAGTCCTGCTTAACACCTTCAGCTCATTCAGAATATGGACGCCATCCATTGGGATAGTCCTCTTTATCTTGCCACAAGGTCAACTAGTCAGGCCTCCGGCGCAGTCATCGGTTAGTTGGAAAGTCCTTCCTTCTCGCAGCCTCCCGACCTTCAAGTTCACGGCATCCAAGCTGTTCACTCATAAAATGATTTGCCATCCAGGTTCCTTGATCATCTCTGAATCTCTGAGGAAGTAGCCCGAACCTGCTACTCTATTCAGAAGAGATCCATTAGTGCTCACTGAAAACCACCCAACCCGGGGTCTAGGCTACCGTCGCCATATGCTCTTCAATCAGCTAATAAGGTTCAGATGCTGATAGCACTCTTCACCGTGGACAAATTAACTTGGTGACGGTATGCGCAAATCCAGTCGCCTGCTAGTTCCAGAAATTCCAGGCTGAGTATCTTACAAGCACTACACAAAAGCAACCATTTGTCGACCCAAAAAAGACGCTTCTTACCATTTCCAACCACAACCTTGGCAGTGGCAAAGAAAATGCTCATGGATTTTTCGTCCGCCACGAAGCCAACCTTAATGATCTCACTGCTCTTTAGTCTTTACCGTTCTGGATGGCCATACCCTTCTCACCATCAAAGCTCTATGCATGAATTCTAGATTGAGGATGCCGAGATTAGAGAATGAGGAAGGGGATTAGCAGGAGATGATTAGAGCCAAATATTTGAGAAGGAAATCTTTGGCTCAATGTGAATCATCTCCGGGTAATTCCCATTTTTGGAATGGATTGTTGAGTATAAAGGATATCTTCTATTCTTGCTGTCAAAGGGTTGTGGGTAATGACTGTAAGACAAGATTTTGGCAGGACACATGACTCGGGAGAAAGCCACTTTGTCAACTTTTCCCCCACTTGTATAATTTTACTTTGTGTTAGCATGTTACTATTGCTAAGGTCTTTAACCAGGATTTTGATTGTATTAGATTCAGGAGATGTCTTTATGGAGAAACTCTTACGATGTGGAATGAATTACTCGATATGTGTAGTCAGGTTACTCTGTCAGAGGAACCTGACAAAGTTAAATGGCTTTTAACTAAATCTGGATCCTTCTCGGTTAAGTCGCTTTATCATTACCTTATTGCTAGAGTTGTTGCTTTTCCTTTTAAACTTCTTTGGAGGTTGAGAATGCCTCTAAAGGTAAAAGCGTTTATATGGTTAGTGATCAAAGGGAGGATCCTAACCAAGGATAACTTATCTAGACGAGGGTGGAAAGGATTAAATTTTTGCGAGTTTTGCGGTGTCACTGAGAGCATTGATCATCTATTCTTTTCATGCTCTTTTACTAGGTTTTTATGGAATATGATTTGTGGTTCGCTGGGTAACCCAAAATTACCTTTATCTTTCTTTGATCTTTGTCAAACTGGATACGCTGGTAAGGATAGGGTTGTTGTTTCTACTGGTGTTGCTGCTTTGGTCTGGACAATTTGGAAAACAAGGAACAGATCCTGTTTTCAACGTGTTTTCCTTTCAAGTCCTATCAATGTAATATTTACCCTATGTTCTTTGTTGGATTCATGGGTGATTCTGCAGAGAAAAGGAGTGCAAAAAATGCTTAAGGAGGTTTCCAAGAGACTATCTCGGGTAGCAAACAAAGTCTATAGAAGAGCGTATGGGTGGAATCCTTCTGCTCAAAGATTGTGCTTTGTTTCTACCTGAGTATTGGGCAGCTCTGTAGTGCATTCAGGTTATAGACTTGCTTATTGTTTTGGCTGATGTGCAAATTGTAAAGATGTTAAAAGTCTGCTCTCTCTCCTCTGTAGTGGGTGGTTTGGCATCCTATAGATGTGGTTAAATGTCTAGGATGTAGGTTGTTAATCAGTTGGTGAGGTGATGCATCAGGTCTGAGAAAAAGTGGTGTGGCGTTGCGTTTTGCTGTATCCCGACTCCTATTTTCATAATAAAAATGGGGGCCACGTGGCCCCTTTTATCGGAAAAAAGGATGCCGATCCCCTCCCCAGAGACTTCGGTCTACAACAAGTAGACCAATTGACTAAACAATGTCCAGCAGGAACGGTGTCAGTCCCTTTCCAGAGAAAAGCCCGTCTAATTTTGTCAATGGCTATGAAAAACCAAGGAGGTGGCTCAATCGACATTAACTGAAAAATAGGAATGGCGGTTAAAACGGCTTGGAGCAGAATAAGTCTTCCACTGTGAGTAACTAAGGACCAAGTAAAGCGAATATCCATTTCTAAGTCCGGGCTCATCTGCATCCGATAAACAGTAAATAAATAAAACACTAAACAAATTTAAAAAAATCTTCCTTTTTTTGCATGGAAGATGTTTTAGTGCGTGAGGTCCGTACCAATTTTCAGCTCATTCAGACATCTGAGTAGCTCTCAAAAAAATGGGTCTGAACAGTAATGAATAGTAAGCTATTTCACAAACCCTAAATTTGTCTTTTTTTGCTGAGAGCTACTAAAAATGTCCAAACAAGCTGAAATTTGGAATGGACCTCACTCACCTAAGCATCTACCAGGCAAAAAAATTAAACGGATTTTTTTTGAAATTTTCTAGTATTTTTTATTTTACTGTTCATGGCGGGAGCAGATGATCGAGCTCAGGAGCCAAATAGCTGCCCTCCCTAGTAAAGATCTTAACTTTGGCAACAACTTTAATCTTCCACAAACATTTCCAGAGCGAATTGATCTCATACATTTTTAGTATCCCATGCACTTAAATAGTTGATCCCCACTAACTCAATTTACTTAACATGCAACTATGCCAACTCATCATGCTATCATGCATGCCCCATTAAATTTAGTTTTATCAACATGCAGTTATGCCAACTCACTATGCCAGTATGCATGGGAAAAGACCCACTTTAACATGCATCATGCATGTTACTTATATTAAATAAATTTTCTACAACTATGTAATAATCAAATATTTTAAATTTATGTGCTTGAGTTTCATTCTTATATTGCTAATCAGAATATTAAAGTTTCATACTGCCTCATAAAAATCACTGCACCCAATTCCCGCAGCAATGCGCAGGTATTTCTAATGGTTAGGTTTAAATAAAGCAGGGAGAAACTGGTGAATGGGGATTTCAAGACTGAGTACTGACTACCATATGTGCCTGGGTAGCATACACGTTGCGGTCATGTTTGTGCTGCTATGCCATACATATATGGTAGCTCCAGAAATGCAATTTAACGCACATGCGCCTGATATTCTATTCACAAATCCCTCGACCATGATTTTGTTAGGTCTAAGCAGTTTCTGCGAGATAATCCAAGTAAAACTTCTGTAGAAAGAACTCATGGAGTCAAACAGACACACCAGCCCGATCTCCATTACCGATAATGGAAACATAGTAATGTTCTGACCATCAATGACATATGGCAGGTTCAACGAGCTGACAACAATATCGCTGAGTCACACCAAAAACCAACAAAACCAATTTACACCACGTGACCAACAGATCGAAAGCGAGAAACTAAAGGTTGTGATAACTGCCAATACAGGGCCACCGTTACAAGACACTTCGGGGGAACACATAAGGGTTTAGACCAACATCATGACTGAGCACACATCTCAGGCGCCAGTGGTGTATGCCACCGCGGTTGCTCGTGCTTCTGGAAGCTGAAACCTACACAAAATATGACAATGCACAATAAATTTGGCTACAACATGTCCTTAGTTAATTGAAAATAATTAGGCAATGGCAGCTCTGCTTGCTGAATAGATTACAATGGACTAAAAAAAGATGACAATCAACTCTAGCAACTAGAAGCAGAGATAGACTCCACTGCAAGATGAGAACATCTGCTATTTTGAACAGTAATTAATTAGTAAAAGAAGCATAGGACCAAACCCAAATGATTTTGCATGGATAGTACTCCCTCCGTCCCAGTGCATAGGGCGGCTGTGTAGTTCAAGGTCGTCTATTTAACGAACTAAAAATATGTTATATGTCATCAAAAGCATATCATTGGATCCATATGCGAATGTAATTTATAAATATTTTTTTGTTACATATAATACACATTTAGCTAGTTAAATTGATGACCTAGAACAATGTGCATGCCCTATGCATCTGGATGGAGGGAGTACAGATTTATCAGCACAGTAGCAATATGTACTCCCTCTGTTACAAAGTACACTGCACAAAGCCTTTGTTGATTTTTTTCCTAATGCACTATATGTTTTTTTTTCTCCAAACTTTCCTACTCTGCCCTCATCACCCGTGTCCCATGCAACCACTCTTAGCTTCATCACCCACATCCCATGCAACCACTCTTAGGCCATGTACAATGATTGATAAGACAGTCTTATCTTAAGCCTTGCATGTGATTTAGAGATGACAATAAAAGCATGGCTACAATGGGTTATCTCTTAGCATTATCTTCAATAACTAGCTAATCCTAAAAACGTGGTGTGACATATTGTGCTAAAAGATCATCTCTTTAATAAGAGAAGACACGCCTTTTCTTATGATATCTTTCTCCTCCACGTCAATATTTAACCTACGTGGTACTCCTAAGACAGAACTATTGTACATGCCCTTAGGCATACGTTAATTGTGGGGCTGGAATCGAGGAGCATATGCACGCATGAGGGTTGGAATTGAGGCTATTTCATAGGACGAGCCAATCGACTACATACAATTAATAACGGCCCGGCATCCCATCCACGCACAAGCGAGGGCAAATTGGTCAAGAATTAACAGATCTATCATTTGCATGGTATGCAGGTGGGAAGTTATACACAAAGTAGAAAATAATGGAGGGAGTACTAACTAAATAGTAAATTGCCATCACTAATGACATAAACTTACCAGACATTCTCAATTCCACCAGCGTGCAATCCAACTGCTATACAATAGGATAAAGGATATTGAATTGATATGGTTTTGTAAATGGGGTCATACATTATAATTAACTAGATGATACCCCACATGTTCCTGGGAAATAGCTTACTGTATATTTCAACGAGATTTTAGTTTATGAACGTGAATATTTGGATCAAATAATACAAGAACTTAAATTAAAAACACATACGAATATGATTATTGTTATATGAATATAAATAGCATGATAAAACAAAAACATTTGAGCCTTTTTTCATGCATAGTTGAATACTGAGGTGGAGCTTTTCCCGTGCATGGTTGCATGTTGAGGTGACATAGTTGCATGTTGAGATAAAAAATTAGTGCGGATCACCTACTTAGTTATATAGGATGTGTAATCACAACAAACATGATAGGACAAGTACGAAAACTGCATAAACATACAAAGCATGAAGAATAATGAAGGTAACTTACAGTTTGAGTTAGCACGTGGGTTCTTGATGCTAATTTGCTGACGAAGTACTCCACATGTAGTCAAGATGTTGACAATCTTGCGAATTCCATCATCAACCTTTCTACATTCAATGTTGACAACCTTAAGGTAGGCACACACAAATGACTGTTCTATTGTTTCCTGAGCTCCCGTTGCACTAATGAGTTTCTGTACGACAGAAAACATTCAGTAAGATCAATAGAATATACATGATAATTCCTTTAATAACACAACAACATATTTATGTACACAACATATATACCTTAGTGTTCTCAAGCTGAAGAGTGAGCATCTCAAGAATTGAAGAGTGTTGGAGAATGCACACTAGGTCAATAGCCGTAAACCACTCATTGAGTAATAGTCTTTAATTTGTCAAATATAGGGCAGCATTTTAAATCCAGGCTGTAGATAAACTAGACAGGTAGCAAACCCAAAACAAAAGGAAATATGAGACTCTAGAAGATGAAATTATGTAGGTTCATATCCTCAGGAAAAAGTTATGTAGGTTCATAGGAAGTTAGGGTTGATAATTTAATTTGAAGCTGGACAGACAACAAATGAACAAAAAGAAATCTGGGACTCAAGAAGATGAAATAATTTAAGTTACTATGGTGTGAAAAAGGTAATAAGTGCAAGCATTACCATTTCAGTTCTGTAATCAGCTATCAACTCCAAGTTCACGGCATTGGACAAACCATGGAGAATCACACCCTCGTCAACAGGATAAGCATGACAACTATGGTCCTTCAGCTGAGGGCATAGAACGCCAAGCCCAACATAAGTTGTTACTAAAAATGGCATGTATTCAAGGGAAGGGGTCAAGCCGCGAAAATCATCAAGTTGCAGTCAGACAAGACCAGGGGCAAATATCCGAACATGGAAGTCCTCAGGGAAGGAACATTGGTCGGTATGTTGTGTTAAACTTGGTTCAGTAGGAAACACTTTCAGTTAGTCTATTTTCTGAACAAAGTGAAATAACGCCAAAAGCGCACTGCGTTTGCGTTGCGGCTGAATAGGTCCTAGTTTTACTTATTCTGTTGTCGTGTAATCGTGTAGTAGCAGGCCACGATCTGTCCGTGGGATGGCGCGGGATGATCGGATCGTGACCAGCAATTCTGTTAGGAAGGAATAAAAGGAAAGCCAGAAAAGACGCAGAGATTACGCGTCGCAAAACTGCCTCACCTGCGTTCGTGTGTGTGCTGTCTTTTCCCTGTAATCTTCCATCGTGTGTCCGCCTCATGTGTGTAGGATCCTGAGAGTGTTTTGCTCTAACATTTGGCACCAGAGCTAGAGTTCACGGAGGCGGAGCACGGCGGCGGAGATAGGAGGAGCTGTGGCGGCGGTGAACGGCGATGGGTGACGAGTCGCCAAAGAAGAACCAGTCAAGCGGCAGCGGCGAAAAGTACACGCCGCCGCCCAAGAGGACTGGTGACGAGGGCACGGCGATCGTGCCGCGCACGCCGACGAGGACCGGCGGCATCCCGATCCAATATCCGATGCTCAACGACTCCAACTATGGCCTGTGGGCCGTGAAGATGAGAGTGCTGCTCCGCCCGTTCGGTGTCTGGTCGGCGTTAGAGGGCACTGCGGAGTTCGACCAGGGCAAGGACGATGAGGCGTTCGCCGCTCTTTCCCAGTCCGTCCCGGACGCGGTGATGATGGCAGTGGCCAACTGCGAGACTGCCCATGAGGCCTGGGAGGCCATCCGGCGCATGCGCGTCGGTGAGGATCGCGTCCAGAAGGCGCGTGTGAAGCAGCTCAAGCGCCAACTCAATCGCATGGAGATGGCGGACAGCGAGTCTGTCAGCGCCTTCGCACAGAAGCTCATGACGCTCGTCGGCGAGATACGGTCGATGGGCGAGACAGTGAAGGACGAGGCCGTCATTGAGATCCTCTTCAACGTCGTCCCGAGCCGATTCAGTGACATCGTCAACACGATAGAACAGTGGGGCAATCTGTCTACCATGACAGTGGCAGAGGCGGTCGGGCGTCTTGCAGCATTTGAAGAAAACCAGCGCGGCCGGCGTCGTCAATCGGGCGGTGGCGGTAGCGAGCAGCTCATGCTTGTTACTCAGGCGTTGGAGCAGCTCATGAAGGGCAACAAGGGATCTTCAGGTGCCGGGAGCAGCGGCGGTGGCCGTGGTGGACGCGGTGATCGTGCTCAGGCCGCGAGCGGCGACGGCATGGACGGATCCAAGCAAAAGAAGCACCGTAAGTTTGATATCTCAAAGGTCTGCTGTTTTAACTGCAATGAGATGGGGCATTTCAAGTCTGACTGTCCAGAGCCTAAGCGTGAGCGAGCAAATCTTGCGCAAGCGAAGGATGTTGATGAACCGGGACTGTTGATGCTTGAGGCATGTGAACTGCTGTCAGCTGAGCCCACCCCCACAGAGCATGTGTTTCTGAACGAAGAGAAGGTGCTGCCCAAGCTCAGTGGTAGTCAGGACATCACCTGGTACTTGGACACTGGGGCTAGCAATCATATGACCGGCTGCCACGAGAAATTTGCAGAGCTTGATGAGGTAGTGAAAGGCAGGGTGAGATTTGGCGATGGCTCGGCAGTGGAGATCTGCGGACGAGGTTCAGTTCTCATAGAATGTCACACGGGTGAGCACCGAGTCCTGACTGACGTGTACTACATTCCTCAGCTCAAAAACAACATCATAAGTTTGGGTCAGTTGGATGAAAATGGATGCAAATATGCTAGTGAAGATGGTGTCATGACAGTGTGGGACAAGCAAAGGAATGTACTCGCACGAGTGAATCGCACCAAGAACAGGATGTATATCCTGAACATCCAGCCATCAAAACCGGTGTGTCTGCTCGCGCACGCAAAGGAGGATGCGTGGCTTTGGCATATGAGGTTCGGACACGTAAACTTTCGCTCGCTGAGGGCCTTGGCTGCAGAAAGTATGGTTGAAGGTATGCCACACATTGAGCATATTGAGCAGATTTGTGATGGGTGCATGATAGCAAATCAGCGCCGGTTACCTTTCCCAGCACAAGCAACGTATCGTGCCACACAGAAGCTGCAGCTAGTCCATGGAGATCTTTGTGGCCCGATATCACCAGAAAACCCAGGCGGGAAAAGGTATTTTCTGCTGTTAGTTGATGATTTCTCAAGGTACATGTGGATTGTTCTCTTGAGGAGCAAAGACGAAGCACTTGCGGCGATTCAGAAGTTTCAGGGTGCTGCTGAAAATGAGACAAGTCTGAAACTGAAGGCCATACGGACAGACAGGGGTGGCGAGTTTACGTCAAATGAATTTGCAAAGCACTGCAATGATCATGGGGTCAAGCATTTCCTCACTACACCCTACACTCCACAACAGAACGGAGTGGTGGAAAGGAGAAACCAGACGGTGGTTGGTATGGCTAGAAGCCTCTTAAAGAGCATGGGGGTGCCCGCAAGGTTCTGGGGAGAAGCAGTGACCACAGCAGTATACCTGCTCAATAGATCGCCTACGAAGAGCGTCCGAGGCATGACCCCTTATCAGGCCTGGCCTGACAAGAAGCCCTCGGTTCAGCATCTCCGCACCTTCGGGTGTGTAGCACATGTGAAATTAGTTGGACCAGGGCAAAGTAAGCTCTCTGACAGAAGCCGGCAGATGATATTCATTGGATATGAGACATGTTCAAAGGCATATCGAATGTTTGATCCAGTTGGCCGGAAATTGGTCGTAACCCGAGATGTCGTGTTCGAGGAGCATAGATGTTGGGACTGGGGTACACTGGGATCAGTGGCCGACAACCCTCAAGAGTCTTTCGTGGTCAGTTATCCCGATCAGACGGATGCAGACAAAGCAGAGTGTGAAGAGGGTCCAGTCGAAAGGGCTGCCATGGCACCAAATTCCACTCCAGCAGACGGGCCAAAAATCCCTACCATGGCAGCAAAAACCGCTGACATGACGGTGAGTTCAGTTTCCGTGGCAGCACCACAATAGCATCCCAAGACTCGTTGTGTGGGAGCTGGAGTGGCTATCCCCTGTGATCTCAGCGCCACTCCGGTGACACCCGGACCTGCACCAGCGACACCAAGGATGCCATGGTCAGAACCCTCCCAGGGACCGCAGGGCAAGCGTTTTCTGGAAGAAATTTATGATGAAACTGAGCTGATCAAAACTGCTCATGCAGGCTTGTGTCTGTATGCATTGCAGGAGCCAGCAGACCATCGTGAAGCGTTGAAAGAAACCTGTTGGGAGAAAGCCATGAAAGAAGAATTGAGCTCAATAGAGTCCAACAGAACTTGGGAGTTGTGTGAACTTCCAAAGGGGCACAAGCCAATTGGTCTGAAATGGGTCTATAAAATTAAGAAAGACCCAAATGGTGCAGTGGTGAAGTACAAGGCGAGACTCGTTGCCAAAGGGTATGTGCAACGACCAGGAATTGATTTTGAGGAAGTTTTTGCTCCTGTAGCCCGCATGGAATCAGTAAGATTATTAGTTGCTCTTGCTGCACAGTTTGACTGGAAGATGCATCATATGGATGTGAAGTCAGCTTTCCTCAATGGGGATCTGTCAGAGGAGGTGTACGTATGTCAACCGCCTGGGTTTGAGCATACTGGCAGCGAGAGTAAGGTGTGCAAACTGAGCAAAGCACTATATGGTCTCCATCAGGCTCCAAGGGCGTGGAATTCAAAACTGGACTCAACTCTGTGTGACCTCGGTTTCGAGAGATGCCCCTCTGAATTTGGCTAGACTGGAGGCTAGACTGAAACTAAGTAAGTCAAGTCAGGCAGAGGCAGTCGATGCAACACAATACAGAAGCATTGTGGGCAGCCTCAGATACTTGGTGCATACTCGACCTGACCTATCATTTGCCGTAGGATATGTGAGTCGGTTCATGAAGGAGCCCACAGTGGAGCATATGGCAGCCGTCAAGCATATTCTAAGGTACATAAGAGGAACTCTGAATCTGGGATGCAGATACAGAAAATCTGAAAAACCACAACTGTTAGGTTTCTGCGACAGTGACTTGGCTGGTGATATTGATGATCGGAAGAGTACCACGGGAGTGTTGTTCTACTATGGGAAGTGACATGGGTCTCACAGAAACAAAAAATCGTGGCCCAATCCTCCTGTGAAGCGGAGTATGTGGCAGCTTCATCAGCTGCTAGCCAAGGAGTCTGGCTAGCACGGCTGTTAGGTGAATTATTTGATCAGGAGCCAAGCAAGTGGGTACTGAAGGTGGATAATCAATCAGCTATAGCACTATGCAAGAATCCTGTATTCCATGAGAGAAGCAAGCACGTCGACATTCGTTATCACTATGTGAGAGACTGTGTCGAAGAAAGAAAACTTGTGGTTGAGCATGTCAGAACAGATGATCAACATGCAGACATTCTGACGAAGGCTTTGCCAAAGTTCAGGTTTCAGGAACTGAAGAAGAAAATTGGTATGTTGGACCTGAACTCAGTGCACCAAGTTTAAGGAGGTGAAATGTTGTGTTAAACTTGGTTCAGTAGGAAACACATTCAGTTAGTCTATTTTCTGAACAAAGTGAAATAACGCCAAAAGCGCACTGCGTTTGCGTTGCGGCTGAATAGGTCCTAGTTTTACTTATTCTGTTGTCGTGTAATCGTGTAGTAGCAGGCCACGATCTGTCCGTGGGATGGCGCGGGATGATCGGATCGTGACCAGCAATTCTGTTAGGAAGGAATAAAAGGAAAGCCAGAAAAGACGCAGAGATTACGCGTCGCAAAACTGCCTCACCTGCGTTCGTGTGTGTGCTGTCTTTTCCCTGTAATCTTCCACCGTGTGTCCGCCTCATGTGTGTAGGATCCTGAGAGTGTTTTGCTCTAACATTTGGCACCAGAGCTAGAGTTCACGGAGGCGGAGCACGGCGGCGGAGATAGGAGGAGCTGTGGCGGCGGTGAACGGCGATGGGTGACGAGTCGCCAAAGAAGAACCAGTCAAGCGGCAGCGGCGAAAAGTACACGCCGCCGCCCAAGAGGACTGGTGACGAGGGCACGGCGATCGTGCCGCGCACGCCGACGAGGACCGGCGGCATCCCGATCCAATATCCGATGCTCAACGACTCCAACTATGGCCTGTGGGCCGTGAAGATGAGAGTGCTGCTCCGCCCGTTCGGTGTCTGGTCGGCGTTAGAGGGCACTGCGGAGTTCGACCAGGGCAAGGACGATGAGGCGTTCGCCGCTCTTTCCCAGTCCGTCCCGGACGCGGTGATGATGGCAGTGGCCAACTGCGAGACTGCCCATGAGGCCTGGGAGGCCATCCGGCGCATGCGCGTCGGTGAGGATCGCGTCCAGAAGGCGCGTGTGAAGCAGCTCAAGCGCCAGCTCAATCGCATGGAGATGGCGGACAGCGAGTCTGTCAGCGCCTTCGCACAGAAGCTCATGACGCTCGTCGGCGAGATACGGTCGATGGGCGAGACAGTGAAGGACGAGGCCGTCATTGAGATCCTCTTCAACGTCGTCCCGAGCCGATTCAGTGACATCGTCAACACGATAGAACAGTGGGGCAATCTGTCTACCATGACAGTGGCAGAGGCGGTCGGGCGTCTTGCAGCATTTGAAGAAAACCAGCGCGGCCGGCGTCGTCAATCGGGCGGTGGCGGTAGCGAGCAGCTCATGCTTGTTACTCAGGCGTTGGAGCAGCTCATGAAGGGCAACAAGGGATCTTCAGGTGCCGGGAGCAGCGGCGGTGGCCGTGGTGGACGCGGTGATCGTGCTCAGGCCGCGAGCGGCGACGGCATGGACGGATCCAAGCAAAAGAAGCACCGTAAGTTTGATATCTCAAAGGTCTGCTGTTTTAACTGCAATGAGATGGGGCATTTCAAGTCTGACTGTCCAGAGCCTAAGCGTGAGCGAGCAAATCTTGCGCAAGCGAAGGATGTTGATGAACCGGGACTGTTGATGCTTGAGGCATGTGAACTGCTGTCAGCTGAGCCCACCCCCACAGAGCATGTGTTTCTGAACGAAGAGAAGGTGCTGCCCAAGCTCAGTGGTAGTCAGGACATCACCTGGTACTTGGACACTGGGGCTAGCAATCATATGACCGGCTGCCACGAGAAATTTGCAGAGCTTGATGAGGTAGTGAAAGGCAGGGTGAGATTTGGCGATGGCTCGGCAGTGGAGATCTGCGGACGAGGTTCAGTTCTCATAGAATGTCACACGGGTGAGCACCGAGTCCTGACTGACGTGTACTACATTCCTCAGCTCAAAAACAACATCATAAGTTTGGGTCAGTTGGATGAAAATGGATGCAAATATGCTAGTGAAGATGGTGTCATGACAGTGTGGGACAAGCAAAGGAATGTACTCGCACGAGTGAATCGCACCAAGAACAGGATGTATATCCTGAACATCCAGCCATCAAAACCGGTGTGTCTGCTCGCGCACGCAAAGGAGGATGCGTGGCTTTGGCATATGAGGTTCGGACACGTAAACTTTCGCTCGCTGAGGGCCTTGGCTGCAGAAAGTATGGTTGAAGGTATGCCACACATTGAGCATATTGAGCAGATTTGTGATGGGTGCATGATAGCAAATCAGCGCCGGTTACCTTTCCCAGCACAAGCAACGTATCGTGCCACACAGAAGCTGCAGCTAGTCCATGGAGATCTTTGTGGCCCGATATCACCAGAAAACCCAGGCGGGAAAAGGTATTTTCTGCTGTTAGTTGATGATTTCTCAAGGTACATGTGGATTGTTCTCTTGAGGAGCAAAGACGAAGCACTTGCGGCGATTCAGAAGTTTCAGGGTGCTGCTGAAAATGAGACAAGTCTGAAACTGAAGGCCATACGGACAGACAGGGGTGGCGAGTTTACGTCAAATGAATTTGCAAAGCACTGCAATGATCATGGGGTCAAGCATTTCCTCACTACACCCTACACTCCACAACAGAACGGAGTGGTGGAAAGGAGAAACCAGACGGTGGTTGGTATGGCTAGAAGCCTCTTAAAGAGCATGGGGATGCCCGCAAGGTTCTGGGGAGAAGCAGTGACCACAGCAGTATACCTGCTCAATAGATCGCCTACGAAGAGCGTCCGAGGCATGACCCCTTATCAGGCCTGGCCTGACAAGAAGCCCTCGGTTCAGCATCTCCGCACCTTCGGGTGTGTAGCACATGTGAAATTAGTTGGACCAGGGCAAAGTAAGCTCTCTGACAGAAGCCGGCAGATGATATTCATTGGATATGAGACATGTTCAAAGGCATATCGAATGTTTGATCCAGTTGGCCGGAAATTGGTCGTAACCCGAGATGTCGTGTTCGAGGAGCATAGATGTTGGGACTGGGGTACACTGGGATCAGTGGCCGACAACCCTCAAGAGTCTTTCGTGGTCAGTTATCCCGATCAGACGGATGCAGACAAAGCAGAGTGTGAAGAGGGTCCAGTCGAAAGGGCTGCCATGGCACCAAATTCCACTCCAGCAGACGGGCCAAAAATCCCTACCATGGCAGCAAAAACCGCTGACATGACGGTGAGTTCAGTTTCCGTGGCAGCACCACAATAGCATCCCAAGACTCGTTGTGTGGGAGCTGGAGTGGCTATCCCCTGTGATCTCAGCGCCACTCCGGTGACACCCGGACCTGCACCAGCGACACCAAGGATGCCATGGTCAGAACCCTCCCAGGGACCGCAGGGCAAGCGTTTTCTGGAAGAAATTTATGATGAAACTGAGCTGATCAAAACTGCTCATGCAGGCTTGTGTCTGTATGCATTGCAGGAGCCAGCAGACCATCGTGAAGCGTTGAAAGAAACCTGTTGGGAGAAAGCCATGAAAGAAGAATTGAGCTCAATAGAGTCCAACAGAACTTGGGAGTTGTGTGAACTTCCAAAGGGGCACAAGCCAATTGGTCTGAAATGGGTCTATAAAATTAAGAAAGACCCAAATGGTGCAGTGGTGAAGTACAAGGCGAGACTCGTTGCCAAAGGGTATGTGCAACGACCAGGAATTGATTTTGAGGAAGTTTTTGCTCCTGTAGCCCGCATGGAATCAGTAAGATTATTAGTTGCTCTTGCTGCACAGTTTGACTGGAAGATGCATCATATGGATGTGAAGTCAGCTTTCCTCAATGGGGATCTGTCAGTCGAAAGGGCTGCCATGGCACCAAATTCCACTCCAGCAGACGGGCCAAAAATCCCTACCATGGCAGCAAAAACCGCTGACATGGACGTGAGTTCAGTTTCCGTGGCAGCACCACAATAGCATCCCAAGACTCGTTGTGTGGGAGCTGGAGTGGCTATCCCCTGTGATCTCAGCGCCACTCCGGTGACACCCGGACCTGCACCAGCGACACCAAGGATGCCATGGTCAGAACCCTCCCAGGGACCGCAGGGCAAGCGTTTTCTGAAGAAATTTTGATGAAACTGAGCTGATCAAAACTGCTCATGCAGGCTTGTGTCTGTATGCATTGCAGGAGCCAGCAGACCATCGTGAAGCGTTGAAAGAAACCTGTTGGGAGAAAGCCATGAAAGAAGAGATTGAGCTCAAAGAGTCCAACAGAACTTGGGAGTTGTGTGAACTTCCAAGGGGCACAAGCCAATTGGTCTGAAATGGGTCTATAAATTAAGAAAGACCCAATGGTGCAGTGGTGAAGTACAAGGCGAGACTCGTTGCCAAAGGGTATGTGCAACGACCAGGAATTGATTTTGAGGAAGTTTTTGCTCCTGTAGCCCGCATGGAATCAGTAAGATTATTGTGCTCTGCTGCACAGTTTGACTGGAAGATCATCATATGGATGTGAAGTCAGCTTTCCTCAATGGGGATCTGTCAGAGGAGGTGTACGTATGTCAACCCCTGGGTTTGAGCATAAGCTCGAGCGAGAGTAAGGTGTGTCAAACTGAGCAAAGACATATATGGTCTCCATCAGGCTCCAAGGGCGTGGAATTCAAAACTGGACTCAACTCTGTGTGACCTCGGTTTCGAGAGATGCCCCTCTGAATTTGGCTAGACTGGAGGCTAGACTGAAACTAAGTAAGTCAAGTCAGGCAGAGGCAGTCGATGCAACACAATACAGAAGCATTGTGGGCAGCCTCAGATACTTGGTGCATACTCGACCTGACCTATCATTTGCCGTAGGATATGTGAGTCGGTTCATGAAGGAGCCCACAGTGGAGCATATGGCAGCCGTCAAGCATATTCTAAGGTACATAAGAGGAACTCTGAATCTGGGATGCAGATACAGAAAATCTGAAAAACCACAACTGTTAGGTTTCTGCACAGTGACTTGGCTGGTGATATTGATGATCGGAAGAGTACCACGGGAGTGTTGTTCTACTATGGGAAGTGACATGGGTCTCACAGAAAAACAAAAAATCGTGGCCCAATCCTCCTGTGAAGCGGAGTATGTGGCAGCTTCATCAGCTGCTAGCCAAGGAGTCTGGCTAGCACGGCTGTTAGGTGAATTATTTGATCAGGAGCCAAGCAAGTGGGTACTGAAGGTGGATAATCAATCAGCTATAGCACTATGCAAGAATCCTGTATTCCATGAGAGAAGCAAGCACGTCGACATTCGTTATCACTATGTGAGAGACTGTGCGAAGAAAGAAAACTTGTGGTTGAGCATGTCAGAACAGATGATCAACATGCAGACATTCTGACGAAGGCTTTGCCAAAGTTCAGGTTTCAGGAACTGAAGAAGAAAATTGGTATGTTGGACCTGAACTCAGTGCACCAAGTTTAAGGAGGTGAAATGTTGTGTTAAACTTGGTTCAGTAGGAAACACATTCAGTTAGTCTATTTTCTGAACAAAGTGAAATAACGCCAAAAGCGCACTGCGTTTGCGTTGCGGCTGAATAGGTCCTAGTTTTACTTATTCTGTTGTGTGTAATCGTGTAGTAGCAGGCCACGATCTGTCCGTGGATGGCGCGGGATGATCGGATCGTGACCAGCAATTCTGTTAGGAAGGAATAAAAGGAAAGCCAGAAAAGACGCAGAGATTACGCGTCGCAAAACTGCCTCACCTGCGTTCGTGTGTGTGCTGTCTTTTCCCTGTAATCTTCCACGTGTGTCCGCCTCATGTGTGTAGGATCCTGAGAGTGTTTTGCTCTAACATTTGGCACCAGAGCTAGAGTTCACGGAGGCGGAGCACGGCGGCGGAGATAGGAGGAGCTGTGGCGGCGGTGAACGGCGATGGGTGACAGTCGCCAAAGAAGAACCAGTCAAGCGGCAGCGGCGAAAAGTACACGCCGCCGCCCAAGAGGACTGGTGACGAGGGCACGGCGATCGTGCCGCGCACCGCCGACGAGGACCGGCCATCCCGATCCAATATCCGATGCTCAACGACTCCAACTATGGCCTGTGGGCCGTGAATGAGAGTGCTGCTCCGCCCGTTCGGTGTCTGTGCGGCGTTAGAGGGCACTGCGGAGTTCGACCAGGGCAAGGACGATGAGGCGTTCGCCGCTCTTTCCAGTCCGTCCCGGACGCGTGATGATGGCAGTGGCCAACTGCGAGACTGCCCATGAGGCCTGGGAGGCCATCCGGCGCATGCGCGTCGGTGAGGATCGCGTCCAGAAGGCGCGTGTGAAGCAGCTCAAGCGCCAGCTCAATCGCATGGAGATGGCGGACAGCAGTCTGTCACGCGCCTTCGCACAGAAGCTCATGACGCTCGTCGGCGAGATCGGTCGATGGGCGAGACAGTGAAGGACGAGGCCGTCATTGAGATCCTCTTCAACGTCGTCCCGAGCCGATTCAGTGACATCGTCAACACGATAGAACAGTGGGGCAATCTGTCTACCATGACAGTGGAAGAGGCGGTCGGGCGTCTTGCAGCATTTGAAGAAAACCAGCGCGCACGGCCGTGGAGGAGCTGTGGCGGCGGTGAACGGCGATGGGTGACGAGTCGCCAAAGAAGAACCAGTCAAGCGGCAGCGGCGAAAAGTACACGCCGCCGCCCAAGAGGACTGGTGACGAGGGCACGGCGATCGTGCCGCGCACGCCGACGAGGACCGGCGGCATCCCGATCCAATATCCGATGCTCAACGACTCCAACTATGGCCTGTGGGCCGTGAAGATGAGAGTGCTGCTCCGCCCGTTCGGTGTCTGGTCGGCGTTAGAGGGCACTGCGGAGTTCGACCAGGGCAAGGACGATGAGGCGTTCGCCGCTCTTTCCCAGTCCGTCCCGGACGCGGTGATGATGGCAGTGGCCAACTGCGAGACTGCCCATGAGGCCTGGGAGGCCATCCGGCGCATGCGCGTCGGTGAGGATCGCGTCCAGAAGGCGCGTGTGAAGCAGCTCAAGCGCCAGCTCAATCGCATGGAGATGGCGGACAGCGAGTCTGTCAGCGCCTTCGCACAGAAGCTCATGACGCTCGTCGGCGAGATACGGTCGATGGGCGAGACAGTGAAGGACGAGGCCGTCATTGAGATCCTCTTCAACGTCGTCCCGAGCCGATTCAGTGACATCGTCAACACGATAGAACAGTGGGGCAATCTGTCTACCATGACAGTGGCAGAGGCGGTCGGGCGTCTTGCAGCATTTGAAGAAAACCAGCGCGGCCGGCGTCGTCAATCGGGCGGTGGCGGTAGCGAGCAGCTCATGCTTGTTACTCAGGCGTTGGAGCAGCTCATGAAGGGCAACAAGGGATCTTCAGGTGCCGGGAGCAGCGGCGGTGGCCGTGGTGGACGCGGTGATCGTGCTCAGGCCGCGAGCGGCGACGGCATGGACGGATCCAAGCAAAAGAAGCACCGTAAGTTTGATATCTCAAAGGTCTGCTGTTTTAACTGCAATGAGATGGGGCATTTCAAGTCTGACTGTCCAGAGCCTAAGCGTGAGCGAGCAAATCTTGCGCAAGCGAAGGATGTTGATGAACCGGGACTGTTGATGCTTGAGGCATGTGAACTGCTGTCAGCTGAGCCCACCCCCACAGAGCATGTGTTTCTGAACGAAGAGAAGGTGCTGCCCAAGCTCAGTGGTAGTCAGGACATCACCTGGTACTTGGACACTGGGGCTAGCAATCATATGACCGGCTGCCACGAGAAATTTGCAGAGCTTGATGAGGTAGTGAAAGGCAGGGTGAGATTTGGCGATGGCTCGGCAGTGGAGATCTGCGGACGAGGTTCAGTTCTCATAGAATGTCACACGGGTGAGCACCGAGTCCTGACTGACGTGTACTACATTCCTCAGCTCAAAAACAACATCATAAGTTTGGGTCAGTTGGATGAAAATGGATGCAAATATGCTAGTGAAGATGGTGTCATGACAGTGTGGGACAAGCAAAGGAATGTACTCGCACGAGTGAATCGCACCAAGAACAGGATGTATATCCTGAACATCCAGCCATCAAAACCGGTGTGTCTGCTCGCGCACGCAAAGGAGGATGCGTGGCTTTGGCATATGAGGTTCGGACACGTAAACTTTCGCTCGCTGAGGGCCTTGGCTGCAGAAAGTATGGTTGAAGGTATGCCACACATTGAGCATATTGAGCAGATTTGTGATGGGTGCATGATAGCAAATCAGCGCCGGTTACCTTTCCCAGCACAAGCAACGTATCGTGCCACACAGAAGCTGCAGCTAGTCCATGGAGATCTTTGTGGCCCGATATCACCAGAAAACCCAGGCGGGAAAAGGTATTTTCTGCTGTTAGTTGATGATTTCTCAAGGTACATGTGGATTGTTCTCTTGAGGAGCAAAGACGAAGCACTTGCGGCGATTCAGAAGTTTCAGGGTGCTGCTGAAAATGAGACAAGTCTGAAACTGAAGGCCATACGGACAGACAGGGGTGGCGAGTTTACGTCAAATGAATTTGCAAAGCACTGCAATGATCATGGGGTCAAGCATTTCCTCACTACACCCTACACTCCACAACAGAACGGAGTGGTGGAAAGGAGAAACCAGACGGTGGTTGGTATGGCTAGAAGCCTCTTAAAGAGCATGGGGATGCCCGCAAGGTTCTGGGGAGAAGCAGTGACCACAGCAGTATACCTGCTCAATAGATCGCCTACGAAGAGCGTCCGAGGCATGACCCCTTATCAGGCCTGGCCTGACAAGAAGCCCTCGGTTCAGCATCTCCGCACCTTCGGGTGTGTAGCACATGTGAAATTAGTTGGACCAGGGCAAAGTAAGCTCTCTGACAGAAGCCGGCAGATGATATTCATTGGATATGAGACATGTTCAAAGGCATATCGAATGTTTGATCCAGTTGGCCGGAAATTGGTCGTAACCCGAGATGTCGTGTTCGAGGAGCATAGATGTTGGGACTGGGGTACACTGGGATCAGTGGCCGACAACCCTCAAGAGTCTTTCGTGGTCAGTTATCCCGATCAGACGGATGCAGACAAAGCAGAGTGTGAAGAGGGTCCAGTCGAAAGGGCTGCCATGGCACCAAATTCCACTCCAGCAGACGGGCCAAAAATCCCTACCATGGCAGCAAAAACCGCTGACATGACGGTGAGTTCAGTTTCCGTGGCAGCACCACAATAGCATCCCAAGACTCGTTGTGTGGGAGCTGGAGTGGCTATCCCCTGTGATCTCAGCGCCACTCCGGTGACACCCGGACCTGCACCAGCGACACCAAGGATGCCATGGTCAGAACCCTCCCAGGGACCGCAGGGCAAGCGTTTTCTGGAAGAAATTTATGATGAAACTGAGCTGATCAAAACTGCTCATGCAGGCTTGTGTCTGTATGCATTGCAGGAGCCAGCAGACCATCGTGAAGCGTTGAAAGAAACCTGTTGGGAGAAAGCCATGAAAGAAGAATTGAGCTCAATAGAGTCCAACAGAACTTGGGAGTTGTGTGAACTTCCAAAGGGGCACAAGCCAATTGGTCTGAAATGGGTCTATAAAATTAAGAAAGACCCAAATGGTGCAGTGGTGAAGTACAAGGCGAGACTCGTTGCCAAAGGGTATGTGCAACGACCAGGAATTGATTTTGAGGAAGTTTTTGCTCCTGTAGCCCGCATGGAATCAGTAAGATTATTAGTTGCTCTTGCTGCACAGTTTGACTGGAAGATGCATCATATGGATGTGAAGTCAGCTTTCCTCAATGGGGATCTGTCAGAGGAGGTGTACGTATGTCAACCGCCTGGGTTTGAGCATACTGGCAGCGAGAGTAAGGTGTGCAAACTGAGCAAAGCACTATATGGTCTCCATCAGGCTCCAAGGGCCTGGAATTCAAAACTGGACTCAACTCTGTGTGACCTCGGTTTCGAGAGATGCCCCTCTGAATTTGGCTAGACTGGAGGCTAGACTGAAACTAAGTAAGTCAAGTCAGGCAGAGGCAGTCGATGCAACACAATACAGAAGCATTGTGGGCAGCCTCAGATACTTGGTGCATACTCGACCTGACCTATCATTTGCCGTAGGATATGTGAGTCGGTTCATGGAGGAGCCCACAGTGGAGCATATGGCAGCCGTCAAGCATATTCTAAGGTACATAAGAGGAACTCTGAATCTGGGATGCAGATACAGAAAATCTGAAAAACCACAACTGTTAGGTTTCTGCGACAGTGACTTGGCTGGTGATATTGATGATCGGAAGAGTACCACGGGAGTGTTGTTCTACTATGGGAAGTGACATGGGTCTCACAGAAACAAAAAATCGTGGCCCAATCCTCCTGTGAAGCGGAGTATGTGGCAGCTTCATCAGCTGCTAGCCAAGGAGTCTGGCTAGCACGGCTGTTAGGTGAATTATTTGATCAGGAGCCAAGCAAGTGGGTACTGAAGGTGGATAATCAATCAGCTATAGCACTATGCAAGAATCCTGTATTCCATGAGAGAAGCAAGCACGTCGACATTCGTTATCACTATGTGAGAGACTGTGTCGAAGAAAGAAAACTTGTGGTTGAGCATGTCAGAACAGATGATCAACATGCAGACATTCTGACGAAGGCTTTGCCAAAGTTCAGGTTTCAGGAACTGAAGAAGAAAATTGGTATGTTGGACCTGAACTCAGTGCACCAAGTTTAAGGAGGTGAAATGTTGTGTTAAACTTGGTTCAGTAGGAAACACTTTCAGTTAGTCTATTTTCTGAACAAAGTGAAATAACGCCAGAAGCGCACTGCGTTTGCGTTGCGGCTGAATAGGTCCTAGTTTTACTTATTCTGTTGTTGTGTAATCGTGTAGTAGCAGGCCACGATCTGTCCATGGGATGGCACGGGATGATCGGATCGTGACCAGCAATTCTGTTAGGAAGGAATAAAAGGAAAGCCAGAAAAGACGCAGAGATTACGCGTCGCAAAACTGCCTCACCTGCGTTCGTGTGTGTGCTGTCTTTTCCCTGTAATCTTCCACCGTGTGTCCGCCTCATGTGTGTAGGATCCTGAGAGTGTTTTGCTCTAACACGGTAATGCACATGCGCTTTAGTGATTTGGAAGATATCCTGCGTGCATTAATTCTACACAGCTCTATCCTTAGATACTCTAATACCGGACAGTGCGAAAAATCTAGAGTGGAGCTTTCTAGGTAAACCAGGCGAAGGTGTATGGTATTTAAGTGCTGGGAGATGAGAGGCACACCGAGTACGAATGAGTTGTAAGCGTAATGACTATAGACCATGAGCTCATTGGCTTGGCACTTTAGAGCGTACTCGATCAACAACATGATGTTTGTGTACGTGCACTCGTCACTCTCAGGATAGGCGATGATCACAAACTTGTCGAGAGGTGAGTTCCCGCGGAGGTGGATGAAGAGCTTGACCAGCTGTTTGAAACGCTCGAAGCTCAGGTCGTCAAAGATGAGGCTCAGGTCGGTGGTGTGCCTCCAATGGTCGCGCCACCTGGTGTTGAGCACGCATGTCTGCAGGGCATCGTCCAGCGGCAGATAGGACAGGACGTGCCGGAGGATGTCGTCGCCGAAGCGATTCGGGCCGCTCGCCGCGGTCTTCTTCTTGCGCTTTCCGTCGAAAAAGGCGGTGGGTGCTGCGTGAGCGGGGAAAACAATCAGAAGAAACACGAGGAACTATCAGAAGAAACACAATCGAGGAACAAAAGTCCAGGAATCATTTGATCTTTCCCCCATCCTTCTAGAGAAAATGAAGAAGCAGCGTCGCCTCGGTGCCTCACCTCTAGCTGTGAACTCGGCCGCCGGCCGCGGGGAAGAAGAGGAAGGGCGAGACTCCTCCTCCAAACCCTCCTCTGGTGTTTGTTGTTGCGTGCGAAAAGGAGGAGAGTAAAAATCGGCAAGCCCACTTTTTTTTTAGGGTGCAAGCCCACTTTTTATATGGGTATAAACATCAAGGCCGGTAAGGGCTCTATTTTTTTTCTTTACCTAAAAAAGGCTCTCTTTTTCTTATCAAGGCCGGTATCCGTATCCCTGGAAAAAAAAACCTTGGAGTCCTGGTCTTTTTCCTCATCAAGTTAGACCTCTTTGAGAGAGTGCCACGTGTATGCACGATTCATAAAGCACCATTGGCCTTCTTCCTCCTATCGCCCTTTGCTTCCCCAAACTTCACCCCGCCGGTCCGATGAGAACCGTTCGCTGCCGTACATACTACCCAGACTTCACCCCGGGATGCTAAAAGCTATGCGGTCCTCGTGTGTCTTTTGCTGTACAGTGAGAATGCACAGCATCGAACTACTATACCCGCTAAAGTATTGCTCTATGGAGGGCCCCCCCCCCCCCCTCGCGTCGCTCCCGCGAGGCGACCGAGAGGGCGACCAGATCCACCGCGCGAGCTCCCCCTCACCATCTCCCCTGCTTCGCCGCCGCCACAGGGCACGGCCGGGCAAAGCCCGACCGGTGCCGCCGCGGCGGGGCTCTAGCGTCCTCCCACGCGACGAGGGCACCGCGGGCGTGCTCCCCGAGCCGGAGCATGGCGCGGTGATGGGCGCGACAGCGCAGTGGCGGGCGGGGCATGGTGGTTGCGCGCGGTGGCGGCGGCGCCGCGCTG
The DNA here is from genome assembly GCA_011799875.1 of Thinopyrum elongatum. Classification (NCBI taxonomy): domain Eukaryota; kingdom Viridiplantae; phylum Streptophyta; class Magnoliopsida; order Poales; family Poaceae; genus Thinopyrum; species Thinopyrum elongatum. Next base: position 523,845,187 of record CM022302.1, on the reverse strand, counting down.
GCTCGTGTTGCGTGGCGGACACCAACGGTGGCGGGGCGTGTCTGGGCTGCGACGGCCGGATCTGGCCGCCGGGCGACGCGGGCTGCGGCGGCGCGAGTTGGAGGCCGTCGTCCGGCCGGCTGGCGGCGGCGGCTGAAGGCGCAGGTGGGTCCTGTTCGCGGGTGGTCCTCTCTTGGGCCGCAATGGGTGAGGACCGTGGTGCAAGCTTGTCCTGATCTGGCGATGTAGCAGTCGTGGTGTAGCTAGTGGCGCGGGACGGCGGCGTGGCGACCTCCCTTCTCCTAGGTTGGAGCCGGTGACGTGCGGGGCTGCTGGCTGCGCACACAACGGCGGCTCCCCTGACCTAGGGTTTGTGCTCGGGCGGGCCGGCTTTGGGCCCGAGGCGGATCGGGGTGTTCTCCGGGTTGGTGAGGTTTGGGCTCGGCCTGGGATGTACCCGTGAGTGTTGTCCTCGCGGGTGCGGTGTGCTGTGGTGGTGGTCCTGACACTGCGTACTCGTCATGCCGTGTGGCACCGATGATCTCGGATTTGGTGTCATGTAAACTCGGCTTAGCGGCGGCCGTCGGTAGTCCTAGGGTCGTGTCCCCAGGTCCACCGGGACTGGTTGGGGATGCAGGCGTCGGCGCCTTCTATGGTGAAGGTGCTGACCCAGATCCGGGGACTGATGCCGGGCTAGGCGTGGAAGGACGGCCTTCTACCCTACCTGCCGAGGTTGGTGTGCCGTGTGGTGGATGGGTGGCGGGGTCGTGGGACAGGGATGCCGGGGCGGCGGCCCGGGGCGGCGGTCCCCATGTTTGGCTCTCCGGCGGGCCTCATGGCGGCGGTGGTGGCTTTTCTTCTTGGTCGTGTGGGCAAGCGAGAGGTCTAGCGGCTGGTGGCTCGGGCACGTCATGTTGGTGATGCCCGGATCCGGATCTGGGAGTCGGAACACGTCGCGTATGTCCTGGGTACCTCCGTGTGACATGGGTGAGTTGCCGAGCGAAAGCTACGCTCTTTGGCGCTGACGACGGCGACGCTTGCGGGTGCCGCTATCTTTCTAAAGACGTCGTTGTGGTTTTCCTCTCTGTGTCCGGGCTCCGGGTGAAGACCCTTGTCCATTCTGGACTCGACAGTGGTGACACTCTGCGCCATTCTCCCTCCTGAGGGCGTTGTCGTGGAGTCTAGGTGTGCTAACGTTGTACTCTGACCTCCCCTTGTTCTTCTTTGGTAGTGTAGTCTCTGCGAAGTACCGAGATCTCAGGACCTGCTTTATAAGAGAGCTACCTCTCCACTTTGTATTGTTCGGCCGTGTACTTTGGTTGTTCCTTTATCTATAAAGCGGGGCGCGAGCCTGTTTCGAGAGAGAGTATTGCTCTATAATGTAACCCTCCTTTTGTTTTTGTTTGGCTATACTTTGTTAGATGGAAAACGAAGGGAATTTTTCACACCAATTGCCTCAATCTCAAATCTATGCTCGTGCCGAAATTTGGATCGAGACATTGGTGAATAGTGACAGTAGACCTATATTTTTTGTTTTGAAAAAATAGGAAAACAAAGTATAGCCATTTTTTTTTCCAGAAATTAGTATGATGAATCTTAGTATTTAAGTTAATTTGTCATTGACCTATATATATATTTCCAAACATATGTTGGCACGCTATTTCGGTTGAAATACCGTACTATACTTATGATCGTCATCACTACCCCCCCCCCCCCCCCCCCCAACCACCACCACCTCCACATGTCCAAATCATGGCTCCGCCCCTGACCTAAACAAATCATGAACTGACATATCTTGGACATAGAAGGAACATAACTTGTTGGCTTTGAAATCGCTACTACACCAAATACATTTCCATACGTCCAAAGTGGCATCATTAGGATCCACATCTGCTGTTATGTTTGGGCAGTCAAAGGAAGATGAAGGATATCGCCAATCAAGCTATATGAAAGCAAATATTTAACTGACGTATCTTCATGTTTGGCAAAGGAGAACTCCCTGGGGTGGGAGTCAGAGAAGTTGCTGCTGCCAGAGATCCTTCCAAAAGAGGGCAGCTCGGCCGTCTCCCACCTAGACCTTTGTGACGCCACAATAAATGTCAGATAGTTGCAATACATCACGCGACCAGAACAACCCGCACATCTCCATAGCATGTGGAACGCCCTCGGCATAAAATGTTGACCAGACTAGGTGCACCCATGGCATATCCATGTGGTTGTAGGTAGACCAGTCACTTATAACCTTGCATCCACAAGATTGTTATATAATTTAGAGTGAATTCCGGTTTTTACCCCCTATTTTGATATTTTTTACCCTAATTACCTCATTTAGCGAGATTTCATCCGTTTTACCCCATTTAACAAAAGTGTTGCCATAATTTACCCGTTTAAAATTTTGTGAGCGTTCTGACCTGTGGGTCACAATTGTCATGTCGGTGGATTTTCTTGGCTATTTTTCACACTGTTGAACGGGGCGCTCAGCTTATCCTGACCGGCTTGGCCCGATGGAGGCCGCTCGTGTCGTGCCCAATGCACAACGCCCGAGTCGGCAGCTGACCACGCTTGCCTCCAGTCGCTTCTCGCTTGCGTTGCTCGCCCCCAATCGATGAATCGCCCGTCCAGGCTTCCGCCGCACGCACATATCAGGCTTGCTCGAATATACATGATTTCAGATAATATGAGTATATTTACACCACTTTAATATGATCCATATAACATGCATACTTACGGTCTTGTATGATAATACTGAAGAAAAACATAAATGATTTCAGATTATATCAGTAACAATTTCTTCTATAATTTATTCAATGGTAACATGCCACGATAATCTAGTACAATCATCTCATCAGAATACTTCTTCAAACAGGAAACGAGTAGCCTAATCCCATCTAATATGCATCCCAGACTGAGAGAAAATCTAGCCACAAAAAATCTAACCACCAGGGTGAGAAACAGAGAATGCGGCCATGCATATGGAAGTGGAGAAGATTGGCGTACCGGCTGCCTCCCGCTCTGACGATCGCCAGCAGCCATGCCTCTTGCCTCCCGCTCGTCTCCTACATCGTCCTACCCCCTCCGAGTGAAGGAGGCAGTGGTTTGGGGCAAGATCGAGCCTGGGATTAGAAGGAATGTGAGTGATATGTGTCGTGAATATTGGAGGCCATCATGGTGTGGCCCGACTCACGTATTGTGCGCTGGACGTGAGCGATCTGCTCTGGTGCGCTCATATTGGGCCGGGCTCTGGTCGGAAGAAGCTACGAGGACCGGTTCAGCAGGGAGAAAACCGTCGATTCAACATGCCATCTGGACCAGACAATTGAGACCTGTCGGTCAGAACACACACAAAAATTTGAACAGGGTAAACTGTGAAAACAATTTTGCTAAATGGGGTAAAACGGATGAAATCCCGCTAAATGGGGTAATTAGTGTCAAAAAATTTAAAACAGGGGGTAAAAACCGGAATTCACTCTATAATTTATATGTATTTAGCATGTTATATTGTATATGCTTATTTAAGTTTATTGATATAACTACAGATTGTCGCCTGTTACTATTGGTGGAGCTGGTTAGCTTGGTATGAGATTCCTATTTGTCCAATAATGTTGAAATACCCAAGTATATAACAAGGGTTTAGGATTTATATGGTTCATGCATGATTTTGTTCTAATAGAGTTAAAATGAAACCCATATCCCGATCTTCTTATTCTGAAATGAGTACAATAGTGAGACATATAGATTCGACTCAATTTTTAATTTCCTTGTCTGTATAGTAATATATCTAAACCGATGGTTGATGCTTACATTTTGGTTGATGTTTTATACTTCTATGTTCAATACAGGTCGGGCTTTTTTTTCAGTTATCGTGTTGCTATAAAGAAGATTCGGAGGCCACCAAACAGAGGCACTAAGTAATATTAACTCTTAAGTATAGGATCAGTGATCATCAAAATCGAATCATTTCTCCTATATAGATATTTATTCCAGAGTTTAAATCATCTTCGGCTCAGTATTCTTAAAAAGGGGGTGTAGGGGCGGTCAGAGCCAAGTCAAGATTATACGGGTCACCCCTTCTTCTTGAGCCAAAGCGCGTCATTTCAACGTGATATCCCAATTTAAATGAGCCATTTCAACATGATATCCCAATTCAAATGTGATGAAATGTTAATACAAGCAGATGAGTTAGAGATTTTGCAGATAAAGATTTGTCATGTTTTCTTTTAATAGGTTAGATCAAATTACAGGGTCTTAAAAGCGCATGACATGATATATTGAATTTGCAGAGATCGACCCTTGCATTCCTATGTATGATTCAAAGAATATGTCAACTTGCTTCACTTCATCTCTTTCATCTTTGTGATATTTTGGTGCACTCATCAATACATGTTTTTCTAGTCTCTTGTGTTACGTTGCCAAAATATCCCAAACAACACAAGAGAAGTTGCCTTGATCGTAGATACGAACAAGATTATGATCCAACTATAACATAACAATCCACTGAACTCAACTACTTCTCACTGGAATTACAGATCATTTGTACAGTGTGTTTTGCAGAATAAATAATACTATCAAAATTTGCTTCACAGAATACACGGGGGGCATGAGTTTGTCCCAAACTAAATGAACAATAGAGAATGTTGGAACCGAACAGTGCCATCAGTCAAAACAGAATTGAATCGTTTTTACTCTGCCTTGATAAGAAGCTATGATCAAAATTGCTGATGGTGCGTAAACTCAAACGAAGCCCCCAGCAATGGATCGCCAACACCGACTTGGTTGATGATGTTTATGGCTATTCTATTGTGCTCGGTAATCTGTTCGATCTGGCGGAGCTCTGCAAGCTTTTCTGGTCCGATTGCAAAAGTGTCTTTCAAGGAGGGGATTATCTTCTCAATTTCTTTGAAAAAATTGTATACCATAACGTCATGTGCAGTAATAATATTTAGTGGTTTGGTTTAAGTTAAACAGTGGGGAACCAGTGAAATGGGGATATCAAGGCTGAGTACAGACTGCCATCTGTGGCTGGGCAGCATCGCGGCCTTGTTTGCGCTGTTATGCCAAAAGTGATATACATTACATATGATAGTTCCAGAAATAACACACAGGCGCCAGATATACTATGCACAAATCCCTCTACCTTGATTTTGTTAGGTCTAAGCAGTTTCTGTGAAATAATCAAAGTAAAACTCTTGCAGAAAGAACTCATGGAGTCAAACAGGGCACACCAACCCGATCTCCATTACAGATCATTGAATCCCCTCAACTCCGAACATTTCAATAGGAATTCCCAACCAACTTTATCGTAAGTGTTTTCAAAATCTAATTTAAGAATTATCCCCACCTCTCCATTCTTTTTTTGTTTCATGGAATACCTCATGCAGGGCTAAGAGCATCTCCGGCCGTTCGGCCCCCCAGGACGCCGAAAAAGCGCTGCCTGGGGCTGAACCGGCGTTAATTTCAGCGTGGGGGCGAACATGTTCCCAGCCCCAGGTCGCCCCCAAATCGGCCAAACACGACACAAAATCCGTCCAAACTCGGCGATTTCATTCAAATTTGTAAAAAAAACAAAAAACATGATTTAAAACATCTATGCCTAGCCCTACTACGCCGCTGCCGCCGCCCGCCTTCTACATGCCGAGGAGCCTGTAGAACCGGGTGTAGTCGCCGCCGCCGTCGTCGTCGTCGTCATCGTCGCCGCCCTACGTCCCGCCAGCGCCGCCGCCGTCCCTGCTGAACCCCTGACCAGGGTCACCGACGCGCGGGGGTTTGGACGGCCCGGGCGCGTCCTCGTCGTCGCTGTCAAGGACGACAACGCCGCCCTCCTCGCGTCTGCGGCGCCTAGCTTTGATCTCCTCGTAGGCCCGGCGCTGGCGCTCCACCTGCTCGCGGACGTAGTCCGTCTTCGCCCACTTGAGGGCGGTCTCGTCGTCGGCCGCCATGTCCTCGTGCTCCTTCTTCACGGGGAGCAATCCCGGCTCGGTCTTCGGCTGGACGAGGCGGTAGGAACGAGGGAAGGGGCGGCCGCCCTCGTTGATGACGAGGGCGCCGCTGCGGGTGTGGCGCCCAAGCGGCGTCTCCTGCGGCTCCGGCTTGACGGGGCGGAGCGCCGGCGACCCGGAGGAAAGAGAACCGGAGCCCGACAACGACGACGTCGCCGTCTCCATTCGCCGCGGCATCCAGGAACTACCGCGGCGGCGAGAGAATGACGGTGGCGCCGGGTACTCCAGACCTGGCGTGTTGCTGTTCTCGATGTGGTCGAGAACGGCTTCGAGGGTGCGGCCGGGCACGCCCCACCATTCGCGCCGCCCGTCGGAGTTGAGGCGAACGCGGGGCAGGACGCCGTCTGTGGAGGCGACCTGATCGGCGTGGCGGCGGTCGAAGTACCTCGTCCATAGCGTGTGGCTGTCGGCGGCGTACCTCAGCTCGTTCCGCTTCTCCTCCGACAGCGGCGAGCGGATGTGCGCTATCTCGGCGCGCCATTCTGCACCGGTTGGCACCGGGGGCACCGGGGCGCCACCGACGCTCAGCCTCCACGAGCCCGGCACCGACATGTCCGGGGGCGTCGGGTAGTCGGCCTCTTAGAGGAGGCGCGCCTCGTCCTCGCGCAGATGGCGTCGCCCGAAGCCGTTCGCCGCCGGGGCGTCGCCTGGATAACACTCGGCCATTTGCTCGTCGCCGGGGGGAGAGTGGGGAGAGGGGCTTCGGTGGCGAGAGGGGCGTCGGTGGCGAGTTGTGGCGAGAGGGACGCGATTGTGGCGTTCACGGGCGGGGAGGTCGGCTTTTATAGCCGAAGATGGGCGGTGAGAGGCTGCCCGCCGGGTGCCGCGTGGCGGGAGCGGGCAGGACGCGCGTCGCGGCGCCTTCACTGCGCCGCCCGTGAGGCATCAATGGAAGGCTGACCGGCGAGGCAGAGCGGCAGCCTTGGCATTGATTCCCGCGAGAACCGATGTGATGAGGACGACGAAGGCGGCTAGTCGCTGACTCGGCGGGCCCATTCCCGTTCGCGCCAAAATCTGTTTCCCCGGCGCCCCCAGCGCGCCGGGTTCGGCCTGGGTCCGCTGGCGCCAAAATCGGCACGAGCCGGCGAAAATTGGGCTTCTGGGGGCGCGACTGGGCCGAATTTTCGGCGCCGACGACAAAAAAGGGGCCTGGGGGGCCTGTTGGGGGCGCGACTGGAGATGCTCTAAAACCCCAGTCATGATATTTTTCCCATGAATGAAAGCAGTCTGGGCTCTATGTATGAGTCTCTCAGCTATTGGCACCAATCTTAGAGTCATAGCTTTGGTAATAAAGTGAAATATTTGCCTAGCAAGTTGCAGTTGTGGAATAAAGTAATATACTTAGCTTGCAAGTTGTAGTTCAGTGGTGTATCTTTGTTCCCACAATCAAGAGGTTTAGCGATCGTGTTAGAATTAATCTAAGGCACACAGTCAATCTACCAAGGACCAAGCAATCACGCGAGCACGTCACCGAAATTTGTTAACGAGGTTAACCGATATGGCTACATCTCCGGGGCCTGACTACGAGCGCTCCTCCTCATGATACCGTCACAATACCGTACACCGGCTACCCGGGCGCCGGCACATGTAGCCGGCTCTCTCTGCGTGCCTGTGCTATTATGTTGGCATATGTTACATCGTGTGTCTAACCCCACTATATATGAGAGGCCTAGGATACAAGTGTCCTACTAGGACATGACTCCATACCTTGTAAACACAATATAACTCAGAGTCCAACTATAACCTACCTTGTACACTATATTCAACACAATTCCAACAAACTCCACCTTGGCGAATATTCTCCACCACATTGAATTTGTCCATGCGTCAAATTTCCATGTACATTGTACTTGAGTTTATCCCATGAGTATCGCTGCTACTCCAAAGACTCCATGTGACTCCACCTGCAACTTGTAGTCCCTTCTTTCTTGATCACAATCAACACTCGAGCAAAATTAAGTTCATCTTTACTCTGTGCTCCCAACTTCCAGAGTATTCGTTCAACGCTATCACACACTGATCATTGACCTGTGTGAAAGTGAACAACTCATATATTGGATGTCACACATAAGAGATACCTGAACTTAACATCACTACTCTTCCTTGACCGTCTGTCTGAAACTTGAAAGAATTTCGCCGCTGCTTGTAGTCATCCCGGGTCAAATTCGCAATTGTCTCATCACATGTATGACCACCAGAGCCCTGGTCCGTCTCCATGTCCCATGCTAACCGCATGCCTCGCCGCTATTACCGCATCGAGCCTCTGCTGTCTCGGTCGAGTCTCAAGAGTCGCGAACCCACACCACTCAACCCCCACTGCAGAGTATCACCGATCATCGCCGACCGATGCCGAGTATCACGTCTCCATCAGACCATTGGTACCCAGTCCGAACCACGTGTCTCTCACTATATCACTGAAATAGGCTTCGACTCTCTGATATCTTACAGTGTAGCCCCTCCATCAGCACCAAGTGAAGTCTTCTACCAGACTCCATCTCCACCTTCAACATGACTCCATGTAGCTGCGCCTTGCTACCCCGCGCCCCGTCGACTTCAAGCTCTCAAGTGTACACCGACTTGAATCAACTCTGTGTCATAGTCTTTGCCGAAGCCGCACAAGCCCTTAGGCCTGCACCACGTGTTTCCACGCCCCAGAATTCGGGCACCATCAGCATCACGCTCTTATGTCGTCGTCGCTGAAATCACCGTCGTCTTCTACTTTGACCAACATCCATGTCGATCCATCAGACTGTCCAGTCCGAACCAGTCAAAATTATTTGACTGCAACCATGCTCCACCCTGCGTCGTGTCCGCCCGCACATCCGTGCATTGCTTAACGCGCTGTGTATGCATGATCCTGCCACGCCGCACCCTAGGCTCCTCCGAGCCTTATAGGCGTGTTGCTGTCCTTGCCGCACACGCTCCAAAACACTTTCTGCAAACTTGACATCAGGAAAAAATAACTTCCGTGCAAACCGCACAACTTATTTTTTTCTTGTCTTGGTCTGCTCACAGCTTCTACGTGTATGCATGGACTTGTTTTTCACCAACAAAATCTCATGTGGTGGTGGGCTCTAGGGCGAAAGCTTCTACTGGACAGCGCCCATGCATCGACACCAAGGGCGCGGAGACCATTTGGGGACGCTGGAAGCGTGTCCACAGAGAGGAGCGCGAGGAGCGTGCTGAGGTGCAGTACGCCGGCGTCAAGCATGCCATGTTCGGGGTGCCAACCCCACCTAACAGTGGGAGCGAGCTGTCCAACCGCAAAGCTGCGTTCGTCGACGTCCTCGAGAACACTATGCTGACCAAAAGACGATGCCCAGATAGTCATGAATTCATCATTAATATGAATAGTACTAGTTCTGAGAGTGTCGAGTTTTCTGCTTGTAAAAGAGTGTGTGTTGAGAGAGTTGAGGCTGTAGTTGGGGTTGATGGTTTAGTCACTCATGTAACTAGGGAAGTGGATGGGGGAGAGGAAGTGAGTCAAGGAAAAAAAAGAGAATCTGCAGGTGAGGGAAAAGTTGGAGGTGACAACACTAAGGAAGCTACCGACCATGGGGCTGTCGGTCAACTGACGGGCGCGGATGTGAGGGCCCGTCAGGAGCCATGAAAATTCTTAGTTGGAACTGTCGAGGTCTGGGTCAACCTCGCACAGTTCAGGAGCTTGTGTGTCTTTCTAAGACGCACCAACCCAATGTTATCTTTATTTCAGAGACAAGGAATAATAAAGAATATGTCAAGCGTTTGCGTTACCGTTTGGGTATGAGTAATGTTTTTACCATTGCAGCTAAAGGGAAAGGTGGAGGTCTCGCTGTGTACTGGGATGACTATTATACTTTGGAGCTGAACAAGTATGGTGAGCATTTTATTGATATGTACATCAGTTCTGGAAATGGTGCAAAGTGGAGATGTACTTTTGTCTATGGAGAGCCTAAGGCAAGTCACAGGTATGTCATGTGGGAACTTCTACGTAGAATTAAATCCATGGGTTCTGGGCCGTGGTTTATGGTGGGAGATTTCAATGAAGCGATGTGGCAAAAAGAACATTTTTCTAGGCATAGAAGGTCAAATACTTTGATGGACAATTTTAGGAGGGTTCTTTCGGACTGTAACCTCTTTGACTTGGGTTTCCATGGTATCCCGTGGACTTATGATAACAAGCAACATGGCATAAAAAATGTTAGAGTGAGACTGGACAGAGCCGTCGCGTGTCCCCAATGGTCGTCATTATTCCCGAAATGCAAAGTGTCTCATATTATTAGTTCAAGGTCTGACCATTGTCCTCTGCTCATTCAATTGGATGGGTCTCCACGTCGAGGGGAAATTGTTAAACAGCTTAAGTACGAGGCATACTGGGAGAGGGAAGGAGCGGTGCTAGAAGATCATATTAAATCTTGTTGGAACGAAGGTACGTATATTGATGATTTGAAGGATGTGGCTGTTAATCTCAAGAGAATGCTAGGAAAATTGCATGATTGGAGTCGCACATATATTGGATATCTTCCTAGAAAACTTGATTTGGCTAGGAATAAACTCAAGGATCTATATAATAGGAATGATCATGCTGCCTTGATGGAGAAAAAAAACATTCTTAAGGAAATGGATGAGTTGCTTTATAAAGAAGAAATTTTATGGAAGCAGAGATCGAGGATTGATAAAATTAGATGGGGAGATCGGAATACTAAATTCTTTAGATCGAAGGCGACATGGAGAGCAAAGAAAAATAATATTTCCAGTTTGAAAAGGAATGATGGTACGGTTACTGAGGATGTGGAGGAAATTCATAGTATTACTAACTCTTTTTTAAGCAACTGTATACTTGTGATGGTATGGTGGATCCTTCACTGATCATTCCTTTGGTCAAGCCTCTTGTCAGCGATGATATGAATAGTGATTTATGCAAACATTTACGGATCACGAGATTAGTGATGCTCTCTTTCAAATTGGTCCGCTTAAAGCTCCGGGTCCTGATGGCTTTCCGGCAAGATTTTTTCAGCGCAATTGGGGAGTGGTGAAGGAGGACATTATTTGTGCAGTTAAAAAATTCTTTGAAACAGGTACAATGCCGGAGGGTGTTAATGATACGATTATTGTTCTTATCCCTAAGGTCAAAAATCCTCAATCGATCAAAGAATTTCGGCCTATCAGTCTGTGCAATGTTATTTATAAAATCATCTCTAAGTGTCTCGTGAACAGATTGAGGCCGCATCTTGATGGTATGATTTCTCCAACCCAAAGTGCTTTTATCCCTGGAAGACTTATTTCTGATAATGCTCTTATAGCGTTTGAGTGTATGCATTCTTTGAGCTCTCTTAAGGATGGGCGGGGTGAATTCTGTGCTTATAAGTTGGATCTGGCTAAGGCATATGATAGAGTGGATTGGAATTTTCTGAAATGCATGCTAAGTGCGCTGGGGTTTGCGTCTGGATGGATAAATTGGATTATGGTCTGTGTTACCTCAGTAAAATTCTCTGTTCGCTTCAATGGCCAACTTCTGGAGACTTTTGAGCCGTCATGTGGTATCAGGCAAGGAGATCCTCTATCTCCTTATTTATTCTTGTTTGTGGCTGAGGCTCTTTCTTCGCTGTTACAAGATGCATGTAATAGAGGAGCGTTGATGGACTTCAAGATGAACAGGCAAGCTCCGGGTATTTCTCATCTTTTGTTTGCTGATGACTGTCTGTTATTTTTCAAGGGTTCCATTGATCAAGCGTTGACAATTAAAAATATTATTACAACCTATGAGAAAGGAACTGGCCAATTGTTGAGTCCAGATAAATGCTCTATTAAGTTTGGAAAGAAATGCAGTATGGAAGCTCAAGTGGCCGTTATGGTAATCTTATGCATTACCGCGGAGGGTTTTGAGGACAAATATCTTGGGCTTCCGGTGCCTGAAGGAAGAATGAAGGCGGGCAAATTTCAGTCTACTAAGGAAAAAGCTATCAAAATTTTGTCGGACTTGATTGAAAAATATGCTTCATGTGGGGCGAAGGAGACGTTGATTAAATCTATTTTGCAAGCTCTTCCGGTGTACGCTATGGGTATTTTTAAATTCCCGGCATCTCTGTGCGAGGAGTTATCTCAGATTATTAGGAATTTCTGGTGGGGTGATGAGGAGAATAGGAGGAAGACTCATTGGTTGGCATGGGATAAGATGACAAGGACTAAAGCTGAAGGGGGTATGGGTTTTCGAGATCTGAGATTATTTAATCAGGCTCTGTTAGCGAAGCAGGCATGGAGGTTGTTGGTTAACCCGGAATCTCTGTGTGCCAGAGTGATCAAGGCAAAGTATTATCCGCAGGGGCATATTTTAGATACTGCATTCCCACATTCGGCCTCACTCACTTGGCAAGGTATTGTTCATGGTTTGGAGTTGCTTAAAGCCGGAGTTATATGGAGAGTGTGTGATGGAGCTAATATTCATATTTGGAGAGACAATTGGCTTCCTAGAGAGTCTGGACTTAAAATATCTGCAAGGAAGAGTAGAACTAGAGTTAAATGGGTGTCAGAACTGTTTTTGAGTGGTGAAAGGAGATGGGATGAGGAGAGGATTAGGCATCTATTTTACCCTTATGATGCAGAGGAGATTCTGAGACTGCGTATCCATTCCATCGGGGATGCAGACTTTGTTGCTTGGAATTATGAAAAAACGGGGATGTTCTCGGTTAAAAGTGTGTACAAGTTGGCGCTTACTCTTAAGGATAAAAAAGAGAACGAGGGGCAATATAGTGATGCGGTATGGGGGGAGAGGAAAATTTGGGATGTTATTTGGAAGGCCAATGTTCCCCAGAAGATTCGTATATTTGCATGGAGGGTAGCTTCCAATAGCTTGGCTGTCCAGGTTAATAGAGTGGTGCATCACCAAGCCTCTGTTAGTACGTGTTCTATTTGTGGTATGGAGGACGAAAGTACTTTTCATGCGCTTGTCTTGTGTCCGAAGTCGCGTGCGCTTCGTATGGAAATGAGGAGCATTTGGGATCTACCTACAGAGGAGGTTTTCAGATATACTGGGGTTGATTGGTTTATAGTCCTTCTAAGTCAATTGTCTCCCTTAATGTGAGATCAAATTATATTCCTGTTTTGGAGGGCCTGGCATTTGAGAAATGATATGATTTTTGGTAAAGGCAAGGAATCCGTTTCAGTATCTGTTTGTTTTGTGGAGAATTATTGGACGACCTACGTCGCATGTCACTCTTCGGTGCCGGTGGACCCAAGGAATAAAGGAAAAGGTCCGATGGTCAGTATTAGAGGGGATCCTAATTCTGTGGTGGCGACGAAGGCCTAGACACCTCCTCCTATTGGCGTATTCAAGATAAATGTCGATGCTAGCTTCGTGGAGAGCATTAGAGAAGCTAGTGTGGGGGTGGTGGCCAGGGATGCGGATGGGGCTGTTATTGTCTCCTCATGGGAGTTCATTGGGGCTTGTCAGAGCGTGGAGGAAGCAGAGCTGAGGGCGTGCATTGCCGGTCTCTACATAGGTATATCTCTTCACAATCCTATTATTTTAGAGACTGATTGTGCGTTTGTTGCTACGAATCTTGCAGCAGAATCTTATGACAGGTCTGCTCTGCGTGACTTAAAGATGGAAGCGTTGAGTGTCTCCAAGTTGATTAATAGTTTTAAAATTTGCAAGATTAGTCGTTCGGCCAATGTGGTGGCCCATTTAATTGCTAAGTTTGGTTTTGACAATAGATCGGATGGTATTCTTGTTAATGATGTACCGCCCTGTGTGGTGAATATTGTATCCAGTGAATGTACTGTTTTGGTTGATTAAGTAATATAAGGTGGTGTTAAAAAAAAAATCTCATGCTTGCAGCCTCCCGCGCATTTGGCCTTCCCGTGACTCCTGCAAGCAGCCCCTGACCATACAAGCATGTGCTCTGTTCAAAACAAATAGTAACAACCAAGAAATAGTCCACCATAGCCTGCACATACCTGTAGCACTAGCAAAGAGATCAACAGACAGCACACTCTTCCAACACGAAGTAGCTATCCAGACTAGTATTCTTTTGTTTTCTTTGTTTATCAAACGTGCTCGCAACTGGTCTATGGCCATCTCACGCGGTGCAACTCTGCAGCAATCCAACGCGCCGCTGCCTTGGGCCCTCCGCAACCAAAACTCCTGCCTTCCATCGACTGCAGTTCACCAAGCCGCATGGGCCGCACACCGATCAAGCAGCTTGCTGCAACCCTGCATGCCGCACGCGTCATCTGCCTCTGCACGCGTAAGCCGCCGCCGTATCACCCTTTCCAAATGGATTTTTCTTTTCTGATTCGTGATCCCAGACTCGGCGAGTTCTTCTCCCGATCGGACACGCTAATTTCTTGAGATTGCTCATGCCGCCGCTTGTTTCCTGGTTCTTTTAAGATCTCCTCGAGAGCACACTGAGACCTCCATGGAACAAATCTTCCGCACGCTACTCGTGCCAAACTTGAGGATAATCCATCCTCTAAATCAACGATACCTTCAAATAACCCTCATGATACCACTTGTTCGAATTAATCCGAGGCCCACAGTCGATCTACCAAAGACCAAGCAATCACGCGAGCACGACACCGAGATTTTTGTTAACGAGATTCACCGATATGGCTACATCCCGGGGTCTGACTATGAGTGCTCCTCCCCATGACACCGTCATAATATCACACACCGGCTACCCGGGCGCCTGCACATGCCGCCGGCTCCCCCTACGTGTTTGGCATAGATTACATCGTGTATCTATCCTCACTATACATGAGAGGTTAGTATACAAGTGTCCTACTAGAACACGACTTCATACCTTATAAACACAATATAACTCAGAGTCCAACTATAACCTACCTTGTACATTATATTCGACACAATTTCAACAGATCGAATATTTCTTACGTCCCACTGCCATATGGGAACACAACATTCACGGGAAATAGAACATCACATTGAAGTTTTGTTAGTTGCATCACCCTTCAAGTACAAGCTGTAATATCTGAGCTCACTCATGCGCATGACTCACACCACACACACACTCACCCACTCACTCCATTAGCGTGCAGGCTAGATCTACAACATATACCTAGGAACATAACGAAAGCCACTGAAGTTAAGCAGAAAAACATTGGACTACAGAATGAGCTGTGAATACCACTTGTGTACAGCACTAAAAAACAAAAAATTAAACACTCAAACAGTATCTAGTTCAAACAACCTCATCTCATTCTGAAAAAGGCCCAGACTCCCCACCAGCATCTTCCAGACTACGTGATGCAGGCCGTTCGATCTCCAATCGGATGGCTATCCACCACCCCCACCTAAGTGAATACATTGTTTTGACGCAAATTCAGGCCAACACACGATGTGCTAGAACACAAAATCAAGCTTCGGATCTTCCTGCGGTTGCCTTCGCAAAAACCGGTGGCTGATTTCCCTCTGGTAACCCTGAAAACCTAAGAACACGAGCCCGGACAAGATCCTGTCGGGCAAGCATACGTAGGGTTGTGCTAGGGTCTGCAGGCCACCTAGAAATCCTTCAAACGCCGCCACGTACGCCAGAACGGACACGAAGCACGCCGCCGTGCTCGAGGTCGTCGAAGTGGAGACGGATAGGATAGGCCGCCAGGGAGATCAACATCAATTTGAACGGAGACTTTGATCCAGTAATCTTTTTTTACAATTAACGCTCCGGTCCCTCGTCTCCAGCACAAGTGCGTACCCTAACTTGTGTAGAATGAACCCCGAAGGTACAGAACGAACCACGAAGAAGTAAGCCAACATTCAATCAGCTCATCATATGTATATGTATATGTGTACGTTGCACCGTTTCTCACAATTACTTTTCCTTGTGTTTATTGCAGTTGCCTCCGATCCCTTAAGTGAGTCTCCAAGGTGAAAACTTAAGATTTAATCTGGCAACGACGGCGCTTGTGCACTGTTTCCTCCTTGGAGGCGTTGCTTTTGGAGACCTTTTATTTTTTCCGGGTGCTGTATTTGGTGGTGGTTTGCCTGCGGCTGCTGAGAGGAGTCGATCACTGTGGCGGGATTTTTTTCCTTTCTTTCTTTTTTTTTTCCTTTGGCTGTGTGCATCCTGGATGTTTTTGCGACATCTTGTAGGTGCAGAGGCTGGGTGTAATTGGTATCTTCGCGATATTAATATATTCCCTTTTTTTTTAAAGTGAGTCGCGAGCTAAAAGAGAAACATCCCATTAGCATAATTGTCAACCATAGGGTCCGCCCTTCCCGTGAATTAGCGACAAAAGAAGACAACATCCTCTTTGTGAGTAGTGGGACCAAAAGTGGAAGTATTATTCATGAGTACAAACAAATATGTCCAATGTGTGTAATGTAGCAATGTGCACTTTGAAGATGAATACCCTCATGGTTTGTATTGAAATAATGCTTAGTTTTTATTTAATATGTATATTAAATGCTGATAAGTTCCTCCTAGATCTGGTGGAAAAATAGTTGAAACTGGTGGGAAACAAAAACTTTAACAGGAAATAACAATTACAAATTTCACGGGAAACAAAATTCAATTAAAATGCAGTGATATTGCAGGCTGCCCCTGCAATGAGTTTCTACCTTTGAAAAGCAGGGGTGGGCCGCATGCCTGGCTCTGCAAATGTGAATTCAATAGGGACCTGGATATCATTTATATAATAGATAGTGTCTTGTGCCAACAACTCTCTGGGTCTATCAAGTCAAGCAAAAGATCTTTAGGCAAGTCAAGCAAAATCAACTCAATAAATGCTTTTTGTGTTTGGCAGACGTCCACATGAAAAATGGCATCGGAATTTTGCAACTTGCTAGCTACTATGATCTTGTCTATAAGCTTTTGCTTTGTTCTGTATTGATCGTTGGGAATCCCAAGAACACATTTTGTTATTCCAATTTTCAGGTAATCGTTTCTAAATCCGAGCTAGGCATACATATACATACACACACATATATACAAATACTAGTCTACACCCTAGGTGTTGCAACACCCAACTGAATTTACTGAATGAAATTTCAGTAATTGACTATCGAGCATGAAATTACTGAGAGTATATTAGTTAATTACCGAGAAAAGTTTAGTAATTTATATATCTTTTTCGTTCAATAATTAGTGTTGGGTGCTGCAACACCCAGGGTGAAGAATTGTTCTATCGCACACACATATACATAATATGTATGTGTTCCTCACAATAATTTGCAGTCATGATTTTGATTTATTAGATGCCGAGTGCATGCTTTTTCTCTTCTGCTGATGCCCACATGAAAAGATGTAATATTGCAGATGAGCACGGGAAAGAGCGGGAAGATGGGCTACACCCACCAGTACGCAATAGTCTTTCACGGACTGGTGAAAATCCGTCAATCTTAAAACATCAGTGATAAAAGAGGATAGCATAACAGTTTGGACAACTGCCTTTTTTGTTAGGGGCTGTTGCTGTTTTCTAGCATTTCTCATTTATTTTGTATTTGTTTGGTATTGCGCAGCCCAAGAAGATGCATATTGATTATTGCACGCACGTATTGCACATGTTACAAATCAGAAAACTGTATTGTTTTCATGAGTCATGAGAACTTTGTTTATTAGATGCTCGGGTACAAAGATATTCCCGGTCATTTCTATTCCACTGGCAACAAAGCAGAAGTTGTGGTTAGAGTGTTGCTGTTGTGAGTGTTTCATCACTACGACGGGGTCTTTGTTTTTATATTTCTCTCTTTTTTATTTTTATTCTTGGCTGTGTGCATCCTTGATGTCTTTCAATGTCTTGTTGGTGCAGAGGCTGGGTGTAATTGATATCTTCGCGATATTAATATATTTCCTTTATCGAAAACAAAGCAGAAGTTATATTCCTTTACATAAGTCATGGTCTCGGTTCATTAGATGCTGAGGTAAAGAGAGATTCCTGGCCATGTTATTCCACACCTAGCAAACCAAAAATTCCATTCAAGGTCACGTTGTTCCACACCTAACAAACCAGAAATTTGTATTTTCCCTGAATCATGATTTTGGTTTATTAGATATTCCTAAGATAATGTTACATGGAATCAGATCCCCGCCCTCTGCATCGTGGGGCGCACAGCCGTTAGATCTCACTCATGGCAAATTAAAATGGAACGAGTCATGGGAAATCCCCATGCAGAATCAAAGAAAGGCGAACCGCACGCCAGCCAAATAGCTAGAAAATAAGTAATAAACTCCTGTAATTGCTACGTTCTTTCAGTGGCAGCTGGTTGGCGACGTATCCCTCGACAATAATGTGTCTGTGTGGCTTCGACTCTAAAGATCTTGAACGGAGACGGTTTTTTTTAACACAGTACAAACGCAAGTGTTTATATACATGCGCATACACTTATCCTTATGAACGCACACACGCACATTCTACCCCTATGAGCACCTCCGAAAGACTGAGTCGGCGTATCATCTTGAAATTTACGAAGTCACCGTAGGCACCTCGTCGTCAACGGGATTGTCTCCTCCCACTGAATGCGCATCGCCGAAAATCCTGAAATAAATGCGAGCATCAGGATTTAAACCCTGGTGGGCTGGGGATACCACAGTCCCTCTAACCATCCAACCACAGGTTGGTTCGCATGAACGGAGACGGTTGAAGGTATAGATAACCTGCATATATGGTTATAAAACTTTTTGTTGTCAAATTTTTGGTTAACAGGTAAATATATTCCTAGTACCTACAGCTACGAAAGCAGAGCATATATGGATAAATAACGCTTAAACCTTGTATGTGTAGCCGATAATAAATGGATTTTTTAGAAAAGAGGCGGGTGCCTGGCTTTAAATAAATAAAGCCCTTACAACCAACCAACCGTACAAAACAACACAGAAGAACAAAGTAAAGAAAGAGCCTTGGCAAGATACATGGGTGCCCAGTGGCAGCAACAAAGCTCAAAAATAAGACAAGAGACACTGCAGCCCCCATACATGCTCGAAAGACCAATGCGGCGAACGGAGCCGGCTCGAGAAGGAGATCAGCTGATAGAGGGGGTTATGACAATGCCATCGCCTGGGCGCCCAGCAGACTAGCGCCATCCTGTTCCATCGCCAGAAGGAGCCCCCAGCTCCTCACCCCGGCTCGAGAGGCGCCGCGCCGTCAGACGATGGAGTGTTCACCACCCTAGAACGCGGATGGGGACCAGGGCCAGGACACCAAAGGGAGGTCTTCTAGCTCAACCACCTCGCCAAACCTAGCTCCGCAAGAGAGCACCACCGTCGAGGCAAGGACCTGACACATGATGAGAAGAAGTTGTCGTTCACAAAACTCACGCCAGCAACCAGCAACCTAGGACCCTGCTCACAAGACGGAGCCTCCAAGAAGGACACGACGCCACAACGCCGCCATCGTCCGGTCTGGAACCAGCCAGACCAATGGTTTTCACCCAGAGCCCGTAGTGAATGGGGTTACCCACGATGACGCCTCCAAGGAGGAAAACGACACACAACAGTGTCGCTATCACCGGCACTGACATAGTCAGGCTAAGCTTTCGCTCGGGACTCAACCCCCACCACCCAGATCCAACAGCCATGGCCGGCTAAGGAAAGCTGCATACAACGCCAGAAACAGGATGCGTGGCAACGAAGACCATACCCGCATGATGGACGCCCCCAGAATGAGCCACCTCACCGCCCACACGGCCGAGACAACACACGAGCACCCGCACAACGACACTCGTCGGAAAGGTGCCGCCGTGCCCACCGTTCGGAGTTGCCGCTACGGAAACCAAGGGGATCCATCCTCACCCACCACACACATGGCAATGGACCGCAAGCACGGAGCAGGCCGCCCATGCTGCCGCATCAGCGCAGCTCCGCCACCCACAACACCCAAAGCCGGCACCTTTCACCCGTACGGAGCCAAATCCTAGATCTGACCTGCTGGGCATCCCAGATAAGCAACCACAAGGGCTACCAACAGTACAAGGGCCATGCCCACGGACTCCATCAGATCGGAGGCAGCCCGCTAGAGCTGGTGGATCCGGCGACCGGCGACGGTTGGGACACCCACCCGCCATATTCGCGGATACGCGCCTCCAAGCTCCAACAGCATCAACCCGCGCCACCCCCCCCCCCCCCCACGCCCGCACGCCTGCCGAGGGCCACGCCACCACCAAGCAAGTCCATGGCCGGCCAGGGCAGGGGAGGGACGTCGGGGCGAGATCTGGCCCGATTCGCCGGATGGGGGAGAGGAAGAGCGCTTGAGGGCAGGGAAGGGGGATGGAGATGGGGGGAGCGCCCCGCCGCCGCCGCGGGTCGGCGACGACGGTGAGGGAGAGGAGCGTGAAGGCGGGGAGGTCTTGGAGGGCGGCGGAGGTCGCCTCGTGAGTCGCAGGAGCGACCCACGAGACGCGAGGGAGAGAAGCGTTCCCGATAATAAATGGATGCAGATACAGAGCCGATAATTTCAGATTATGGTGATTAATCCACTTTTAAAAAAGCATTAGATAATTGCATGTGCGTTCGACGGGAGTATAAACATTCTAGTAGTCCGTGACTGCACATCTATTATTATTATTTTGATATGCGCAATCATCATGATTTACCTGCCATTTTAGTGTTAAGCACTTATTTGGTAAGAATTTAATATCTTACCAAACAAAATATATTTTTATTTTGGGTAAGCTAATAAAACATGAAACAATTGATTCTATTAGGGAGAATGGATGGGAGAAAAATCAGAGTTGGGAGGAAAAATTCAAAGAGGAAAAAAAAGAGTGAAACGTATGTAAGGAATGTTGGACGAAAGAGAGGTGAAATGGAAACCTTACGCTTATTTTAAGTATCTAGAGAAGATATGAGGTGGCAGAAGTACAAACCAATATATCATTTCTCGTATCACACGTTTTCTTAACTTTAGACAATTGCCTGTGCGTTGCAACGGGAGCATAAACATCGGGAAACATTTACTACCGGCACGCCGGCTGAAGCGTTGCGCCGGATGCACGCGGGCCTGGCGATCGCTCGATCGTGCGATGGGAGCACCCCTAAAAAACCCAACGGGACCACTCTTTTTCCAATCGTTTTTTTCCTCATCTCCTTCCCCACGAACACGGACGCCATGGGCACCTGCACCACCAGGCACCAGGAACCAGTCCCCGCCCGCGCCACCAGCACACGCGTCTCCGGCCGCGACCCACGGCACCCTCCGCCATGCGCATGCCCCCTCACCCCCATTCGCAGGTCCCATTCGTCTCCTGCTGGAAGCATCTCATGTTTCTGACGGTTGAAGCTTTTTCCACCAAGGTTGAAGCTGTTTTCCGCAACGTTTGCAGCATCTGCATGATGGATCACGCCGGTTCCAACGTCCATCGTCGAGGTAGAAGCTCCCCGTCGCCGCACCGCTCGTAGCATGCGGTCACCGGGGTGGTAGCAAAAAAGCGCACCGGTGGTAGCAAATCCTAGGCGCCTTGGTCATCCATGTCACCGCTCGTCGCACCACCGCACGCCAGTTGAAGCAAATTCGGTCGCTGGTGGTAGCTTTCTCCATTCCGGTTGCAACAAATTTGCAACCCGTCGTCGCCGGCCACACTTCGTCGTCTTCCTGGTTGTAGCAAAAACAACCACTGGTTGTAGCTCTTCTCGTGACGTTTGTAGCAAAAATCATGGATAAAAGCTTCAACCGCGAAAAATACCTTTGAGCGACACGGGAAAAAGCTTCAACCGATGTGTGAAAAAGCTTCAACCGGTCTGTGAAAAAGCTTCAACCTTGAAAGAAAGCTTCAATGGCCATGGAAAAAAAGCTTCAACCCGGCATGGCCGTTGACGGCATGACGGTGCTGCAACGCCACCGAGTTACAGCCATCGCTACGCGGAGCTGCAACCAGAGGATGCAGCTACTGCATGTGCGGAGCCGGGGCGAGGAGATGCAGATGGCAACAGGCGACGAGGACGGCCGGCGAGGGTGCCGACCGACGACGAGGATGCCGCGGTGTAGCTTCAAGCTCCGTTTTTCTCGCGTAGGCATGGTGAGGTGTCGGCGGAGCTCGAGGCCGTTGCAATTTTTATCCCAGAGGGGAGGGGAGGGTGGGTGTGGGGAACGACTACGAGGAGGACGAAGTGGGGTTCAGATCTGACAGCCTTAGTCGCTGTATCGGGCGGCTGGGGCTCGACCGGCCCAATTGTTGGGCCGGCGCCCATCACCCCCCATAAACATTCTAGTAGATTAGCCCGTGACTGCACATCTATTATTACTAGTAGACTGTCCATGCGTTGCCACAAGCTTTTTAAAATTTGTACTGCTTGCATGTCAAATTTTACATGGATAGAAAAGATAACCAGTAACACAGACAAAAAAATAATTGAAATCCATTTCACTTGCAATGTATACTTTGGTAAAAATTATAATTCGATCATATAAATAGAAAGACTTATCATATCTGATGCACAAATAAATAAGATGGTACAAAAACATTGAACTCTTTATTGTGCACTGCATAACAATTGATAATAACACCTGAATGCCTTTGTTTATTTATGCATAAGATCGATCTTCTCATGAAAGCATGGGCATTGTTATTATCCATTAATTAAAGACAACATGGAGGATTGTGTTCCCTTTAAGCAAATGATACAAGATGTTACAACCAGAAACTTGATTGCAATATGCAATTGCCTGGCAAACTATTACATATGAAATTAGGCACTTGAAACCATACAATTCACCATTTTGGTACTACTACAACAAAGCACATCTTCTAAACACATGCTACCTATCTTGGGAGATGTAGATATAGAAATCTTTGATGGCATGTATTGTTTAAAAATGTGTTGGCATTTGTTTGTATTTTTATAATATTTTGATAATCCATCGATGATTTTCTTCATGTTTTGTTTTAGTGTAACTTCAAATTTGGTGTATTCTCTTAAAAGGAAGTCACATAGACTCAAAAGGGAATGTGTGTTGTAGTATGAACTCTGACATAAAAGGGAAGCAGGCAACCTCCTATTCCAATACCAACCGGAGAGAAAGCCTAATTCGGCATACACTCGGACTTTAAGGGTGAATCGCAAGCAGAATCAATTGTGAATAACAGGGCTAGAACTTGCCTAGAGAATATGTGGTCACAAGTTTATATTTTTTCTTGTGTTAGCACAAAACTTGAAAAATACATGGTCCAATTGAGGAGAAGAGAAATCTATAAGATTAGTCTTACTGATTGTTCATTATTCTATTAGCAACTGAACGTAGAGATAGAAACAACACCTAATAAGATCCCCTAAATTGTCATCATATGTCCAGGCAATCCGCAAACCCCCAAACCTAGACCATATGTGGGGAGGGAATGGGGTTAGGACGTGTCCGGACAGCACGACACATCAGGCCGGACCACCTTTTCTCTTTCTTTGTCCTTTCATGGTAAAATCAAATAAAATAAATTCATTTCAGCTCTCATTATAGAATTTTAAGGGTGAATAAACCTAAATGTGAGGGTGGACGTTAGCACACTGAGAACTTTCAAGTCTCATCAGTAGCATTATAAGCCTTCACGGTGAGACAATATAAAATGTGCCTAAAAACTACAGGTTTCCAAAATATTGCAAGGCAGCCCGAAGATATTGATCTTCTAAATTGCTAAGAGCTTAAATGCTTAATACAATTATGATTCTCCATTTTGAGCCAGTCCACCTAACAGGGACATGCAATCATTCCAGATAGCCTGCAAAACAGGAGCTAAAAGTCAGTAAATATTGTACAAATAACAAATTCAGTTGAGTTGAGAGGCTCAAATTAAGGACCAACAAATATATGCAGGGTTATTTCATAATGCTATTTTCATGAGCACCAATAACCTCCTTGTCAGCATCATAATATATCATCAAAAACCATTCTAACAATTTCAGGCAACTTTATAATACTTGTGAATATAAAGAATATGATTAATTAAAAGATGTGAAGAATTCCCTAAAAAAACAGATGTGAAGAACACTTCTATGTTTCAAGGAATCAGATGGTGTGAGTATCATCTAAAAGCTTTCTGGAGAAATAAGGATAGAGATTTGTTAAGTTCAAGGAAATAGAATGGCTCTCCTTACAACAAGTCTAAGTTCATCATCATTACATCTATAAAAGGGGAAAACACACTATGAATAAGAGAAATAAGGATAGAGGTAAGTTCATCACACTATTCATTTGCTTATACTGGAGAAATAAGATAACATCCACTGGAAGGCAAAGGAGAATTTCATAACATGTATATGGTACCTTGCTAGAACAAAAAAGGATTACTGATATAATTGCCTCAAAATCAGAATGGATGATAGAATTACATAGAGCAGTTTGTCCATGTCGAAGGTACAACTTTTGTAAGGAACTGTGTCAATGAATTCCCACAAAAAATATAGAGTGCGATTCCGAGGAATGTAATAGCACACTAAGTCGTATTTCTGAATGCGTAGGAATCTGGAAAGTAATTTCTTAGGAAAAATGGACAGAGCAAATGAGCACGACCCAATGCAGGTAGCTTCTATTGTGCACGAGCTTTTATACAAAATTTGTTGGAAACTAAAAGGAATAAAATGTGTTTGAGTAGGTAACAGTATGTTTTAGAAGATGATGACTTCCTAATATTGAAGCACATGAATCATAGGTACAGGAGAAGAACGAATAAATAGGTTTTATTTTTGTTACTCAGCCTACATGTACTTGTGAGAGGCAGAGAGAACCCAGTTAGCATCCCTAGCAGTGAATAAGAACTCATATCAGACACTCCAAGTTCTATGTTACCATCTAATTAAATATAGTAGTATATATAGTAATAAACTGTGAACCTGAGGGAAGGTTAGGGTTTGGAGAGGTACCTGGAGGGAGAAGGCCGGAGAGTCCTGGAGGTCATCAACACGCGGGTATTATGAGGTTGTGGAACTGCTGGTGCCGCAAAGACAAGCGACTTTTACCCATCGCAGAGCCGTCGTCGCCACCGCTTGCCTGCTCCGGACCACTGCGCCGCCAACATCGCATCAGGTCATGATACTGAGGAAAGAGGGAGATGGCGATCGGGTGTGGGTGGGGGTCTAGGGATACAAAGAAGCCCTCCCAACTGTTATTGTGTTTTTGTGCTTTAGAAATCAATTCATAATAATCCATCAAGGTAGCAACTGAATATCTTCTAAGCTCTAATGTCAACGTTATGACCATGCTGGAAAATCAACTTACTGGGAAATTTATTTGAATGAACAACTGAAAGCACAGATGTGCTTAAAATAACAAAGTTTTGGTCAAATTCACTAAAAAATACCATGCGCCATAGAACTATGTATATTATACAAGGTCTTGCAAACTCTACAAGCGAGTGATGGTGTTACTTGTAGGAGCCTAAGTGTGAGACTTTTTCAGGTAACTCCATGTATATGTGTGCAGTAATTTGCACAAGAACATGGCATCACTCTATATGCAATATGATTTGACACTGAAACATATGAATATTTTCTATCGGACCAACCAAATCTGCGTTCAACTCCACATGAGAAAAACCATGTAGGAACCGAAACATACATCCGAGCATACAAAACCAAAAAGTCAAGTAAGAATTTGACAGGGCATCTGAGGCCACAATAACATTCACTCACATTGGTACGCAGTGTTGGTAGAGCGAAATGCGTCAATGCCATGATAACATCCATATGTCCACCATCATGCCTCTCCGGCTCCTCCTGTCGACCACGCGCCTCTGCCATGACATGTCTCCACCTTGCCTGTTTCGAAAAAGTAGATACGTCGGCGATGGTGATCTGGTGTGAGGAGTGAGCTTTTCCAGTGCTCGGCTTACAAATATTATAGAACTTGTTATCATTTCAAGCATCAGTTCTATTAGAATTCCCGCATATAGAACAATTTCTAACTGCTATTCACCCACATGATTAGCAATGTAAAAGAGATAAAAAAGAACTCTTAGAGCTAAAATGAGCTCATGTAATCTAGGCAGTAGGTTTGCTGGGACTCACTATTTAGTTTGTTTCCTTCCAAACTAATTTTTGGCACTTCCATTTTTATTGGTGACTGGAGTATTAGTGATATACTCTTAAAAGGTGCGTACTTCAGTCTAGCATATCAAACATCATCTGCCTCCTATAAACATTTAAAAGCAAGTAAAATTTAAGTTTGGGTGTATGGTCGGATTACCTCAGATCCCCCACAATGATTCAGTGCATAACCAAGCCCATGTCTGATTTGATAAATCTTCTATAGTTTCTTATCCTTGTTAACTGTGCCTGCCTTGCAACTCTGAATCTTCAACTACAACAACAATCAAAGCTTTTTCCTCAAATTTTTTTCAGTAAGTACTGCAGAAATATCAGATGATGAGGCTTGTGCATAACCACTAAATACAATAAGAAACAGGCCAAAGAAAGCCACCTAGGAGTATGGCTGGATGAACACCTAATTTCACTGGAGCTGGTGCTCAGAACTTGATGAACGGAGACACCACAATGCAGGTCGCAACTCGAAAGAATTGTCTTATGGATTTCACATGTTAAGCAAGCATACCAGAGGCATGGCTTACCTTGAATGCATCTTTGTCAGCCCTGTCATCTTAGTCCAGGCGGTTACAGCAAAAATTCCACAACTTTCACCCTGTTCTAATCAATGAGAGGGCGGACTTCGAGAACCTGGTAGTTACACACAGATGAACTTTTTCTTAGTCCTACGAAATGATAAACAAAGAGAAGATAAGTGTCCAACAGAAATTTTCTAAAGAAATATTTCCAATAGAAAACTGAAAGGAAGTTAGATGTAGACTCACATGGCGTGCGACGTTTCGGTAATGCACACACACACACACACAAAACTTGTTGTGTTCCATTCTCGCACCATCAATGTCCTCTCTCACTAAGATTTTTGAACACATGGTCAGCAACCAAGGTGAGCAACCTAAACCATATGGTGTAACCAGGTTCTTTTTTAACCTTTAGACATTGATACATACCTCAGCAATTGTGTGTTGGAAGAGATCGACCTCTTTACCCTGTGAATGAAAGCAAGTGAACAACCAAGATTAAGAAATAGAAGAACAGATTGTGCTGTAACAAAATACCGAAAGTTGCTTCACCTCTGAAACAGTGGATCTAACACATTCGGCATGGTGCCCGTTGAACTCAGAGTTCCTAATAAGCCCCGTGATGTCCATTCCATGAGACCATGACGCCTATCTTTAGTACAATTTGGTTAGTTTCAGAAAGTCAAATATCACAAGGTACAGAAAACATTAACCACATACCGTGTCATGAGATCTTTCACTAATGATAGTAGTCGGGAGAAGTGGTGCTACATGCCTCACAGAAGCACACATCTGTGAACAAAAATCTTTAGAAAGTTGAATGGAAAATTCATTGGTACTGCAACACATATATGGAGCAAATTAAGGAGGAACTGTTGTCCAGTGGCTGAAGTAGATTGGCGGCAAGCATACCTTGTGGTCACCCCAGGTATGATGAGGCTTGAGTACCTTGGGGAAGTAGGGGCGTACACACCTTGGGTTGCCTAATGAGCATCCTACTACTGGCTGTGTAGCCCAGATAGAAAATAGAAACTTAGGATGTTGCAGCCTGATAGAGCATAGAGAAAAGGAGTTGAGCAACATGAAAAAAAATTCAGAATGATTACATGAACTCTCAAAAATAGTATAATATGGCAGAGAGCAAATTGAACAACAACAAAAAATGAAAAACGTACAATTAGTAAGGCAAACCATTTTAACTTCAAAATTTTAGCGAGACTATCATTCTAAACAATAGTACATTTACTTAGCGCAGCTATGATATTCTCCCACTGGATCTACAATGTCTATTCCATGCCAACAAATATAGTGTGGTTATGTCAGTTAAAAAGGTAAAATACCAAAAATTGGTATAAAAGAGCAAGATAAGATGCTTGTGCGTTGCCAACATCCACACAAAATGCAGGAAGCATGACCTTGCATATCTCAACAAACACATGCTTCCCTACTTGAATACCTTGGAGTGACGATTACTGGTGACTTTTCTTTTTATAGGTCGTATCTTTCCGATCACATAATTGGCATCCTCTTTCAGATTTTGGAGTACAGAGAAAGAAGACTACTGTTGGTACTACTCCTAGCAGGACATACATTAGTACATGAAAAGAAGAATGGTTTAAGAACATAGCAAAAAATTGTACCTTGCCTCAGGGGAGATGGGAACGGGCTCTGCAGCTTGCAACGAGAGAGACTCGTAGTAGGGGACGGCGACGGCGGCGGCGTGGCCGCGCACGCAGGCGACCAACTCCTACACGAACTTGGCGAGGAGGGCCTCCTCTGAGGCCAGGTTGGTGTCCTCTAATCAGCAGCTTGTCAAGCCTCCCAGAACGGCACACATGACTTGGCGGCGGCGCCCACGACGGGAGACACGAGGCTGAGCGATAGGGGGCTGACCCCAGGACGCAAGCGCCGCCGGAGGCGTCTGTGGCACACACCGGAGGAGCGGGCGGAGGGGATCAAGCGAGGGACAGATGGGGGCCTTGCCGGCGCGTGGTCATCCGCGGTGGAGGCGCCACCAGATCGGTGCCGTCAGACCTCTAGGGTTTGGGGCGAGAAGAGGGAGGGGTTGGAGATAAGAGAGACGACGTGCGTCGACCGTAGTTTTGTGACGATTGGCGAGTCGTCTATTTTTTTCCGTAAGTTTTTTTTCGTAGGTTTTTTTCGTTCGAGGCATCGCTCCTGAGGCATCGCTCCGTCTTTTGGTTGGGTTTTTTTTTGTCGAGGGGGTCGTTACCTGAGGGAAGGTGGGAAGTGGGAGGTGGGAGGAGAGACGAAAATAAACCAGGCGAAGGGTGGGAGGTGGGACGAAAAAAACCATGGAACGGAGACTACCAACTGCTCCATTAGGAGTAGAGATATTGATACTCCCAATAACCATGATTTACCTGCCATTTTATTGTTATGCACTTATTTGGTAAGAATTTAATGACTTACCAAATAAAATATGTTTTTATCTTGGGTATGATAATAAAACATGAGACAATTGATTCTATTTTAGGGAGAATGAATGGGAGAAAAATCAGAGTTGGGAAGAAAAAAATCAAAGAGTAAAAAAAGAGTGAAATGTATGTAAGAAAGGTTGGACGAAAGAGAGGTGAAATGGAAACCTAAATTTTTTTTAAGTAAGTAGAGATAGAGATAGAGATATAATACATATCTGCAGGGTAATAGGAGTACCTTATATTATTGTCCTTATATATGTGCGAACAACTATTGGCAGGAAAATCTCTGTATTGGTATGAAAATTAAAAAAAATCCCTTGCCATTAATCATTGTCCTAATGGATATGGACGTCGAGCGCAGCCAATTTATTCGTATTCTCCTCTCTCTTTTTCTCAGGGTCATGATTCATGGATAATGCTACACTTACGAAGGGCCTACGTATGCTTACAAAACCCGAAAATGCTAGACGCACGGACGATTACAGACGTTTTACAGGGCATCCTTCTAACTAATCTCTCTGCCCCCCTGCGGGCCCTTCCTACTCCCGATTTGCAATTCTACTCGTCCACGCCAACTAGTCCGTAAAACTCCGTATTAAGTCTCCGTTGATGTAGCATTACTGTACAAAACCTCCCAAACAAATCTAAACATGCCCCCCTGATTTTCAGGGGGGTGGGCCTCTCCCTCTCCTAAACACCAATCCTAATCGTCCACATTGGCTTCTACGTAAGCCTACGTAGATACCTTACGTAAGTCTAGCATTGCCCGGTGCATGATAGTGATCGATCCTCATCCGCATATATTCTCACGGATACGTATGTGGAGTGGAGTCTCTTTATTTTTATTCTCTTTCTTTTTCATGGGTCATGATTCTTGGATGAATTATTATTGGATTCCTAGTGCATGCTTTTATTGCGCTTCTAAAGATGCGTGGTAATCCTAAAATCTGCAGGTTGCCATGTATATATATGTGCCTCCTAGGGCTCGTCCCTCGGTGGAGGAGCAGAGCATAATGCAGTACTACGCAGGCGGTACCTCCTTTAACTCACCACATGCTGGACCTCATGGCCGTGACTGCTTCTGCATCAGCGGTCCCAAACACATAACTCAATCCGTTGACTGGTACGTATCATAATACTAATATATTGTGGCCATATGGATGAACCAAGTGCAAAGCTGGGAGCTGAAATTTGTCCGTTTTGTAACATGGAGAAGCAAGGTTTCAAAATAGTCGACTGTACGTAGGGTGGTCTTTTAGAGTGACACATGATTCAAGTAGGTCAAACGAAATTATTTCATTATAAGATTATACTTAGAACCACAATAAAAAATCTTATATAATTGGATTCGTCGTTACAAAAGAAGTAAGTATATATTTTGCATGCATGAATGAATGAATGAATTGTCGTTTAACAAACGGTGAATGAATTTTGGTTTCAGGAGCAACGAGGAGCACCGGCGTTGCATCGCCGCTTGCCTTGTGAAAGCTACTTACATCATGGAGGAGGACCGGCCAAAGTGCAGGGTGTATGACATGGGGTTGGCGCCGCCGTGGTGGCAGAGCTTCCACTTCGAGCTGCGGGATCTGCTCAAGTGCGGCACCGAGAACGCGGACGAGTTCATCTTCGGCGCCGTATTCGAGTACTGCCCCCCCGCGGGGTGCCAGCGCCACCCGTCGGCCCCAAACTACGTTTTCGCCCTGCGCGGCACTATGCCTCGGCACCCAAAGTCGGTCCACGACCTGTACAACGACATCAAGGTCTTCCTCAGCGACCTGCCATGCTGCAGACGGACCCAGAAGGCGCGTCAGGCGGTGGCCAACATGCTCATCCGCAAGGGCACGGAGCGGTGCGTGTTGTGGCTGGCGGGGCACTCGCTGGGCGCGTCGCTGGCGCTGGAGGTGGGGCGGGAGATGGCGGAGCAGCACCAGGCGTACCTGCAGACCTTCCTCTTCAACCCGCCCAACGTGTCGCCCATGCCGGCCTTCAACCTCCTCAACCCGTCGGAAGTGGCCAAGAAGGACGTGTTCACGGGGAGCTACCTCGTGAAGGCGGCGCTCGGGGCCACGGTCATGAGGTCCTACTGCACCCGCATGGAGAAACTGTTCCAGCGCCTCTCGCCGTGGGTGCCGGAGCTGTACGTGAACGAGGGGGACATCATTTGCCAGGGCTTCATCGACTACTTCGAGCAGCGGCAGAAGGTGGAGGACCGCATCGCCGGCGTCGGCAGGGCAGCCATGAAGCTCTCCTATCGCGACATGCTCTCCTCCCTCATCGGCAGCAGCAAGGAGCAGCCGCACCTCTTGCCGTCCGCGAGGCTGTGGAAGAACTCCAACGCGACATTCGGCACGCACGACCTCATGCAGTGGTGGAGGCCGGACAGCGAGCTAAAGCTCAGCTGCAGGAAATTCACCTACCCCGGAGCATGAGATATCTATGTTATATTATACGAGTATTACCTACGCGCGTGCCTAGCTACTCCTACGTGTGTATCTCATGATCGATATACGAAGAGCGTGGTGTGTATTTATGTGGTGAGGAGCGTGTTACTAGGATTTAGCAATGCGCACCATATGCTCCCTCATGACGGGGGTGATTACATACATATTTGTAGGTGGTGGCAACTAACCGGAGTCTATATCTAGTTACATCTATTTGTACATCAAGTAATTGAGATCTTCTGATATTCTTCCTTCGGCTGTGAAATACTCTGCCATTGGTACGTGATCTTCGGGCGATCGTGGGCCTGATTCTGGACCCTTCGGGCACTAGCCCATCAATATGTCTCCAAACATGTGATAGCGTCGGGTGTGTTAGGGCGGGAGCTCCTATTTACCGCATTCTGCGGCAAATAGACGTCCCTTCGCACAGGGCACGCCCAACTGGACCGGCCCATTGCAGCTGAAAAGCGATCAGGCAGAAAATGCGCAAAAAAAAAAAATACAACCATATGAGAGTCGAACTGTAGATCTTTTGTTAGTGCACACAACTTGCTAGCCAGTGGGACCAAAGAGTGTTCTCGAATAATGTGTGGCACCACATTTAAATAACAAAAACCAGCGGCGAACATTACCATTACTTAAGAAATCGGAAACAAATTTCAATTTCGAACCCTTTTTTTTTAAATCATGGATGATTTATAAAATGTCTGAACATCTTTTGAAACTGCCAAAGAAATCTTAAAATTCCCAAACATTTGACAAGAAAGTAATTTTTTTTAATTTGTGCAAAAAACGTGGAAAAAGGTACATATTTTAAAATTCAGAACAAGTGTTGAAACGCGAACTTTTTAAAAAAATTGAGAATTTTTTTGAAAACATGGACTTTTTAAAATTAATGAAAAAATTGAAAACGTAATTTTTTTAAATCCAGAACATTTTTTGAAAATGCAAACTTTTACTGATTTGATGAACAAAAATTGAAAACGAGAAGGAATTTTGAAATCTAGAACAAAATTTCTAAACTGAGAACAGTTTGAATATCCCGAACAATTTTGAAAATGTGAACACTTTTTGTATATATGAAAAAATGGAATATTTTTTTCATAAACTTTGAACATTTTTTGTAAAACACAAACAATATTTTAAACTTCTAACAGTTTTTGAAAAAACACGATCAAATTTTGGAAACGCAAAACAAATTTTGGACATTTGAACGATTTTCGGAGTACAATTAAAAGAAACAAAAATAAGAAAAATAAGAAAAAAAACTGTTCAAGAACCTTCTAGAATATTTCCTAAACCAGTAAAAACCGTTTGAGAATCCCTAGAAGGTTCCCAAAACTGGATGCACACTGCAGGAGATGGGCTGGCCCAATAGATCGCGCGCCTGTGCGTTTTGTCGACCGTTTTGTCGACCATGTGCGTTTTGTCGACCATTTGATGCACACTGCAGAATCTCTCTCTCTCTCTCTCTCTCTCTCTCTCTCTCTCTCTGTTCTCTTCTGTTTCGCACTTCTGTTGTCTGGTCCTTCACCGTTTATTAAATTTCCGGAGATCCGTAACTCCGATCGGGCTGAATTTTTAAAACAATTTTTTTCCACATATTATCTTTCTTGCAGAAAAAGAAAGGGGTCAACCGACTTACGAGGTGCCCACAACACACCTAGGCACGCCCATACCCCCTGGACGTGCCCTGGTGTCTTGTGGGCCCCTTGAGCACCATCTTGCATTGATTCTTCTTCACAAAAATCACATATATTCCAAAATAAATCTCCGTAAAATTTTATCGCGTTTGGACTTCGTTTGATATGGATATTCTGCGAAACAAAAAACATGCAACAAACAGGAACTGGCACTGGGCAATCTCAAGGAGCGAGGGTTTATACCGGTTCGGACCTCTCGGAGGACGTCCAGTGTGGTGTGTATTGATGTGGTGAGGAGCATGTTACTAGGATTTAGCAATGCGCGCCATATGCTCCCTCATGACGGGGGTGATTACATATTTGTAGGCGGACAACCGCCTTGGTAACTAACCGGAGTCTATATCTAGTTACATCTATTTGTACATCAAGTCATCAAGTAATTGTTTGCTTTCTTCCACGGGAAATAAAGAGGAACCCTTGGCTAGGGTTTCTTGTGCCTCTCGCCGGTGCCGCTGTCGGTCTATCTCGTCTTCTATGGTCTTAGGGCCATGGAGGCATTGTGGATCCCGGCCCTTGCCGACGGGAGTGCTTCGTTTTTTCGTACTCTTTTGAGTTTTGTTAGGTTTTGTGTCCTGCTCAGAGAGGCGAGACGGCTGCGGCTCTCTGCTGATGGAATAAGGTTCTCCCCGCCTTGTCCCCATTTCGATGGTGTTTCTAGCATCGTTGGAGGGCGTGTGGAGGTTTGTCTCTGGCGGATCTCACGGGATCCATGTGGATCTTGTCTTTGTTCGTCTGTGTTCGTGTGTCTACAGATTGGATCCTTCTGATTTACGCTTCTCTTCATCGGTGGCGGATGCTGTTCTGGTGTGCTGGTCCTATGGGGCCTTAGCACGACGACTTCCCAACAATCTACTACAACAAGGTTTGCCCTGCTCCGATGAGGGAGAGGCGAAGACGGGGGCGCGCCTTCGGCTCGCTCCAGTGCAAGTAGTCGTCGCTAGGTGGTCTACGGACCTAGATGTATTTTTTATTTCTGATATTCTTTGTACTACCTTGACAGTTAATGAATAGTTCGGAAGTTATTCCCGCAAAAAAAAAGTCATCAAGTAATTGAGATCTCCTGATATTCTTCCTTCGGTTGTGAGATACTCCGCCGTCGATACGCGATCTTCGGGCGATCGTGGGCCACAGTGCGTCATGGGCCTGATTCCGGACCCTTCGGGCACTAGCCCCTCAATGTCTCCAAACATGTGATAGCTTCGGGTGTGTTAGGGCGGGAGCTCCTATTTACTGTATTATGCGGCAAATAGATGTCCCTTCGCACAGGGTGCGCCCAACTGGACCGGCCCATTGCAGCTGAAAAGCGATCAGGCGAAAAATGTGCAAAAAGAAAAAAGAAAAATGCAACCAGATGAGAGTCGAACTGTAGATCTTTTGTTAGTGCACACAACTTGCTAGCCAGTGGGACCAAAGGGTGTTCTTGACTAATGTGTAGCGCCACATTTAAATAACAAAAACCAGCGGCGAACATTACCATTACTTAAGAAATCGGAAACAAATTTAAAAAATTTGAATTTTTTTTTTGAAATCATGGATAATTTATAAAATGTCTGAACATCTTTAGAAACTCCCAAAGAAATCTTAAAATTCCCAAAAAATTGACAAGAAAGTGAACATTTTTTTAGTTTCTACAAAAACTGGAAAAAGGTACATATTTTGAAATTCGGAACAAGTGTTAAAACGTGAACATTTTTAAATTTTTGAGATTTTTTTTTTTGAAAACACGGACTTTTTAAAATTGATGAAATAAAATTGAAAACGGAAAAAAAATTTGAAATCCAGAACATTTTTTGAAAATGCAAAATTTTACTGATTTGATGAACAAAAATTGTAAACAAGAAGGAATTTTGAAATCTAGAACAAAATTTCCAAACTGAGAACAGTTTGAATATCCCAAACAATTTTGAAAATGTGAACACTTTTTGTATATATGAAAACAATGGAATATTTTTGCAAAAACTTTGAACATTTTTTGTAAAACACAAACAATTTTTTAAACTTCGAACAGTTTTTGAAAAACCACGATCAATTTTTGGAAACGCAAACAAATTTTTAACATTTGAACGATTTTCGAAGTACAATTAAAAGAAGCAAAAGAAGAAGAAAAATAAGAAACTGAAAAAGAAAAAAAACCTGTTCAGGAACCTTCTAGAATATTTCGTAAACCAGTAAAAACCGTTTGAGAACCCCTAGGAAGTTTCCAAAACCAGATGCATACTGCAGGAGACGGGCTGGCCCAATAGATCGAGCGCCTGTGCGTTTTGTCAACCATTTGACGCAGAGAGCGTTAGATAGGATTTAGCTGTTAGGGCATCTCCCAGGGAGACCGCAAAACATCGGTATACGTCCGGCCAGACACATTTGTTCACTTTTACAATCGAATGGTGACCTGTATCAGTCTCCGAAGCTGTCCGGATGTCCAAATTCCGGTATTTTGGAGACAAACGTGGGAGAGTTTTGCCGGAGTCCGTACATGCAATTGACCAATCACATGCATGGTCCCTCTCTTCTCTCTCCCCTCCCATCCTCACATGCATGGTCCTCCACTTCTCTCTCTCTCCTCCCAACCCACAAATATTTCACCACATGCATGGTCCTCACCTACTTTTTCTCGTCCAAGCCGAATACTTTGCAATTAGTGTTGGATTGCTCTCTCCTGTATCATATCCGCGGAACACGTCCGGACACAAAAACGGACATATACCGGAGGAATTTGCGGGTCGGCGTTGGAGATGCCCTTAGCCATCCAAAATCACTAATTGAGGAGTACTCCTTCCAAAGATCAATCCCATCTCCCCAGATTGCGACAAGTGGCGCGCTACATGTGGCCACTGGTCGCAACCTAAGAGTTTTTCCTTTTTTTCGTAGATATGTTTATTCAAAAAGTTTATCTCTAAAACTATGCATCCAAATCTTGAACCGTATTCACCGTTGGATTCCTCGTGTCGAGATCTTCAAACTAGATCCCATGTTGATAGGTTTTGACGAACTTTTTTTTCATGAAAAAACCGAAACGGGAGCACATTTTTTCCTTTCCGGAAGCCATTTCCGAGATGCACGGCCGTGCCTCTCGCGGAAGCAAATCCGTGCCTCTCGCGAAAGCAAAATCGTGCCTCTCGCGGAAGAAAAAGAAGGTAAACCCTTTTTTTTCGTTTCCGAGAGGCACGGTAGTGCCAATCATGGCAAAAAAACTATGCCTCTCATATAAGGAAAAAAAACGCGTTTTTTTGTTTCCGAGAGGCACGGCCGTGCCTCTCGTGAAAGCAAAACCATGCCTCTCACGGAAGGAAAAAAAAAAGAGAAAACGTGTTCTTTTTTCGTTTCCCAGAGGCACGGCCGTGCCTCTCGCAGAAGTAAACTAGTGCCTCTCACAAAAGAAAAGAAAAAAGAGAGAAAACGCGTTTTTTCCGTTTCCGAGAGTCACGGCCATGCCTCTCGCGGAAGCAAACCGTGCCTTTTGCGGAAGCAAAATCGTTCCTCAAACGGAAGCAAAAAGAAACGTGTTTTTTCATGCGAAAAAACTTTCAAGATTTTTTTTTTGTCGAAAAGCTAGAAAAGACCGGTGAAAAACCGAAAAGTCAGAAAAAACCGGGGAAAAAACATCTGAAAACGCATGCGGAAAAATAAAAAAATAAAATCCTAAGGTAGCGCCCAGAGATCATTGGATAATAATATGTAGCATTAAGCACCATGTTTAAGTAGAGATTACAGAGGGTAGAAGAGGTGTTACACCGCTGCATAGAGGGGGAGAGAATTGGTGTTGCCGGCGGCGAAGTTGTTGGTGTAGATCGCCGTCACGATGATTGCCCCGGTGGGGTTTCGGCGCCACCGGGAGGGAGCCCCCCTCCTTCTTCTTCTTCCTCGGCCTCCCACGTAGATGGGGGGAGGTTTTCCCCTCTGGTCCTTGGCCTCTATGGCACCCAGAGGGGCGAGAGCCCTTCCGAGATTGGATCTCTCTCTGTTCTCTTCTGTTCCGCCCTCCTGTTTTCTGGTCCTTCACCGTTTCTTAAATTCCTGGAGATCCGTAACTCCGATCGGGCAGAAATTTTAACATGATTTTTTCCGCATATTATCTTTCTTGCAGCAAAAGAAGGGGGTCAACCAACTTACGAGGTGCCCACAACACACCTGGGCGCGCCCTGGTGTCTTGTGGGCCCCTCGAGCACCGTCTTGCGTTGATTCTTCTTCCAAAAAAATCACATATATTCCAAAATAAATCTCCATAAAATTTATCGCGTTTTGACTTCGTTTGATATGAATATTCTGCGACAGAAAAAACATGCAACAAATAGGAACTCGCACTGGGCACTGGATCAATATGTTAATCCTAAAAATAATATAAATTGTTGCCAAAAGTATATAAAATTTGTAGAATATTGGCATGAAACAATCAAAAATTATAGATACGACGGATACGTATCACGGCTCGATGAGGCGCGGCTTGATGCCGGCCAAGATCGGTGCGTTGGCGCGCTCCACTTGGTCGTTTGACTGAGGATGCGCGACAGAGACCAGGTCGAGCCGGATGCCGGAGACGGAGCAGAAGCGGGCCAACGCGCCCTTGGCGAAGTTGGTGCCATTGTCGATGATGATGTTGTGGGGGATGCTGTAGTGAACGGTAATGTCTTTGACGAACCTGACGGCCGTGGGGCCGTCAAGCTTCTTGATTGGCTTGGCCTCTCTCTACTTGGTGAACTTGTCGATGGCGACCAACAGGTGGGTCATGCTGCCCCGCGCGGTCTTGAATGGTCCACCATGTCCAGGCCCCAGATGGCGAAGGGCCACATGATGGGATCGTCTTGAGGGCCGAAGCTGGCTTGTGGCTGCGTGTGCCAAAGCGATGGCAACCCTCGCACTTGAGTACCAGCTGTTGGGCGTCCTCCAGACCGGTTGGCCAGTAGAAGCCGTGTCGGAAGGCCTTGGCCACCAGGGTCCTCGACATGGCATGATGCCTGCACTCGCCCTGGTGGATGTCGCGCGGGATTTCGAGGCCCTTGGCCGGCTGGACGTAACGCTGGAATACGCCGGTTGCGCTATGCTTGACGAGCTCACGATTGACGATGCTATAGGCAGAGGCTCAGCATAACACTTGCTGGGCTTCAACTTCATTGTCGGGGAGTTCGTCGTTCTCCAAGAAAGCGAGGATTGGTTGCTCCCACGACGGCGCCTCCACCACCGTGAGGATGGCCGCTTGAACGGGAACCAGATCGGCAGTCCCCGGGGCTGGAACAGCAGTCCCCGTGCCGGAGCCGGCAGCCCCCGGGGCCGGGTCGAAACCGGCAGCCCCCGGGACCGGGTCGGTAGCCCCCGAGCCGAGTCTGGGGAAGGATTGATGGAGGGCTTGCGCAAATGCCCGAGGTAGACGCCGGCCGAGATTGCCTGCTAGGTGGAGCCGATCTTGGCCAGCGTGTCAGCTACTTCATTATCAGCCCGGGGGACGTGATGGAACTCGCAACCCTCGAACCCGCCGCCGATCTGTTGGACGAGGAAGCGGTAGCTGGCCATGTTGCCGTCTCTGGCGTCCTAGTCGCCAGAGACCTGCTAGACCACCAGATCCGAGTCGCCATAGTAGAGGATGCGCCGGATGCCAATCTCCTTGGCGAGCCGGAGGCCATGGATGAGGGCCTCGTATTCCGCCATGTTGTTAGAGGCGGCGAAGTGGATCTGCAGCGCGTACTTGAGCACGTCGCCCTTCGGGGAGTATAAGACGATGTCGGGCCCCCGGGAGGCGCGCATCTTCGACTCGTAAAAGTGCATGCACTAGTGTGTCGATTCGGGAGGCGGTGGCATGTACTAGGTCTCGGTCCAGTCGACGAGGAAGACGGGAAGCGCTTAAGACTTGATGGTCGTGCAAGGCTCGTAGTGGATCGTGTGGGCGGCCAGCTCGATGGCCCACTTGGTGAGCCAGCTGCCGATGATCTCGGAAAGGGGGGCCGTGCTCACTATGGTGATGATATGCTCTTGGAAGTACTGCTTCAGCTTCTTGGAGGTGAAATACATGCCGTAGCACATCTTCTGGTAGTGGGGGTAGTTCTGCTTGGAGGTGGAGAGGACCTCACTGACGTAGTAGACCGACCGTTGGACCGGCAGGGCTTTGCCGGCCTCAGGCCGTTCTACCACCATGACCACGCTCACCACGCAGGCAATGGCTGCGATGTACATCAGCATCGGCTCCTTCTCGGCCGACGCGGCCAGAACAGGAGCGGTGGAGAGCATGCGCTTGAGGGCGCGGAATGCCTTATCCGCCTGGTCGGTCCACTCGAATGAGGTGGTCTTCTTCATCAGTTGGTACAGGGGCAAGGCCCTTTCTCCCAGCCAGCTGACGAACCAGCTGAGCGACGCTAGACAGCCGGTGAACTTCTGCACATTGCGCAGCCAGGCCGGCTTGCGCATTTGCTCGATCACCCCGATCTTCTCCGGGTTGGCCTCGATTCTGCGCTCGGAGACGAGGAAACCGAGGAGCTGGCCAGCCGGGATGCCGAACACACACTTCTCTGGGTTGAGCTTGATCTGATACGTGCACAGGTTCGCGAACATCTCTTTGAGGTCGGCCAGCAGGCTGCGGCGCTTCTCAGTCTTAACCATGATATCGTCAACATACACGTGCGCGTTCCGGCCGAGCTGGGGTAGGAGGCACTTCTGCATGCAGCGCTGGAAGGTCGCGCCAGCGTTCTTCAAGCCGAACGTCATGGTGACATAACAGTAGGCCCCTAAAGGTGTGATGAAGGAGGTCTTGAGGTGGTCAGCCATGTCCAGCTTTATCTAGTGGTAACCGGAGTAGGCGTCCAGGAATGATAGCAGCTCGCAGCCGGCCGTGGAGTGGATCACCTGATCGATCCAGGGCAGGGCGAAAGGATCCTTGGGGCACGCCTTGTTCAGGCTGGTGTAATCGATGCACATACGTCACTTGCCATTCTCCTTTAGGACAAGGACCGGGTTGGCCAGCCAGTCTGGATGGAACACTTCCATGATGAAGCCGGCCGCGAGCAGCCGAGCGATCTCCTCCCCAATGGTCCTCCGCTTCTCCTCGGAGAAATGGCGGGGTGGTTACTTGGCCGGCTTGGCGTCCGGCCGGACGTGCAGCTTGTGGTCAGCAAACTTCCTTGGAACACTCGGCATATCCATGGGAGACCAAGCGAAGATGTCTCGGTTCTTGTAGAGGAAATCGATGAGCTCGCCTTCCTGCTTGCTGCTGAGGCGGGTGCCGACCGTGATGCACCGGGCCGGGTCAGCCGGGTCCAAAGGGATTTGCTTGGTGTCCTTGGAGGGCAGGAGAGACGCCTTGTTGGCGGGCTGCGTGGCCTGGGAAGGGGCCGGCACGGCCGGTTGCTCTGTGGTCATGGCCACAAGCTAGTCCAGCCGTCGCTTCTCTTCCGCCACAACCGAGGCCTTGGCCAGCCGAGAGGCGGCTTCCGCACACGCAGTGGACTTTCTGCAATCACCACCCGCGGTAATGGTGCCACCCGGACCCAACATCTTCAGCTTCAGGTAGTGATACGTCTCCAATGTATCTATAATTTTTTATTGTTCCATGCTATTATATTATCCATCTTGGATGTTTTATATGCATTATGGTACTATTTTATATCATTTTTTGGGACTAACCTATTAACCCAGCGCCAAGTGCCAGTTGTTGTTTTTTTCTTGTTTTTGTCTTTTACAGAAAATCAATACCAAACGGAGTCCAAACGGAATAAAACTTTCTATGATTTTTCTTAGACCAGAAGACACCCACGAAGCTTCGGAAGGAGGCCAGAAGAGCCACGAGGAGGCCACAAGCCTGCCAGGCGCGCCCTAGGGGGGCGCGTCCTCAGGGCTTGTGGGCCCCTCAAGACTCCTCTAATCCTAATTTCAGCTCCATAAATACCCAAATATTCCCTCTACATCAGAAACATCCACAAAAATACTTTTCCGCCGCCGCAAGCTTCTGTTCTTGTGAGATCCCATCTTGGGGCCTTTTCTGGCAGTCTGCCGGAGGGGGATACGATCACAGAGGGCCTCTACACCAACCTTGTTGCCATTCAGATGATGTGTGAGTAGTTTACCACAGACCAACGGGTCCATAGCTAGTAGCTAGATGGCTTCTTCTCTCTCTTTGATCTTCAATACAACGTTCTCCTCGATGTTCTTGGAGTTCTATTTGATATAATCTTCTTTTGCGGTGTGTTTGTTGAGATCCGATGAATTGTGGGTTTATGATCAGATTATCTATGAATATTATTAGAGTCTTCTTTGACCTCTTTTATGCATGATTAAGATATCTTTGTATTTCGATTTGGTTTCGCCAACTAGATTGGTTCTTCTTGCAATGGGAGAGGTCCTTTGTGATGGGTTCAATCTTGCGGTGTCCTCACCCAGTGACAGTAGGGGTAGCGAGGCACGTATTTGTATTGTTGCCATTAAGGAAAAAATGATAGGGTTTTTACCATATTGTTTGGATCTATCCCTCTACATCATGTCATCTTACTTAAGGAGTTACTCCGTTCTTCATAACTTAATACACTAGATGCATGTTGGATAGCGGTCGATGTGTGGAGTAATAGTAGTAGATGCAGGCAAGAGTCGGTCTACTTGTCACAGACGTGATGCCTATATTCATAATCATTGCCTTGGATATCGTCATAACTATGCGCTTTTCTATCAATTGCTCAACAGTAATCTGTTCACCCACCGTATGTTTCTTTCAAGAGAGAAGCCTCTAGTGAAACCTATGGCCTCCGGGTCTATTTTGATCATATTATTTTCAGATCTATAAAATCAAAAACCCAAAAATACCTTGCTGCAATTTATTTACCTTTACTTTATTTTATACTTTTATTTATCTTTTATACCTATCTCTATTAGATCTCACTCTTGCTAGTGACCGTGAAGGGATTGACAACCCCTTTTTCCTGTTGTGTGCAAGTGTTTGTTAGTTTGTGCAGGTGCATCTATTGGAGACTTGGGTGTTCCTCCTACTCGATTGATACCTTGGTTCTTAACTGAGGGAAATACTTATCTCTACTTTGCAGCATCACCATTTCCTCTTCAAGAAAAAAATCAACGCAAGCTCGAGAAGTTGCGGGAAGAATTTCTGGCGTCGTTGTCGGGGAGGATATACATCAAGCCTACCAAGTACCCATCATAAACTCTCATCTCTTGCATTTACATTATTTGCTATTTGCCTCTTGTTTTCCTCTCCCCCACTTCTAAAACATTTTCAGAAAAACACAAACATATTTGCCTTTTTATTTTTCAATTTTTTCCGTTCGCTTTTTCGTTTGCCTTTATGTCTTACTTGGTTTGTTTGCTTGCCATAATTGCATATTTATTCCAAATCAGAAAGCAAAAAGTTTATGGATCCTCATCCACTTGCTAATCTTTCTAAAAGATCCAATTATGATGAACCAATTGCTAGTGAGTTGAGTGCACTAGATTATCTTTATGAAGTTTTGCTTGAAATTCGTGAATCTGAAAATTGTGATGAAGTGTTAAAAGAAAAAAATTATGAAGTGATTAACGATAGTGTAACACCCCTGTGTAACTACCACTGTGATCAGCTGCTAATATTGTCAAGTCATATCATTTACAGTGCCTAAACATAGTGGTTATCCAAAGCAAATCAACTCCAATCTGAAAATCAACTCAAATTCAAAAGCGAAATATGAAGTTGATCAAACACTGTTGGGAAAATGTTCCTTAAATGGCAAATAATCCAGGAACATTTGAAAAACCATCAGCAATAAAGTTGGAGTTAGACAAATGACTCAAACAAGATGAAACAGCACCAAAACAGCATTTTTAAAACCATTTCAAATCATATTAAATTCAGATGAAATCCAATTCTGTCCAAACCAGTTTTTGATGAAGGGTAATATTGCATTGCATTATTTGGACCAACTCCTACATTTTATAAAAATGCATAAGAGTCCTAACTAATTCAAAACGGAAATGAATAAAAGAAAAGGGCAGAGTCAGAAAAAATAAAATGGAAAAGGCCGGCGCTACCACTGTGCACTTAAGCCTGTGCTACAGTACCTGGAGGCCCAGCCCACCGCGGCCTGTTTCTCCCTCCTCCCTCTCTCTCCGCCGCCGTGTCGCCACGCCCGTGGTCACACGCGTGCTCACCGCTCCGGCGTCGACACCGCGACGCCGCAGGCCAGACGAGAGGATAAGGAGGAGCTCCCTCGGCCTCCTCTCCGTCCCTATCCACTTCCCTCTCCTCGCTCGCTCCGCCCGCTTTCTCCCTTCGCTAGATCCGCTGCTGCCGAGCGCGTTCGCCGCCGCAACTCCGTCGTCCCCGCAGCCACCGGCGGCCCCGTGCCCGCTGAACGTGCCGAGGAGCTCCGTCGTCGTCTTCCTCAACCTCTGGTGCCTCTGGATGGCGCCGGGGAGCTCCACGACGAGCAGATCAAGCCGCCCCTCTTCTTCCTGAACGCCGGCGAATCCCGTCACCGCCGGCCTCCCTCTGCGCTCCCGTTCACTCGAGAGCCTCCGTGTGCCGCACGGTGAGCTTCCCCGTTCTCTGCTCTCCTGCATTAGCCTTTGCGCGCGCCGTAGATAGATGCCCCCGAGCCGTGCTCTGCTCGCCGCCGATGAGCTCGGGGCCGTCATTGTGGCCCTTGCCATCGCCGCCAGGGACCACCGTTGTGCTCCTGGTGCTTCCAGGAGTTCAACGAGCTTGAGCACGAGCTTCCCCGTGCTCCGTAGCGCTAGATCCCCTGATCCCGTACTCCGGCGACCGCCCCGTCGTTCGCCGTCGTCGTTCCAGGCCGTTTCCGGCAGCGCCTCCGACCTAGATGGATGCGGCTAGTTGTGCACGTTCGAACGAGCCCGAGCGCACACAGAATGGCTCGCTGATGCGCGAATCCGAGCCGCTTCGGCGATCTTCCGCCGCGAAAACGGTCGCCGGCGAATCCCCGGCGCCGGCCGCCGACGTGGCACGATGGGGTCCACCCCTGGGCCGCTGCCAGTGGGTCCCAGGGGGCCCAGTTGACCCGTTGACCATGGTCAACGTGCTGACTGGGCGCAGCCCTATCGCTGACATGTGGGCCCGCCTCGTTTAACTATCTAATTAATCATTTTGCTAATTAAGTTTAATTAATTAAATAATTAGTGACACTGACAGATGGGGCCCACTCCCTAATTAACCTTGCTAATTAAACTAATCCACTGTTAGTCTAAACAGAGGCTGACATGTGGGACCCACATGTCAGGTTTGACTGGTCAGCCGACTGTTGACTTGCTGATGTCAGCATTACATCACGCTGACGTCATAATTCATTTTTTTGTAAATAAAATTAATTCCAGAAATTCAAATAAACTTTGAAAATTAATAACTTTTAAACCGTAGCTCAGATCGAAAAAGTTAAAA
Organism: Thinopyrum elongatum; assembly: GCA_011799875.1. Lineage (NCBI taxonomy): Eukaryota > Viridiplantae > Streptophyta > Magnoliopsida > Poales > Poaceae > Thinopyrum > Thinopyrum elongatum. The sequence continues at coordinate 523,800,798 of CM022302.1, read as the reverse complement.
CATGAAAGTTGCTCAGAACGACGAGACGAGTCTGATCGTGTCGTCTGTTTCCTTGTCGGAACCTCCTACGTAGGAGAACTCGTAACTCCGAGCTCGATTCCGGCCGATGAATAGTACACACACACCGATTAATAATCCCCGGTTAATTCTAAAAATAACCAAAATGACTTAGAATCATACTTAGGCAACCTGCACTGCATCATAGCATCACACGCACCGTGTTGCATCTGTTTGCATTATATTTACTTGTTTCCTCCCCCTCTTCTCTTTCGGTAGACCCCGACGTTGCCGTAGCTCCTGAGGCAGACGCCGCTCCGGAGTACGACTACGTCCCCGACGACCCTGCCCTTGCCGTCGAGCAGACAGGCAAGCACCCCCATTTTGAGCATTCCTATATCACCTATTCTCTTCCCTCTTATGCTTGCATTAGATGTTACTGCTGTTGTTACCATCCTATATCTGTTGCATAGCCTGTTTAATTGTAGCCTACTGTTGATACCTGCCTGTTATCCTAAACTGTTTAGATAGGATGGGTAGAGCCTGATCAGAGACCCACTTGTCCCGACTGCCCCGCTGGACTCTCAGAAGACCCAAGCAACGGGATTGAAGATTAGAACCTGGCACCGCACGTCACTTCCCCTAAGATGCTCGTCACTACTGGGTTACTATCGAGTGCCGAGGGTGATACCTCGTTAGCACTTATGATGATAACCTTGTAGGTTAGTTGATTGGTCATGGTAAGCGAGGGTGATTCCTCCTACACCACCCCCGATAACGACATCGTCGTGCAACTGTTCAAGTGTGGACCTCGAGGGTGATAGCTCCTTCGTTCACCTTGACGAGAACATCAGGTGGGACTCCTTCGAGGCTGATTCCTCAGGGTTCCCCCTTGGTGTCAGACACACGGAGACTTTGGATACTATGACTAATTACTGAACTTTGATACTAAAGACGGGTCGGCCCTGAGGGGTACCCGCGCGAGCATGAATGCGAAGTGATGTGGAGTCGGGTTGACCTGAGAGGTGCCCGCGAGATAACTACGAGGCGTGGCCGGGCATTCTTAGCCCTTGCCGCAAGTCCTCGAGACGGGGCGACGGGGTCACATCGATCATGAGTCTCTGCTCGTTACCGCGCGCTCCTAATCCACTACGGTTTGGATATTTGATCCGAGGGGCCTCTGGCCTGATAGCACTAACCATCACGTGGGCATAGTATGGGTGTTCTGCGTCATACACTTCAGCCGAAGCTTAATGGACGTCAGCAACTAATGCAGCACACGATGGGTTGGAATGGGAATGCAACCGCGCTTGTATAAGGGGTTGCTAGGTCTGCTCACCGGCGGTGCACGTAACGTGCAGGAGTTCCCGGGGCGATGGCCCAAGACCCCTGGGGGTATAGGTTAGTCCGGCGTGCTGACCTCTCTGTTAAGTATTTGGTCGGGTTGCGGCGTGTTGCTTAGCCGAGGCCGGGCATGACCCAGAAAAGTGTGTCCGGCCGGAGTTAAGCGAGCGTGGTGGGTAAGTTGGTGCACCCCTGTAGGGAAGAAACTTCTATCGATAGCCTGTCCTACGGTAATGGACACTCTGAGTTGTATCCCGATCGGTACAACTAGAACATGACTGGAGATGAGAACTGGATAGTACGGCTCTGGGATTGCTTTCTCGCAGGGAGTCGAGGAAGAATCTCTGGCCGAGGTTGATGACATTACTGCTATAATTTACATTATGTTATTCTGCTCTCTTCTAATGCTGCGAGACCGTTGAAGATGCTGAAGATGCTAGTCTTCGATAGGACTAGGCTTTCCCCCTCTATTCTGGCATTTCTGCAGCCCAGTCCACATATACAGCCCCCTTTGAAAATGTTGCATATGTAGTGTAGATCCTTGCTTGCTGAGTACTTTGGATGAGTACTCACGTTTGCTTTACTTTCTTTTTCCCCCATATCCCATTTGATGCCACCAGACGACGGAGCCCCGGAGCCAGTTGTCCCCATCAACGACCACTACTACTACCAGCCCGGAGACTACTACTACTACAAGGAGCCGACCGACGACCAGGAGTAGGATTCGGAGGGTCCAGGGCAGGAGGCCCACGCCTTCGATCGTAGCTTTTATTTTGCCCCGCCTCTGTGAAGGCCTATCTCTCTCTGTTCTGTAATATATCTGTACCCAGATATCTGACGCTTCCGCTGACACTTGTATGCCATCGAGCTATGTATTCGACCCTTGAGGCCCTGGCTTGTAATATTAAGCTTGTATGAATTTATTTATGTTTTAGAGTTGTGTTGTGATATCTTCAAGTGAGTCCTTAGGCTTGATCGTGTGCATTTGCGTGTATGGTTAGTGCACGATTAAGCCGGGGTCATCACAGATAGCTCCTTGAATTTAAAGCATGATTGAATGATGTTATTATAAATTCTATTAATGTAAATTTTGCTAATACTATGCAAAACCCCAAGCTTGGGGATGCTAATATTGCTATGTCCACTACTTATTGCAATGATCATGATTGGGGTGATAATGATTCTTATGATCTTGAAAATTTATTTAAGCCTCAAGATGAATATGCTATTGATAATAATATTTGCAATAATATTGAAAGTGGGTTTGCAAGAGCGTCAACTTGAGGTAAAAATAACCCCACATATTTGGGGAGTGTTCAATCTCATGAAATTTTTGATAAAAGTGGGATTGGAGAGGTCATGACTTTATTTGATGATAATCCCATTATTTTGGAAGAGTGTCAACTTTGCATGCATGTGGATCATGAAGAGAATATTTTATGTGATAGTTATATTGTTGAATTTGATTATGATCCTACATGTAATTATTATGAGAGAGGAAAATATGGTTGTAGAAATTTTCATGTTACTAAATTACCTCTCGTTGCGTTGAGATTGCTATTGTTTCTTTGTTCCTTGCATATGCTAGTTTTTGCTTGTTTTGATAATTTGTTTGCTTATAAAATGTCTATTCATAGGAAGCATGTTAGACTAAATTTTTTTCTCACATGTTTTATGATGCTCTCTTTGTGTTTCAATTATTATCTTTCATGCGAGCATCATTAAACTTATCAATGCCTAGCTAAAAGGCTTTAAAAAAAGCGCTTGTTGGGAGACAACCCAATATTTTTATTTTCAGTTTTTATGAGTATATGCAATATTACTTCTGTAATAATTGTGTTTTAATGTTTTAATTAGTGTTTGTGCCAAGTAAGACCTTTGGGATGGTCTATGGTGATAGTTGACTTAATCTTGCTGAAAAACAGAAACTTTTGCGCTCAGTTTCAGAATTTTTAAAATTCACAGGAACATAATTTTGGTCTGAATTTTTGACACAAGATTTATATACAAATTTCCCGGGTCTTCCTAATTTTTCAGAATATTTGGAGTTACAGAAGTATGGATAGTTTCCAGATTGCTACAGACTGTTCTGTTTTTGACAGATTCTGTTTTCTATGTGCTATTTGCTAATTTTGATGAATCTATGGGTAGTGTCAGGGGGTGTGAACCATGGAGAAGTTGGAATACAGTAGATATAACACCAATATAAATTTAGAATGAGTTCACAACAGTATCTAAAGTGGTGATTTGCTTTTATTATACTAACGGAGCTTATGAGTTTTTCTGTTGAGTTTTGTGTTGTGAAGTTTTCAAGTTTTGGGTTAAGTTTCGATGGACTATGGAATAAGGAGTGGCATTAGCCTAAGCTTGGGGATTCACAAGGCAACCCAAGGTAATATTCAAGGAGAACCAAACATCTAATCTTGCTCTTTTGTCTTCAATCCATCGGTAAATTACTTGAGGCTATATTTTTATTCACTACATGATATGCGTTTTGCTTGGAGCGTCTTGTGATATATGAGTCTTTTCTTTATTTAATTTTTAGTTTGCCACAATCATCCTTGCTGTACACACATTTTGAGAGGGACACACATTAATCATGAATTTATTAGAATACTCTATGTGCTTCACTTATATATTTTGAGCTAGGTAGTTGCTCTAGCACTTCACTTATATCTTTTTAGAGCACGGCGGTGGTTTTATTTTGACGAAATAGATGAACTCTCATGCTTCACTTATATTATTTTGAGAGTCTTGAAAATAGTATGGCAATTGGTTTACGTTATGAATTTAGTCCTAATATGATGGGTATTCAAGAGGGATATAATAAAAACTTTCATGAAGATCATTGAATATATGAGAAGTTTGATTCCTTGCATTTGTTTTGAGATATAAAGATGGTGGTATTAGAGTCATGCTAGTTGGTAATTGTGGTTGAGTAAGAATACTTGTGTTAAGGTTTGTGATTCCCGAAGCATGCACGTATGGTCTCTAGTTATGCGATGAAGTTGGAGCATGATTTATTATTGATTGTCTTCCTTATGAGTGGTGGTCGGGGACGAGCGATGGTATTTTCCTACCAATCTATCCCCCTAGGAGCATGCATATTAATACTTTGTTTTGAGGGCTAATACATTTTTGCAATAAGTATGTGAGTTCTTTATGACTAATGTTGAGTCCATGGATTATACGTACTCTCACCCTTCCACCTTTGCTAGCCACTCTAGTACCGCGCAACTTTCGCCGGTGCATTAAACCACCTTATACCTTTTCTAAAAACAGCCACCATACCTACCTATTATGGCATTTCCATAGCCATTCCGAGATATATTGCCATGCAACTTCCATCATTCCGTTTATTATGACACACACCATCATTGTCATATTGCTTTTCATGATCATGAGGCATTCATATAGAGTCATGTTTTTTGTTCTAGTATCGAGTTGTAATTCTTGAGTTGTAAGTAAATAAAAGTGTGATGATCATCATTATTAGAGCATTGTCCCATATGACGAAAGGATGGTGGAGACTATGATTCCCCCACAAGTCGGGATGAGGCTCCGAACTTTAAATAAAAAAAGAGGCCAAAGAGCCCAAAATAAAAAAAAGAGAGGCCAAATAGCCCAAAATAAAAAAGGGAAATAAAAAAATGAGAGAAAAAGAGAGAAGGGACAATGTTACTATCCTTTTTCCACACTTGTGCTTCAAAGTAGTACCTTGTTCTTCATGATAGAGAGTCTCATATGTTGTCACTTTCATATATTACTAGTGGGAATTTTTCATTATAGAACTTGGCTTGTGTATTCCAATGATGGGCTTCCTCAAACACTAGTAGAAAACAGGGCATCAGTCCCGGTTCATAAGGGACTTTAGTCCCGGTTCTGCAACCGGGACTAAGCAATCGGGACTAAAGGCACCCACTTTTAGTCCCGGTTGTGTTACGAACCGGGACTAAAGGAGCTCCACGTGGCCGTTGTGGGGCGCCCAGGCAGGAGGACCTTTAGTCCCGGTTGGTAACACCGACCGGGACTAAAAGGCAGCCACGTGTCAGCACCTGCCAAGCGCTGGGTTTTTTTTAAATGAGGGGTTTAGGGTTTTGGAGGGTTTAGGGGTTTATATTGTGTTTCCCCCTTTTCTTTTTGTGTTTACCATTCAATTCTTTTACATTTAGGGTTTTTGTTTTTATTTTATATTTTCCATTCAACTCAACGCTAGCTACTACATATAGCAATGAAGGAACCATTACAAAAATCATCATGAATATAGAGAGAAATGACCTCTCTTTCTCTGTGCTTCGTCGAACAACAAGTTTTCGTATGTCTATTCGACGCTACTACATATAGTTCACGTTCATGCATATATGCAATGTAACATCTCTTACGATCCCTAATATCTAATTACCAACATTCACTACCAATTCTCGATGGTATTCTCCGGTTTTAGCTATGATCTCTTCAAGGAAGAATCGCGCCAATTCCTCTTGAATTGCTCGTATGGGAGCCTTTGGTAGGAGTTCGTCCCGCTTCCGTTCGATCTAATTTAAAGAAGGTGGTCAATATATATATATATATATATATATGAATGAAACTCAACACAATTGATGGTAATAAAATAAATTTGTGAATATTGTTTACGTACTTCAAGTTTTTCAAAAAATCTGCCCGTCTCAGAGGACGTCTGGCGAATGAACTCGCAAACGTAATATCCACATAAGTTATGCCTCGAGCACTTTACAAGAATAGAGTTCAATTAAAATAATAATCAAGCATAATAGTGGTATTGAAACTAGAATCAAAGAGATGCGCAGACCTAGCTAGTACTACTTACACTGAGTTGTTGAAATCGCAGCTCCTCTCTCCATTCACCCCTAACCTGCTTGGTGAACTCTTTCCAAACCCTGTCAGGCAAAGAAAATGAATAGATGAGTTATTAATTACTTGATATCAGGAAATGAATGAAAGTTGCCGATATAGTGTGATAATGATTGAAATTACCTTTGGAGCATTTCTCTCAGGTCCGCCCACATCTCCATGTCTTTACGTAACGAGTCCATGACAAAAATAATGAGGCACTACACTATCACTCCTCGGTTTGAAGATTTTCAGTAAATTCAGTGTACGAACTGGAATGAGAGGAAAGATAAAACTGAATGTCAAGACGAAGGACTAATATTTCCATTAGTAGTTAATCAGTAAAAAAGCACATAATCAAACCTAAATGATCCTGATTGATTGTTGTTATAGGCACAACGGCAGTGTGTTGTAACTATTTCATTATCACCAGTAAGTAACATAAGAGCGATTGTTGTTTAATGGGCACTAAATATAAATAGGTCCACCATCAGGTAATGATCCTGGCTTTGGTGAAACCTAAGAGTCAAATCTGAACTCCACCATCAGGTAATTCAATAATGGGCACTAAATATAAATAGGTTTAAAAGGGTGCCATAGACAATAATTGTTGTTTAATTACGGCATGAAGCAGGAAGATGGCAGTTACATAGGTTTAAAAGCATGAAGAATGACCAAGGTTACTTACGGCATGAGTAAGGACATTGCTCCGTGATGCTAATTTGCTCATGAAGTATGCCACATGCACTCGAGGTCTTCAAAATTTTGCGGATTCCCTCATCAACCTTTTTACATTCAATGTTGACAACCTTAAGGTGCGAGCACAGAAATGGTTGTTCTATCTTTTCTTGGGCTCCTGTTGCTCTAACGAGTTTCTATGACACAAAGCATTTTGTAAGATCAACAAAAATACATGATAATTCCTTTAATAACACGAAAATATACCTTTGTTTTATTAAGCTGAAGAGTGAGCATCTCAAGAATTGGAGAGTGTCGGAGAATGCACACTAGGTCACTAGTCGTAAACCACTCATTGAGTAACAGAGTCTTCAGTTTGTCAAATATGGGACAACATTTTAAATCCCATCTGTAGATAGACTGGACAAATAGCAAATGTACAAAATAGAACTTTGAGACTCTACAAAGAAAAAAAATCTTCTAGTAGGAACTTTGGCTAGATATTTTAATTTCAAACTAGCAAATTGCAAAGGAACAAAAAAGAGCTATGAGAATTGAGATGATGAAAAAAAATTAGTAAGATGGAGGTTTAGGTAGATACTCTGATTTCAGACATAAGTAAGCAGAGAGAAAACTATGACTCCAAGCCCTGGAAACACAGTTTACACCAATCAAGCCACCATGCTATTAAATCATTGATTTGAATCCCATTGGTGAAGAGTAAACACTAGTAGAAAACAGGGCTTTTGTCCCGGTTCCAGAGGGCCTTTAGTCCCGGTTCTGGAACCGGGACAAAAGGGTCGGGACTAAAGCCTCTAACCGGCGAACCGGGACTAAAGGGGCTCCAAGTGGCCGCCGGCTGGAGCGGGGCTGGAGGACCTTTAGTCCCGGTTGGTGTTACCAACCGGGACTAAAGGTGTCCCGGTTGGTAACACCAACCGGGACTAAAGGAATTTTTTTGAAAAAAAAATTGATTTTTTTTTAATTTTCAAATCTTTGAATTATTTGACAATTTAATCTCTAATCACCCCTCCCTCCTCACTGCTTCAAAATTTAATCTCTAATCAGCACTCATTCCAAATCGTCTAACTTCCCGACCGGTCACCCATCCTCTCACTACTCCAGCCTGAGCACGCTTAACTTTTGAGTTCTATTTCCCCTAGTTTCCAAGTCTGCACTTGTTGTTTTCCTGACAATACTAAGCTGTCAATCCTATTAACCCTTAGGAGTTGAACTTGAGCATTAAGCACCGTTTGAGTTTGAAACTATTATTCTAAAAAACAATAATTATTTAATAACACTAATATTTCTTGAATAAGTAGTTTGACCACAATTTGACCATAGTTTGACCAGATTTGACCATAGTTTGACCACAGTTTGACCAAAATTCAAAAACTAAAATAATTATTTAGTAACACTAATATTTCTTGAATAAGTAGTTTGACCATAGTTTGACCACAGTTTGACCAGATATAACCAAAATTTAAAAAACTGAAATTTAAGCATAACTTTTTTTCCTTTAAGAATTTGAGGATTCTAAAATTTGCAAAACCGCCTTTGGCGTCGAAATCGGATGCGGATTTTCGTGCTGATTTTTTTGATATATTATGCGGGTTTTTTTCGACATCGTATGCAAAAGATATGACCGTTTTACTTTTTCATAACACTTTTTTGCAAAACATGCCCAAATTTAAGTTTTTTAATTTTTGAAGTTTTTATCATTTTCTTTTTTTTTACAAAACTGAAATGGCGATACACCGGGGAGGGGGGGGGGGGTAGAGTTTGAACCTCTTTAGTCTAGGATGATGTCCATCCAATCCTACCGTCGACTACATCTGCTAGCACCGTCCCAGCCAGAGTCACAAGTAAGGTTAACCAAGCCAGAGTCATGTTCTATTAAAGTGGCAAAAAGAATTACTTTTAATATAGCAAAACTAATTCTATCAACTATTATTAAAGGTTAAACAACTATTAATACAAAACTTTAGCAAAATTAATATTAATTAATTATAAAAATTTATCTACTGTTGTCTAACAGAAGCATACTACAACATGATAAAATCTACATAAAGAACTAAAAATAATTGAAAACAACAATTAAAGGACTAAAACAACTATATAAGCAAAACAGTACTGTTTTAATTAAAATCATAATATAAATTATTCTAAAAATAACCAAATAAATCTTACTGTGACAACAATCTAACATGTGACTAGGAGCAAAAAGAATTAAATTAAAAACTATTTTTAAACTCAAATTATTCATAATCTAGGGCTTGAAGCAAATTTGAACAAATTCATATTTAAATCATTCAAATTTGAAAACTAATGGCGCAAACAGAAACTAGACAAAATTTTGAATCTAATGCAAAAAGAATCACTCAAAAACATCAAATATCCTAAAAGATATAAGCAATTTAAAACAGAAACTAAACACAAAGAACAAATGGAAAAACAAAAAACAAATTTCAAAACCCCTTTAGTCCCGGTTTGAGCCACGAACCGGGACTAAAGGGCATAGTCCCGGTTCGTGGCTCAAACCGGGACTAAAGGTCTCATTTGAACCGGGACTAATGCCTGCCCAGCGCCCTAGCCGCTCGAACCGGGACTAATGCTCACATTAGTCCCGGTTCATAATGCAACCGGGACTGATGCTCCGATCCGGCTGTGACGAAAGCCCTGTTTTCTACTAGTGAAAGTAGAAAATCGTGGTAATGAGAATAAGTGTACGCAGGCTAACAGTGGATAGAGATGTTAAAAGTGAATTAGTGGGTGACAAATAACAATAAGGGCGAAAAAGAAAGTAAATGCATACGTACCCCTTCAATTTCATGACTGTCCCAGGAAACAGTACTATTATCAGCTAGCAACTCCAAATTCACAACATTGGATAAACCATGGAGAAGCACGCCCTCGTCAATGGGATAAGCATGACAACCACACTTCTGAAGCTCACCCACTAATCATTGCACCCATAGTCAACCCAAACATAAGCTGTTTCTAGTAATGGCATGTATTCAAGTGAAGGGGTCAAGCCCCTAAAACCATAAAGGTGCAGTGAGATAAGACCAGGGGCAAATATCCGAACACGGAAGTCTGCGGGGAAGGAACAAATGTCGGTAATGCATAGCCGTTTTAGTGATTTGGAAGAAATATATCCTGCGAGCATCAATGTCACAATGCTGCATCTCTAGATCCTCTAATGCTGGGCAGTGCGGAAAATCCAGAGCGAAACGTTTCAGGTTAACCCATTTAAGGTGTAGGGTCTTCAAGTGCTGGGAGATGAGAGGCACATCGATTTTTAGTGGGTCGTTGTCATTGTCAAAATCATCAACAACAACATCAACGCTGACTAGGAGCTCCTTGACTTGGCACTTTAGAGCATACTCGATCAACATCCTGCTGTTTGTGTTTTTGCACTCCTCGTTAACATGAAGACATGTGTTGATCTTGAACATCCTGATGTTTGAAACGCTCCAAGCTCGAGAAACTCAAGTGGTCAAAGACGAGGAGCAGGTTGGTGGACTGGTGGTGCACCTCCAATGGTCGCGCCATCTGTGTCGAGCACGCAGGTCTGCAGGGCATCACCCGCCCACAGAAAGGACAGCACATGCCAGAGGAGGTCGTCGAGCAGGTCGCCAAAGCGATCCCTACTGCTCGTGGCAGCCTGCTGCGTATCCGCCAACGGCTTCACCTGCCGGCGATAGGCATTGCTCGACGTCTCCGAAAGAGACGCATGTGTCACCTGTCGAACCGCATCGAACCCAATCTGTTGATGGAGGGGACGTCCGATACCGCTGCCGGCCTCAGAAAGGCCGTCACCACCTCGAGATCCATTCTCCGAGTCGCTCATACGACCACGGAGTTCGCCACCGCCGAAGAAGAGGGGACGCCGCCCCAATTCCGGGCGCTACAGGGAGCACCCACCGCTGCGCCAGCCGCTGTCATCGCCCATACAATAGCAACCACCACCGCGACTGATAGATCCGAGCACTAGGTCCCGAATCCCTCGCGCGCCGTCCCATTGTCAGTTGTGCTTGGCCTGTCGTCGCACTGAGGAGCAGCCCACCAACAAATCCATCGCCCGGGGCCTCCACCCCGAAATCCGCAGCCACTCATCGAGCAGGGCACATCGACCAGGCCAGATCTGACCGGAGGCCACACCCGCATGCAGCCGACCCCTCCACCAGGCCCTCCACGCCGCTGTCGTCGATCCACAGCCACATGGCCCGCCGCCACTCAAAACAAAGTCAGCCGTCGTGTCGCCTTGACCCAGACGGTCGCGCCTTCACGCGCCAAGGGGCCCTGCACCACCCCCACAATGCAAGAGGGAGGAAGGACCCCCGCCACCGCCGTCAGCCAACGGGTTTAGCCCGACGGTGATGGAGGGAAGGGAGTAAGGTGGTGATGGCCCCAGCAGTGGCTAGGGTTGGGGAACGACGCAGGGGACGGGGACATGCGCGCATCCTAGATGGTCTGGTCCAGACGTCCAGACATCTTCAGCTCATCTGCTAGTGAAGTGAGCGCTGCTAGCCTTCAACATCATTTTTCAGGACAGTGCTAGGGGGTTCAGGGCATGTACAATGGTGCTATCTTAGGAGTGACACGTAGAATAAATAATGAGGTGGAGAAGAGAGAACTAATAAGAAAAGGCTTTTAGGAATAGCTAGTTATTAAAGATAAGGCTAAGAGATGACTCATTGTAGACATTTTTTTTGTCATCTCTAAATTACATGAAGACTTAAGATAAGACTATCTTATCAATCATTGTACATGCCCTCAGAAGTGAGGAAAAAACTAATCGGCTTGGAAGGTTCAGACTTTGTGTTTGTTTGAACCGCAGCCAAGATGAACCATGGAGATCAGGACGTTTTAGAATTAGAGAAGTGCTCATAAAGAAATAAAAGATCCTTTAGATCACTAAAATAGAGCTCATCAGTGGCAGACCTAGGGGTGGGGTCGTGAGGGCCATGGCACCCACAAACAATTTGCAAAACTTCTTTTACTAGTGTATTCATATGGATATTTAGTACTTTATTAACTATTTGTAATGTGTTTTGACCCAAAAAATGCTACCCTTTGTAATGTTGCCCCACGTTGGTCAAATTCTAGATGAGCCAGTGAGGCTCAGGTTTTGCACGCACAGCTCAGATAATACATCGGTGTTAGTGGTGTGCCGTTGCAAATTCAAACATCTTGCACTCGCTCTGACCAAATGATACTATGCACAAATCTAGTCACCTGGTAGTCCCGTAAAGGGCTTGTCTGCACCACAAGAGTAGACCGAGATATTGTTAGGCCTCGGTGAATATCTCATAGAAGCCCAGCATCTAAGCAGTTTCTGCTAAAATAATTCAATCAAGACTCTCTTGTAGATAGAACCCATGGAGTCAAACATGGGTACACCAGCGTGATGATCTCCATTACCAATAACGGAACATAGCAATGTTCTGACCAACCATGACATTACGAGTTCAACGAGCTATATTACTGGGGTCAGTTTCCAGCAAAGAACCAAAACATCTAAGACGAGAAACTAAAAGGTAGCAATAAAGGCCAACAAAACGCCACAGCTCCAAACTCTTCGGATAAACACAAAAGGCTTTTAGACCACCATCACAACCATGCACACATCACAGGCACCTTCAGTGGTGGACACCGCCGCGTCTTCCTAATATCTGAGCCGCTGATACCTGCACACAGCATTAAAATATACAATTGGTTAGGTCTTAATATATCTTCAATTTGATGTAAATGAAATAATAGCTTGGCTCGGGAGTTTGATGTAGCGGAACTAGGATGCAACTTGACCAAATTTCTTTTCTTTTCCTCAAAGTGGCGTTGAACAAACTTCGTTGTTAATGGTGTTCAGCCCTGTGACAGCAAGTTATGTATGACCACTAAGATACCTCAAAACTCAAGAGGACACAGACTAGGAACAGCAGTGTAACTGAAAAGAAGGCAGATGCAGTTTTCCCTTTCTGGATTTGCGAAGCACTACATAATATCCACCATCAGTTGGAGATTTGTAGCAAAATGGAATCTACCAACTGGAACATGAGAGCAGATAAAACTACTCTATTTAAAACAAGAACAACTGCTATTTCATCAGCAACGAAACTGATTGCATGGTACAAATTATAGTGTCACCGTAATAAGAGAGTAACATAATTTGGTGAAACGCCATTCTGAACTCCACTGGCATCCAATTAGTACTTAAGGATAAGGGATACCAATTATAAACACATTTGTAAAGGGTGCATACACGCTAATTGATTTATAATTACAGCAAACATGATAGAACAAGTAGGAAGAATGCACAAGCTTACTGTTCTTCAGGGGGGGGGGGGGGGAACATCCATCGTTGATGCTAATTTTCTCATGAAGCACGCCACATGTAGTCAAGATCTTCAAAACTTTGTGAATGCACTCATCAACCATTCAACATTCAATGTTGACAACCTTAATGTGCGCGCACACAGATGATTGTTCTATTGTTTCCTGGGCTCCTGTTGTGCAAACAAGTTTCTATATGATAGAATAAATTTAGTAAGATCAATTGAATACGCATGATAAATCCTTTAATAACACAGGAACATCTTTATATACACAAGATATACCTTAGCGTTGTCAAGCTGAAGAGTGAGCATCTCAAGAATTGGAGAATGTTGGAGAATACAAACTAGGTCAATAGCCCTAAACCAGTCATTGAGGAGCAGAGTCTTTAATTTGCCAAAGATGGGCCGCCATTCCAAATCCCATGTGTAGGTAAACTGGACAAATTACAAATAAACAAATAAGTTTGAGGCTTCTCACCGCTCCTAACAAATAAACAAATAAGAATTGGAGATTGTTCAAAAAAAAAAGTTTGAGACTACAGAAAATTAAATAATTTAAATTAGTATGGGCTTTAGGTAGGCAAAACTACACCTTATGCCCTCGAAATATTATATTTGATGCAAGCAAGACACTATGCTAATTAATTCATTTGGTATGAGCCTACTTGTTTATATGAAACATAAAATTACCAAACTGAGGTGAAAATAGTCAACTTGCCCATATGCATGCCTAACATTGGATGAAGATAATACAAAATGTGTGTGACAAAATAAAACAACAGTAAGAGCAGGCATACCAGTCCACGAGTAGCTATCAACTCCAAATTGACAGCATTGGACAAACCATTGAGAAGCACACCCTCACCAACGGAATAAGAAAGACAACCACAATAAGGGTGACCACAAACCCTGGGATTAGAGTAGCAGGGGTTATCGTGGCAGAAAAGGATATCTTTGCATAGACAGCCAAGCTCAACGTAAGCTGTTATCAGAAATGGCATGTTTTCAAGGAAGGGGGACAAACCAACAAAACCATCAAGTTGCAGCGAGATAAGCCCCGGGGCATAAATCCGAACATGGAACTCCGAAGGTAAGGAACAAAGATCGTTGATCCATAGATGCTTCAGTGATTTGGATGACATCCTGTGTGCATGAATTCTGCAAGCTCGCATCTTTAGAACCTCTAATACCGTGCAGCCTGAGAAATTCAGAGCAGACTGCTCTAGATTAACCAATACAAGGTCTAAGGTCTTCAAGTGCTGGGAGATCAGCACAACATCAAATGTTAGTTTGTGTATGTTATAAATACTTGAGTCAACCTTTCTGACTAGGAGCTCCTTCAGTTGGCACGCTAGAGAGTACTCAATCAACGGCTTGGCGTTTGTGTGTGTGCAATTCGTCTCGTCCTCAGGATAGACACTGATCTCACACTTGTCCAGAGACGAGTTTCCACGGAGGTTGATGAAAAGCTTCACCAACTTTTTGAAACGCTCAGAGCACATGAAACTGGACTTGTCAAAGACGAGGAGCAGGCTGGTGGTGCGCCTCCTTAGATCGCGCCACCTGGTGTCAAGCACGCAAGTCTGTAGGGCATCTTCCGGTGGCAGAAAGGACAGCACATGCATGAGGAGTTCGTCGGGCAGGTCGCCGAAGCGATCATTGCCGCCGTCCGCAGCCATCGCGCGCCTTCCGTCGAACAGGTGGCGGCCGCTGTCAGGGTCACAGGGAGAAAAATTAGCAGAAACAAGAGAAGAGATGGAAATTCGTCGGTGAGATGACCAGATCCGAAGAGAAAAATGCAGCTCACCTGAGCTCGACCCGTTGACAGGCGGAAGCACCGTCCGCCGGCAGCCGCGGGGAAGAACGGCGATGGCAAGACGACTCTTCCCATCCATCTTGTATTTAAAGCACAACAAGGGGAGAGCAGAGGGTTCGGCGCCGCCCCTCGACCTCTATTCCCCGTGCGCCATTATTGCCGTGCTCATCTCCCGGGGAGAAATCCGGCGGCGCGCGGAATGCGAGAAGGCCGCCGCCACGAACACGAACGAGTGAGAATTCTGACCGCCTATCAGGCCCTTCAGGTTCAGTTAACAGGTGTTCCAATCTTCAGCTAAGGAATGGCCCAGATTGAAGCTCAGCTACAGATCCTACGGCTCGCCTCGTTCGCCTCCGACTGAAGCTAGCATTAATTTTAGTTTTTTCTATCTATGTCTTACTTCCTAGCTCAAAATATTCAATTTCCAATTCAAACAAAATATACGTATTCAAATTTATTTTTCCTTTTTTTTTTTCAAATTTACTTTTTTCCAACATGTTTCTGTCACGCATAAAAGTCAGCCGAGTTGAGTCCAACTCACCACTTGGATAGCTGTTGTAGCATCTAAACTCTGTCACTTTATTTTTAATCAACAAGTAGAGCGTTCGCCATTCATTTTAATAAGGTTTAAAATATGAGTCAAAAGGTAGAGTTCATCATTCCTTTTTAATACTCCCTCCGTTTTTATTTATCCGCATATTAGAGTTGACTGAAGTCAAACTTCCTAAAATTTGACCAAGTTTATAGAAAAGAATATAAACATTTACCGTAACAAATCTATATGATGTGGAAGTACATTCAACAATGAATCTAATGGTATTGATTTGTTATTGTATATGCCAATATTTTTGTCTATAAATTTGGTCAAAGTTTACAAAGCTTGACTTTGACCAAAGCTAATACGCGAAGTAAATAAAAACGGAGGGAGTAAGAGTTAAAATGTGTATATTGTACCTAGTCAAAAACAAGGAAACATCATGCGGTGCAATTTTCAAGCCATGTATGGCTAGAATGCAATTAATTGCCATAAAGGCTACTAGGCAACCAAGATCTAGGTACAAATACGTAGTTCTGAACTTGTGATGATAGACATGACAATGTTGGTATCAATCTATCAAGAGGAAACTTGTGATGATAGACATGCCCGGCCTTTGTTTCTCTTCCATCGGTAGTTTTCTCCGGGAAACTCCGATCCCCTCCCGTGATTAATTAGACATCCCAGGAATTCAGAATGGTGCAATCAGACAGATAAAAGATAAAGACAGAACACTTCAACTGGGAAAAAGAGAAGATGTATGCACAAAAACCAGGTTGAGGTTCAACACCCACGCATCTGAAATGTTTCTGCTATAACAAAATAGAGCGAGACTTCAACGTACTGGAAACAATTTTTCCTGACTTGCACGAAACAACCAACAATGCTTATTTTCAGCACAGGACCAAAAGATGCTACGAGTGATATCAGCCAACATGACCACCGTTACAGACTTATTCGGAGAACCACATAAGGCTTTAGACCAACATCACAAGCAAGCACACGTCTCAGGTGCCGACAGTGGTGGAAACTGCAAGTGGTGCCGCAGTAGACGGAAGCAATGGCCGCCCAGGCTTCTGGATACTGAAACCTATACAAAACATGAAAGGTGCAATAAGTTTGGTTCTGACATCCAAGACCTCAACTGATATAGACGGGATAATAACTTTGCTAGCGGTTCGATGCAGAGGAACTATCATGCAACTTGAGCAATTGTTTTTTGTTTCTCAAAGTGGCCTCAACCAAATTTCTTTGTTAACACGAAAGTTTTAGCCTTACGGGAGCTGATATATGACCACTCGGACGCCTCAACACTCAGAGGGCTTGAAATTTCAGATAGTAGTGTGGCATGGATACAATTTGGCCATCGATCACTATTCATCAAACTGACAGGGAATAAAAGTGAAAACAATGAGGCACTACACTCTATCCCCTCTCACTGAAGATTCTTAATAAAATGGAATGCATCAACTGGAGAGCAAAGTTAAAACTGAATTTCGAGACGGGAAGAACTGATATTTCCATCAGTAGTTAAATAGTAAAAATGCGTACCCACATGATTTTATATGCATGGAACAAATCTATAGGCACAACGGCAATGTGTGGTAGGTGGTAACTATTGTATTATCAACAATAATTACAGGTTAATTAATTTTGGTGAAACTTAACAACCATGCTGAACTCTACCAACTCGCAATCCGGCCAATTATTACTAAAGGAAAATGGATACTGAATATAAATGGACTTTTAAAGGGTGTCATATACTCACTGTTGTGTAATTGCGACGGGCATCCTAGAACAAGTAGAACATGCTAGAACAAGTGGAAGATTGCAGCAACATACGAAGCATGGAGAATGACTAACAGAACTTACAGTGTGAGTGAGAACATTGGTCCTTGATGCTAATTTGCTCACCAAGTATGCCACATGTACACAAGATCTTCAATATTTTGTGAATTCCCTCATCAACCCTTATGCACTCAATGTTAACAACCTTAATGTGCGGACACACAAATGATTGTTCTATTGTTTCTTGGGATCCTGGTGCCTTGTTTGACACGAAAAAGGAACAAGATTGCTCCTACAAAAGGATAGGGGGTTCGCATAAGCGTCTTCCTTTGCACCGGGGAACAGAATGTTGCGGGCGTGTACACAAATACAAAGAAGAAGAAAGGAAAAAGATGAGGCCTGCTGGCACGGCCAAGGGATCAAGCGATCATGGTCTCCTGGTTCCCGGGGGCCTCGGAAAGCCCCCGGTTAATTACTCCCGCGGATAGCACCGCGGGACACCTCAGATTAAGCTTCGCAGTCAACGTCTTCGGTCTTCGCT
Organism: Thinopyrum elongatum; assembly: GCA_011799875.1. NCBI lineage: Eukaryota > Viridiplantae > Streptophyta > Magnoliopsida > Poales > Poaceae > Thinopyrum > Thinopyrum elongatum. The sequence goes on along the minus strand of CM022302.1, from coordinate 523,782,910 downwards.
TCGCGTTCCTCATGCATGGTGGTGGTGTGTGTGTGGCGGCGGAAGAGTCCGTGTATGAGTGGTACACGCACCGTCGAAAACGTGGCCTTTGCTTCGGCCACGCCCACCTACGCCGTCTTGCCTCGTCGGTCTCGAGCGGCGTCGATGTTGTTGGAGTTGGGTAGCATGCATGATTGGGCTTGGCTTGGACGTCGTTGATGGCTTTGTAGCTTCGCCGGAAGTGCGAGGGATATACCCCGCAGGAGTAGACATTAGAAGGAGAAAAAGGGACGGATGGACATGCGGCACATGGCGCACACCCATCGATGACCGCATACACCGCCGCCAAATAGCGGAGGAAGTCGCCACCTTGCGCTGCTCGACGTGGCGGCCACTGCCGGATAGGCTGCATGCTGATGAGCGCGCACCGCCAACACGGAGCACCAATGGTGGCGCCGAGCCCGCCGCCGGGATGGACACACCCGGACCGGAGGCCGCGATGCGTGAACGGTCCCCGGTGTGTGCGACGGGTGTGCGTGCCGAAGAAGAGAAGGCTGCGAGATATGCCTAAGCGTGTCCCGGCGCCAACCGGGTGATGTCTCCGCCGCCATAGTTACGATGAGTCGTCATGACTCATCGAGTGTCGTGCCGCCGCCTTCGTTACGACGAGTCGTCGAGACTCATCGAGCGCCGCGCCACCGCTAGCGCGTCGAACGGACTGTGTCGCCGAATCCCGCCCATCCCATGGCGCCTCCATGGACCGGCGAGACGGCGCGAGAGATACCTCACGGTGCGACGGAGCCTCGCCCAGGCACCGCCGGTAGTGTAGGTAGAAGGGGTGGCACACCCCGCCGAGCTGACGATGCGTGTCGGCGAGTCCCGGCAAGCCCATGGCTCCTCCATGGACTAGTGAGACGGGAGCGAGTAAGGCCTCGTACACACGGCGGTCCTGGCTCGTGGTCGTCGGTGGAGAGTGCGCCGTGCGCGCCCAGCCCCGGCACGTCATCGCCGTGAGCGGCGGGCGCGCCAGAGGCCGCGCACACACGGCGGTCCCGGCTCGTCGTCGCCGGTGGAGAGTGCGCCGGGGGACGCGCACAGGCAGCAGCCCCGGGGCGGCGTCATCGTCTTCAATGAGATGAGATGGAGCCGGCGGCCCGCCTCAACTCCAGCCGTCCGGCTGCAACTCCGTTCGCCGCCATCGAGAGAGATGCGTAGAGAAGGAAGAGATGGGACAGAGTTCAGTGCTCACCTTGAGAGAAGATGATCGGCATGGCGTCGATCTCCACCACCAGCTCGCGACGTGCGCGAGCAGGCTGGTAGAAGAGAGGGCCTCCGGTGAGGCTCGTCCGGCTGCGCACGGAAGCCTCGGCCGCCTGCACGTGCTGGCCGTGTGCGTCGGGAGTTCTGGCCTTGGCCTCCTCCTCCCGATGCCTTCCTTCTTCTGCCTCTGATGCGTGTGTGTAGATGGATGGATCGCCTGGTGGCTCCCGTGGGTGCTCCCTGCGTCCGTGAGTTTTTTTTTCGATAGATGGATGGGGTGAGTATTTATAGGGAGATGGAGACGGGTAGGGCGCTACACCAGCCGCCGTCACCGTTCCGATCTTCGGGTACAAGGGATACGTTCAAATCATCTATCCCTTCTATTGGTGCTTATCTTCTCGGTTGTTCTTCTCGGCCGGTACGTACATGGCGCCATGTGGCTGCCAGTGGGCCTGCCTCCCGGCTGGGCACCGGATGCCAGCGCGTATTTGGGTACGTACGCCTCCTTGCCGGCCGGTACACAGGTATTTACACACACGCTGGCAATCGAGCGAATACATATATTTTGCTGCGTACAAGCCGGTCAGTATGCTCGTTGGTTATACCTGGATTAAACACGCACGTAAGCGCTCCTACATAGCTGCATGCAGTTTTCGTGTACTAGCACGCCCGTGTCTTCCCTTCATACATGTGTACGTGCCCATACAATGCATGGGCCATGCACGTTCTTGCACTGGTTACTAGTATTTGCACATGCACTAAGGTCGTGCACGTAATAGACCACATAAACACACACATGAGGAGGTTGTGCACTTAGGAAATTCATTCATTTCTAAGAATAAATTTTCTTGTTAAATCATGTGCAAAAGTACGTCGAACATGCCTCTACAAGGTTCTGTATGTTAAAAGTAAGATCAGTACTACATGGCAATATCTTTAGTAACACAACATCTATGGGTACTGTATATATACAAGATCAACCTTGGTGTCACCGAGCTTAAGAGTGACCATTTCAAGTATTGGAGAATGCAAACTAGGTCAATAGTTGTAAACCACTTGTTGAGTAACAGAGTCTTTAATTTGTCAAATATGGGGCACCATTTTAAATCCCATCTGTAGATAAACTGGACAAATACCAGATGAAGAAAAGGGAATTCAGATTCCAAAAGACATCAATAATTGAAGTTAGTAGGAAGTCTGGCTAGATGGGTCAATTTTGAACGTACCTAAGAAACAGAAAAACTACACATCAAGCCTATCACATTTAATATTTCATTCAATCAAGCCACTATATTACTAAATCATTGATTTGAGATCCACTAGTGAAGTTAAAAGTACCAAACTACAATTTAGTCAGAATAAGGATAAACAAGTCTAACAACAGAGATATTAAAGACATAATGTGGGTGGCAAATAATAATAAAAAGACAGTACGTGCAGGCATACCATTTCATGTTCAGCATACATTATCAACTCCAAATTCACAGCACCTCATCAACGGGATAAGCATGACAACTACAATCCGGAACCTTATAACCATGCTGGTTACATAGACAGAAATCATCGCAGTCTTTTCCAAGTCCAACAAAAGCTGTTATTAGTAATGGCATGTATTCAAGGGAAGGGGTCAAGCCAATAAAATCATCAAGTTGGAGCGAGATAAGACCCGGGGCAGATATCCGAACATGGAACTTCAAAGAGAAGGTACAGAAGTCGGCAATGCACAAACGCTTCAGTGATTTGGAAGATACCATGCGTTCACCAATGCTGCAATGTTGTATCTTTAGCTCTTCCAATGCTGGGCAGCGTGAGAAATTCAGAGTGGGGCTTTGTAGGTAAACCTGGTAAAGGTCTATGGTCTTCAAATGCTGAGAGATGAGAGGCGGACCAAGTGTTGGTGGTTCACCTCAATGTTACCATCACTGACTAGGAGATCCTTAGCTTGGCACCTGAGAGCGTACTCGATCAACATGGCTGCGTTTGTGTATGTGCGCTCCTCGCCATCAACACAGGCACTGATCTCAAACTTGTCGAGAGGTGAGTCTCCACGGATGTTGATGAAAAGCTTCACTAACTGCTTGAAACGCTCGGAGCTCGGGAAACTCAACTCTTGAAAGAAGAGGGGCAGGTGAGTGGTGCGCCTCCAGTAGTCACGCCACCGGGTGTTGAGCACGCAGGTCTGCATGGCGTCACCCGGTGGCAGAAAGGACAGCACGTGCCGGAGGAGGTCGTCGGGCAGGTCGCCAAAGCGATCTCTGCCGCTCGTCGCTGCCTTCTTGTTGCGCATTCCGTCGAACAGGTGGCGGGTGGTGCCGTGGGCGGCACAAAAAATAGCAGCAACAGGAGAAAATGAGGAAAATCCGTAAAAAAAAAAGTGACTGTTTTGCCTGTGTAGCAACAGTAAGTCCAGAAATCACGTTGATCCTTCCCCTGTTGACAAGATGAAGAAGAAGAATGCAGAGCCGCCTCACATCGAGTCGTGGACTGGAGGACGCGGCGGGGAAGAACGGGAAGGGCGAGACCCCTCCTCCGCTTACGTAAGAAGCTATTTTGTTGTTGCGGGCGAAACGGAAGGGAGTGAAAACGGCAAGCCCACTTTTTAGCCTGGTCGCATGGACACGGGACAACACGAGTCACGACTCACGAGTACAAGACAACGTAGTAAACTAGTAACCGTTCAGATAAAAAAACTGTAATAACCACGACTCATTTTCTTTTCTCTATGGAAAACTTTCGATCTATTCATCTTCAATCACGATAGTTTAAGTATTTTCGATCAGCAAGTCAAGCCACGCATGTGCTAGCTAGTTTTAGTTATTGTAATAAAATTTCTTCTAGTTGGACTGACGAGCCTTCACATTGTCTGATGAGCAAGCTCGTAGATGATATATCTCTGTTGATTAATCAATAAAGCTAGTCAGGATGGTCTTCCCTCAAAAAAAAAAAGCAAGCCCAAGGCGCGCCGTCGTCATCGACCCTCCCTCGTCAGAGCTAGGCAAAACTTGTTCTAGTAGACAGTCAGGAAGTCGTCGTGCTAAGGCACCATAGGACTAGTGCACCAGAATAGCAACCGCCACAGATGAAGAGTAGCATAGATAGGAAGGATTCAACTTGAAAACACACGAACGGCCGACGACGAACGACGACCAGATCCGAGCAAATCCATCAAAGACAAATCTGTCGAAGATACACCTCCACGTGCCCTGCTAGATGCACAACCTGGACGAAGGCTAGGCGGGGAGAACTTTATTCCATCTTTACGGAGCCGCCGCCGTCTCGTCTTTCTAAGATGAACACAAACCCTAATAAAACTTAAAGAAACATTTAAAAACAGAACCCTGCAAGGGTCGGGATCCGCCGCAAACACTAACAAAATTTGAAGAAACATCTAAAAATAGAACCCTCCCAAGGACCGAGATCCACCATGCTCCCGTGACCCTAAAAGCATTAGTGGTGAGGCGGACCGGTGGTAGGCAGAGGAAACCTAGGCTTTTTTTGAGAGGAGGCGGCTGCGTATGGTAAGAATCGACCCATTGGAGGTTGCTAAACTACACAATCTGATTGCTACTCTTTTTCTCATTTTGTTCTCCAAAGTACTACTCTGGACTCTGGTTTTAGGAACAGAGGGTGTAGGTTTTAGGCTTTTAGCTAGCCAGCACAACGGTGTGAGGATGAAACGGGGATAGACGTCCAACGAGGTTTAGACGGTGTTATTCACCGTTTGTACCACCTCCATACAATCGGCGCCGATAAGTTTGACCAAATACCGATAACAAGAAACTTGTATGATGTGGTTTCAATCTACAGGGAGAAACAATTAGTACTCTTATATATTTACAGAGGGTAAACCCTCTTATATTTATTTACAGAGAGAATACATCTGAAATCATGCCTACGATCAAATAGAGAACATCACTAGCAATTAAAAGGTTAACGCCCTCAAGTTCAACCAAGGAACTAGGTAGGCATGATTTTCAGATGTAATTCTTTGTCAAACCGCGCAAAAAAAAAATCTTGTTATCAAAGTATGCAGTGGCCGGGAGGTTTAACCTTCCTTTTCGAAGAAGAAGCAACAAAACAAGTCTGTTGTTATCGGTACTGCCATTATTCACTCACTCCATACGATCAAGTAGAATCTTCAGGTCGCCTGCAAGTTCCAGAAATTCCAGGCCGGATATCTTACAAGCACTACACAAAAGCTAAACGTTGAACCGTTGACTGATTGGCTCCATAAACCATGTCCAGGTCCAACATCTCATCCAGAAAAGAAGCCAAACACCTAGACAGTTTCTGCTAAGATAATGAAGTACAACTCCTGCAGAAAGAACTGGTGGATTCAAACAGGGCACAACAACCTTATTTCGATTACTGATAATGGAAACATAGCGATGTTCTGACCAACCATGACATTACTAGTTCAACAACGAGCCGAAAACCATATTGCTGAATCGCACCAAATAACCAGCAAAACAAAGTTCCAGCATATAGGACCAAAATGTGCAAGGCAAGAAACTAAACATAGCAGTAACGGCCAATACAGAACCACGGTTACAACCTTATTCAGAGAAACACATAAGGCTGTAGACAAACATCATGGCGGAGCACACATCTCAGGCGCCACCAGTGATAGAAGCACCCCATGCTTCTGGAAACTGAAACCTGCAAAAAAAAAACATGACAATAAACAACAAGTTTGGCATGAAGATGGCCTCAAGTTTTATAGATAGATAGGAGAATATCATGCAGCTTGACCAAATTTCTTTTATTTCAACCAAAATGTGGGCTTGACCATTTTTTTTTGTTGACATAGAGTTACTCTTGTGAGAGCAAGACACATATGACCGACCATTCAGACGCCTCATGCGACTAAAGAGGGACTTCAGACTGACAACAGGCAGGGGGTAACAGTAAAACTGAAAACAGGGAGGCAAAGGCAGTTCTCAATTCTGAATAGATGCCAAGCGTAATCTACCAACTGGGAGCACAAATAAAGTTAATTCCAAAACGGGAGCTTTTGCTGTCTTCATTAGTAATGAACAGTACAAAAAGAAGAGAACCAAACCCAAATAATTCTGCATGGATGATACCGATCATTTACAGGCACGAACGGCAGCATGTGGTTACCATTGTATTTGCTACCACTAGAACTTAGTAGCAATTCTCAACTCCACCAGCATGCAGTAAGTACAACATAAACAGGTTGTAAAGGGTTTCATAATGGATGCTGAATATAAATGGGTACTAAATGTACTCTAGTTAATGTGTAAGTGCAGCAAATAACATTTTAGTACAAGAAGGAAAATTGCAAAATTATACGAAGGATGAGGCATGACAAAGGTAACTTACGATATGAGTGAGAACATTTTTCCTTGATGTTAATTTTCTTATCATCTACGCCAAATGTACTCAAGATATTCAAAATTTTGCGAATTCCCACATCAACCTTTCTACATTCAATCTTCACAACCTCCAGGTGGGAGCAGACAAATGATTGTTCAATTGTTTCTGGGGCTGTTGTTGCTCCTACGAGGTTCTGTGAGATATAGAGAACATTTAGTAAGATCAGTTGAACACACATGATATTTCCTTTAATAACACAACAACATTGTTATATATACATGATATACCTTAGTGTCACAAAGCTGAAGGGTGAGCCTCTCAAGAAGAGGAGAGCGTCGAAGAATGCAGACTAGATCAATAGTCGTGAACCACTCATTGAGGAGCAGGGTCTTTAATGTGCCAAATAGGGGGCAACATTCTAAATCCCATCGGTAGATAAACTGAAAAAATTACAAGTGAGCAAAAAGAGAAGTCGAAACTCAAAGATAAAATAACTTAAGTTAGTAGGAACTTCAGGTTGATACTATTAATTCCGAAAGTGTAACGAAGAAAAGAGAAAATTACACCTCAAGCACAAGAAATACCACACTTTATCGATTAAGATTATATGTTATTAGATCGTTGATATGAGAACCATTTGTACAGATAAAATTACCAAACAGTGGTAATGAAGAAAAGCAAGTTGCTTCTATGCGACTACGCCGGTCCAACAGTGGATATTACAAGAGAACGGTTGGTGGCAAATAACACTAAGGGTAAAAAAGGCAGTAAGTGCAAGCGTACCATCATAGGATAAGCTATCAACTCCAAATTGACAGCATTGGACAAACCATTGAGAAGCACACCCCCCTCAACAGGATAAGCATGACAACCACACTCATCAAAATCACAACCCCTCAGGTTCTTCTCACAGGAATCATGACATCCATCACAAAGACCAATATAGGCTGTTACTAGAAATGGCATATCCCCAAGGAAAGGGGTCGCACCATGAAAATTGCTAATTTGCAGTGAGATAAGATCCGGGGCAAAAAATCCGAATGTGGAATTCCTGAGGGACATTACATTGCTCTGTGATGCAGAGACGCTTTAGTGATTTGGATGATATCTTGTGTGCATAAATGTCGCAATGTTCCATCTTAAGTTCCACTAATAACTGGGCAACCCGAGAAATTCAGAGCAGAGCATGTAACATCTTCAAGGTGTAAGATCTTCAAGTGACGGGAGATGAGAGGCATATCTAGTATTATTGCGTCATCATCAATGTGACCAGCTCTGAGCAGGAGCTCCTTAACTTGGCACTCTAGAGCGTAATCGATCAACAGCTCCGTGTTGGTGTATATCAAGTCGGCATGATGCGGATGATCATCAGGGGAGGTACTGATCTCGCACTTGGGGAGAGGCGAGTTTCCACGGAGTTGGATGAACAACTTCATCAACTGTTCGCATCGCTCACAACGGGTAGCATCAAAGCGCATGCTGGTGGTGCGCCTCCATAGTTCGCGCCACCTCGTGTCTAGCACACAAGTCTTGAGGGCATCTTCTGGCGGAAGAAGGGACAACACATGCCGGAGGAGGTCGTCGGTGAGGTCACCGAGGCGGTCCTTGCTGCCCTTTGCAGCCATCACAAACTTTCCATCGAACAGGTGACGGGTGTTGAGAGAGCGGGCTAAAAAAAATCAGTAGAAACATGAGAAAGGAGGGAACCGCAAAGTCGATCGAGGTCTAGAGAAAAAGGAACCTGAGCAGCAAGCTCCGGCCGCCAATAGTAGTAGGAACAAACAGGGAGAGGAGGACGCCTCCTGCCATTCCTCCGGTATTTAAACCACAAGGGGAGAGCAGACAATTCCGCGCCATCCCTCAATTCCCCATGTGCCATAATTGCCGAGATCATCTCTCGCAATCGTACTATACTCCGCTAATAATTGTCGTGATCGGAAAAAGATCCAATCAGATAAGGCTTTTTTATCTAGACCCATCTAAGCACATGCCACGTGTCCCCACTGATTTCAAAGCAGCCTTTTTCTACAAAGACTCTGTTCCACTTTTCTCTCTCTCTCCCTCTCTCCCCAGATCCACAAGATCGTGGGTTCAAAAAACAAAGTCCGAAAGATCGTCGGTGCTATTCCCACAAGATCTTCAACGGTAAGGCACTCGTCGGCCAGAGCAACCTTCATCAAGACAAGTCCGACGAGCGAGGTGTTATCATCTAAGAACCACGACTGTGTGGTCTATCCCCGACATGACGCCGTTGGCTCCGGCGTTCACTGTGTGCAGCTGATTTCAACATCTCATCCAAAAGATAGTCCAGTGTCTAAAACATTTCTAGTAAAACTAAATAGAGCGGGAGATGATCTATAAAGAAATAAAGCAATACTCTGGGGAAAATAACTCATGCAGTCAAAATAACTCATGCGCACGGACCCGATTTCCATTATTTTGACCAACCATTACGATTTCAACGAACTGCAAACCATTTTGCTGCGATGCACTGCACAGCCAACAAACCATTTTCTAGCACATCACCAATAGATAGAAAGCTAGAAACTAAATGTGGTGATAACAGCCAACAGGACCACCATCACATTCTTATTCAGAGAACCACAAAAGGCTTTAGACCAACATCACACGCGAGCACGCATCGCATATCGGCTCTCAGGTGCCGTCACTGATGGATACTGCAGCTAGTGCTGCAGTAGACGGAAGCAGCGGCTACAGAGGCTTCTGGAAACTGAAACCTACACACAACATGACAATGAAATAAGTTTAGTTCCTACTTCCAAGATCTCAACTATCAGGTGACATTGAACAGATTTTTGTCCCCTCAAAGCGGCCCGACCAAATTTGTTTGTTAGCTTGGCAATCTAGCTTTGTGAGAGCAATATATAAATATGACCATTCAGGCGCCTCAAGACTCAGAGGGCTTGAAGCCTTGAAACTTCAGAGGTAGTGTGGTACTGTGGTATGCATGCAATTTGGCCATCAATCTCTACTCATCAAACTAACAACTGTCTAGGAACAAAAGTGAAAACAATGAGGAACTATACTATCCCCCATCAGTTGAAGATTCTTAGTAAAATTGACTGTACCAACTGGAGAGCAAAGATAAAGCTAAATTTCAAGACCAGAAGAACTGCTATTTCCATCAGTAGTTAAATGGTAAAAAATCACAGTATCAAAACCAAATGATTTATCATGGATGGAACAGATTTACAGGCACACAGATTTATAGGCACAACAGCAATGTGTGGTAACTATTCTATTGTAACCAGTAATAACTAATAACAGAGCAATTAATTTTGGTGAAACTTAACGGCCATTCTGAACTACACCAGCAAACAATACAATAAAGGATACTGAATATAAATAGAATTCAGAAGGGTGTCACAACAGACATGATAGGACAAGTAGGAAGAGAGCACAAACAAAGCATGAAGAGTGACAAAGGTTAATTACGGTCTGAGTAAGGTAATTGCTCCTTGATGCTAATTTGCTCACGAGGTATGCCACATGTACTCAAGATCGTCAAAATTTTGCGAACTCCCTCGTCAACCTTTCTACATTCAATGTTGACAACCTTAAGGTGCAAGCACACAAATGATTGGTCGATCATTTCTTGGGCTCCTGTTGCTCTAACGAGTTTCTATGATACAAAACATTTAGTAAGATCGACAGAATATATGTCATAATTCCTTTAATAATGCAACAATGTCTTTATATATATAGGAGATACCTTAGTGTTATCCAGCTGAAGAGTGAGCATCTCAAGAATTGGAGAGTGTTGGAGAATGCACACCAAGTCAACAGTTGTAAACCACTCACTGAGTAATAGAGTCTTTAGTTTGTCGAATATGGGGCAGCATTTTAAATCCCATGTGTAGATAAACTGGACAAATAGCAAGCGAACAAAATGGAACTCTGAGACTCCACAAGACGAAATAATTTAGGGTAGTAGAATCTTAATTTCAAACTGCCATAACAAAAGAACAAAAAGGAACCATGATACTCAAGAAAATGAAATACTAATTTAAGTTGGAAGTTTGGATAGATACTTTAGTTTCAGACATAAGTAAGCAAAGGCAAAACTGCACCTCAAGCTTTGGAAATATTACGTTTATCCAATTAAGCTTCTGTGTTATTAAATTATTGATCTGAAATTCGTGAAGATAAAAGTAGCAAACTGTGGTAATGAGAATAAGTATATGCAGTTCTAGCAATGGATGTGATATTACAAAATAACTATGGGTGGCAATAGCAATAAGAGTGAAAAGGCAGCAAGTGTAAGCGTACCCTTTCAGATCCATGATCAGCAATCAACTCCAAATTCACGGCATTGGACAAACCGTGGAGAAGCACACCTTCGCCAATGGGATAAGCATGACAACCACAGTCATCAAACTCACAATCCTGCCGGTTACTACGACAGAAATCATAGCATTCATCGCGAAGCCCAACATAAGCTATTTCTAGAAATGGCATGTATTCAAGGGAAGGGGTCAAGCCATTAAAACCATCAAGTTGCAAGGAGATAAGACCCGGGGCAAACATCCGAACGTGGAACTCCTCAGGGAAGTAACAGAAGTCAGAAATGCACAAACGCTTTAGTGATTTGGAAGATATCCTGCGTCCATCAATGCCGCAACGTTGCATCTTTAGATCCTCTAATACCGGGCAGCGCGAGAAATTCAGAGCGGAGAATTTCAGGTTAACCTGTTCAAGGTGTAAGAGCTTCAAGTGCTGGGAGATGAGAGGCGCATCGAGTATTATTGGGCCGTACACAGTGTCATCATCTTCAACAGCAACACTGAGTAGGAGTTCCTTAACTTGGCACTTCAGAGCGTACTCGATCAACAGCATGGTGTTTGTGTATGTGCACCCCTCCTCATCATCAACACAGGCAACGATCTTGCACTTGTCGAGAGGAGAGTTTCCGCGGAGGTGGATGAAGAGTTTCATCAGCTGTTTGAAACGCCCGGAGCTCGGGAAACTCGTGTCATCAAAGACTAGGAGGAGGTCGGTGGTGCGCCTCCAGAGGTCGCGCCACCGGGTGCCGAGCACGCAAGTCTGCAGGGCATCAGCCGCAGGCAGAAAGGACAACACGTGCCGGAGAAGGTCGTCGGTGAGGTCGCCAAAGTGACCCTTGCCGCTCGCCGCTGTCTTCTTGTGCATTCCGTCGAACAGGTGGCGCGCCCTGCTGGAGCGGAAGAGAAAGATTCAGCAGAAACAGGAGAAAAAAGGGGAATGCGGCATCCCAAATCGGGAATCGAGTAGGCAGCATCACCTGAGCTCGACTCGTGAATCCAGGAGCAGGCGCGCACTGATCTCCGGCGCAAGTCAGCGCCGGCCGTAGTCTCCCGGCTCCCGCAGCCAGACCCTGCCCCTGGCGTCCACTCCCCTCGGAGTCTTCAGTCTTCTTCCGGGGCCGCCGGAGCTCGTCGTGTCCGGGAGCGAGAGGGCGGCGGCGCTAGTAGACGAGCAGTTGGAGCGGGGGAGCAGGTGTTCTTCAAAGACGGGGAGGAGCGCGGCGCCGGTGCGGGGTGGATACTGGAAATGGCAGCTGCCTTGCGCCGACGGACACACAAGAGGTTAATATTTTCTTCTCTTTTTTTGATAATTAATTAATATTTTTCCTTTCTCCTAAAAACCAAGCAGGTTTATTTCCAGGTTATTTGTAAGTTACCCCGAAAAGAAATTGGCGTTAGAGCATCTCTAGCAGACCCCTTTTATCGCGCCGAACTGCAAAATAACCGCATGTTTACAGTTTTGCACGAAAAAACGGTCTGAACAGACACCTTAAATGCGCCCCGACCCTTAAAAATTTTTTAGGGGCGCGGTAAATTGCACCCCCCCCCCCCCCGACCCGTGAAAACACAGGTTTTCTCCCGCCCCGTCGGTGCCCTGTATCGTGGAAAAGCAGTTGGCGGGAGGAACATCTCAGCCCGTGCACGTTCCCCTCCCCCATTCCGCAGCCACCCGCCGCCTTCGATTCCGGCCATATCCGCCGGCGGAAACACACCACGAGGCCGGTGCAGACCCGGGTCCACCGTGCCGCTTCGCCGGTGCCCCGGATCGATCGCCGCTGAGTCCCCGCCCGCGCCAGATCCGCCGGTGAGTCCTTTTCTGCCCCTTCAAATTAGATTTAGCGAACGATTTTTCTGTTCATGTGAGCTCCGTTGCGATTTGTAGATGGATTTGAGACCTTGCGCGGAATTTTTTGCTCGAGGATTCGTCCTTGTCCGACGACTCGGACATAGAGACGCTACTCCAAAACAATTGACAACAGATGGTGGTGGTGGCACTTACCGTGAAGGAGCTCGAGGATAGGAACAAAAAGAGACGGCGAGGATCGACCGTCGGCCGTCTTTGCATCCCTCGCAACTACCATCTCATATTTTAATTTATATTGATTTCATATTTCTATGTAATATGACACATGTGTCAAATTGAGAAAAGAACCAAGTGTTTTACGGGCTGGCGCGGGCTGCGGCTGAACAGACCCCGCAAGGCCGAACGGTAAAACAGAATAGTCTGGTAGAGATGCTCTTAGAGCACCCTAAAAACTATTATTTACAAGAAGTTGAGACCAAAAAAAGGCCCCAACACCACCCGTCAGAGCTGGCCAAACGGGTCGGGCCGGCCCGGCTCAGCCCGTGCTAATCGTGCCTGGCACGGCACGGCCAGCCGTGGCACGTTTAATAGTCGGGCTGTGCCGGCCCACGTGCGTCGCTCCTTGGCCCAAGCACGACCTGGTTATTAAACGGGCTGGCCCGCGGCACGTTTAGTACGCTGGGCTGCCTGTTTTTCAGCCTATTGGGCTGTAATTTAGGTCATATATATTTCTGAAAAAAAAACAAAAAAAAATAAACGGGTCGTGCCGTGCCGGTCCGCGTGCCCAGCCTGTAGGCCCAGACACGGCCCAAGGCGTGCCGCATGCCGGGCATGGCCCATTTAGTCCGTGTCGTGCCTGGCCCATGGCGGGCCGTACCGGCGTGCTCGGGGGCCGGCCTGATTGGCCCAGCCCGTTTGGCTAGCTATACCTCCCGTAAGCCTGAATATTTTTACAGGATCTCTTATAATCACCTCCTCCGCACTGCAAATTTACGGGGAGAAAGTTCCCGTATAATTTTCATGGACGGATAGCCGCCTAAAACTTCACGACAAAGAGACTCTTGCGTCGCGCTGGGTCGCCGTCGGGCACCACCAGACCGGGCACCCGCCACACCGCCTTGCCGTCGCCACACCTGTTGGGAAACGTTGCATGGAAAACAAAAAAAATTCTACGCACACGCAAGATTTATCAAGGAGATGCATAGCAACGAGAGGGGAGAGTGTGCCTACGTACCCTCGTAGACTGTAAGCGAAAGTGTTTGACAACGCGGTTGCTGTAGTCGAACTTCTTCGCGTTCCAACCGATCGAACACCGAACGTACGGCACCTCCGCGTTCAGCACACGTTCAGCTCGATAACGTCCTCCGCCTTCTTGATCCAGCAAGACGGCGAGGTAGTGGATGAGTTCCGGCAGCACGACAGCGTGGTGACAGTGATGGTGAAGCTATCTCCGTAGGGCTTCGCCTAAGCACTACGAAAATATGACCGAGGTGTAAACGGTGGAGGGGGGCGCCGCACACGGCTAGGCCATTGTCTGTTGTGTGCTAGGCGCCCCCTCCCACATATATATATATATATATATAGGTGGGAGGGAGGGAGGAGCAGCCAAAGGGGGCGCCCAAGTAGGAGGAATCCTACTTGGGGTCTCTCCCAAGCCGCGCCCCCCTTGCCTTGTATAGGTGCGGGGAAAAGGCAGGGGAGGGTGGCGCCCCCCCCTTCCTTTCTCCCATGAGAGGGAAAGGCAGGATGGGTTAGCCCTCCCCCTTTTCCTTCCCTAGGGCTGGCCGGCCAGGGAGAGGGGCGCACTAGCCCCCTGTGGGCTGGTATGTCCCTCCCTTGGCCCATTAAGCCCATAACACCTACCGGGGGTGTCCGGAACCCCTTCCGGTGACCTGATGGCTGCCCGGTGCATCCTGAAACCCTTTCGGTGTCCGAATACCATTGTCCTATATATCAATTCTTACCTCTCGACCATTTCGAGACTCCTCGTCATGTCGGTGATCTCATCCGGGACTCCGAACAACATTCGGTCACCAAATCACATAACTCATATAATACTATATCGTCATCGAACGTTAAGCGGGCGGACCCTACGGGTTCGAGAACTATGTAGACATAACCGAGACACATCTCCGGTCAATAACCAACAGCGGAACCTGGATGCTCATATTGGTTCCTACATATTCTACGAAGATCTTTATCGGTCGAACCGTTATGATAACATACGTAATTTCCTTTGTCCGTCGGTATGTTACTTGCCCGAGATTCGATCGTCGGTATCTTCATACCTAATTCAATCTCGTTACCGGCAAGTCTCTTTACTCGTTCCGTAATACATCATCCTATAACTAACTCATTAGTCACTTTGCTTGCAAGGCTTCTTATGATGTGTATTACCGAGAGGGCCCAAAGATACCTCTTCGATACTCGGAGTGACAAATCCTAATCTCGATCTATGCCAACTCAACAAACACCTTCGGAGATACCTGTAGAGCATCTTTATGATCACCCAGTTAAGTTGTGACGTTTGATAGCACACAAGGTATTCCTCCGGTATCCGGGAGTTGCATAATCTCATAGTCGAAGGAATATGTATTTGACATGAAGAAAGCAATAGCAATAAACTGAACGATCAATATGCTAAGCTAACGGATGGGTCTTGTCCATCACATCATTCTCCTAATGATGTGATCCCGTTATCAAATGACAACTCATGTCTATGGTTAGGAAACCTTAACCATCTTTTGATCAACGAGCTAGTCTAGTAGAGGCTCACTAGGGACACGGTATTTGTTTATGTATCCACACATGTATTTAAGTTTCCGGTCAATACAATTCTAGCATGAATAATAAACCTTTATCATGATTTAGGAAATATAATAATAACTATTTTATTATTGCCTCTAGAAGATTTTATTCATGTAAACAGAACAACAATTATTCTCTAACTTAAATGAATAATCGTATTGCAATAAACATGATCTAATCATATTCATGCTCAACGCAAACACCAAATAACATTTATTCAGGCTCAACACTAATCCCAAAGGTAGAGGGAGTGTGCGATGGTGATCATATCAATCTTGGAAACACTTCCAACACACATCGTCACCTCGCCCTTAACTAGTCTCTGTTTATTCTGCAACTCCTGTTTCGAGTTACTAATCTTAGCAAGTGAACCGGTATCAAATACCCAGGGGCTACTATGAGCACCAGTAAGGTACACATCAATAACATGTATATCAAATATACATTTGTTTACTTTGTCATCCCTCTTATCCGCCAAGTATTTGGGGCAGTTCTGCTTCTAGTGACCATTCCCTTTGCAGTAGAAGCACTCAGTTTCAGGCTTAGGTCCAGCTTTGGGTTTTTTCACGGGAGTGGCAACTTGCTTGCCATTCTTCTTGAAGTTTCCTTTCTTTCCCTTTGCCCTTTTTCTTGAAACTAGTGGTCTTCTTAACTGTCAACACTTGATGCTCTTTCTTGATTTCTACCTTCGCCGATTTCAGCATCGCGAAGAGCTCGGGAATCGTTTTCGTCATCCCTTGCATATTATAGTTCCTCACGAAGTTCTAGTAGCTCCGTGATAGTGACTAGAGAACTCTGTCAATCACTATCTTATCTGGAAGATTAACTCCCACTTGATTCAAGTGATTGTCGTACCCAGACATTCTGAACACATGCTCACTGGCTGAGCTATTCTCCTCCATCTTGTAGGCAAAGTACTTGTCAGAGGTTTCATACCTCTCGACACGGGCATGAGTCTGAAATACCAATTTCAGTTCTTGGAACATCTCATATGCTCCGTGGCGTTCAAAACATTTTTGAAGTCCCGGTTCTAAGCCGTAAAGCATGACGCACTAAACTATTAAGTAGTCATCATATCGAGCTTGCCAAACGTTTATAATGTCTGCATCTGCTCCTGCAATAGGCCTGTCACCTAGCGGTGCATCAAGGACATAATTCTTCTGTGCAGCAATGAGGATAATCCTCAGATCACGGACCCAGTCCGCATCATTGCTACTATCATCTTTCAACTTAGTTTTCTCTAGGAACATATCAAAAACATAGGGGAGCTATATTGCGAGCTATTGATCTACAACATAGATATGCAAATACTATCAGGACTAAGTTCATAATAAATTAAGTTCAATTAATCAAATTACTAATGAACTCCCACTTAAATTAACATCTCTCAAGTTATCTAAGTGATACATGATCCAAATCAACTAAACCATGTCCAATCATCACGTGAGATGGAGTAGTCTTCAATGGTGAACATCTTCATGTTGATCATATCTACTATATGACTCATGTTCGACCTTTCGGTCTCCAGTGTTCCGAGACCATGTCTGTACATGCTAGGCTCGTCAAGTTTAACCTAAGTATTCCGCGTGTGTAAATCTGGCTTACACCCGTTGTACGTGAACGTAGAGTCTATCACACCCGATCATCACGTGGTGCTTCGAAACGACGAGTTTTGGCAACGGTGCATACTCGGGGAGAACACTTTTATCTTGAAATTTAGTGAAGGGATCATCTTATAATGCTACCGTCGTTCTAAGCAAAATAAGATGCATAAAAGATAAACATCACATGCAATCAAAATATGTGACATGATATGGACATCATCATCTTGTGCTTTTGATCTCCATCTCCAAAGCATCGTCATGATCTCCATCGTCACCGGCTCGACACCTTGATCTCCATCGTTGCGTCGGGGTCGTCTCGCCAACTATTGCTTCTACAACTACTGCTAATGTATAGCGATAAAGTAAAGCAATTACATGGCGTTTGCATTTCATACAATAAAGAGACAACCATAAGGCTCATGCCGGTTGGCAATAATTTACAAAACATGATCATCTCATACAATAACATATATCACATCATGTCTTGACCATATCACATCACAACATGCCCTGCAAAAACAAGTTAGACGTCCTCTACTTTGTTGTTGCAAGTTTTACGTGGCTGCTACGGGCTTCTAGCAAGAACCGTGCTTACCTACGGCAAAAACCACAACGGTGTTTCATCAAGTTTGCTGTTTTAACCTTCTTCAAGGACCGGCTCTAGTCAAATTTGATTCAACTAAAGTAGGAGAAACAAACACCCGCCAGCCACCTTTATGCAAAACTACTTGCATGTCTGTCGGTGGAACCGGTCTCATGTGCGTGGACATGTAAGGTTGGTCCGGACCGCTTCATCCCACAATACCGCCGAATCAAAATAAGATGTTGGTGGTAAGCAGTATGACTATCACCGCCCACAACTCTTTGTGTTCTACTCGTGCATATCATCTACGCATAGACCTGGCTCGGATGCCACTGTTGGGAAACGTTGCATGGAAAACAAAAAAAATTCTACGCACACGCAAGATCTATCAAGGAGATGCATAGCAACGAGAGGGGAGAGTGTGTCTACGTACCCTCGTAGACCGTAAGCGGAGCGTTTGACAACGCGGTTGATGTAGTCGAACTTCTTCGTGTTCCAACCGATCGAGCAACGAACGTACGGCACCTCCGTGTTCAGCACATGTTCAGCTCGATAACGTCCTCCGCCTTCTTGATCCAGCAAGATGACGAGGTAGTGGATGAGTTCCGGCAGCACGACAGCGTGGTGACGGTGAGGGTGAAGCTATCTCCGCAGGGCTTCGCCTAAGCACTACGAAAATATGATCGGGGTGTAAACGGTGGAGGGGGCGCCGCACACGGCTAGGCCATTGTCTGTTGTGTGCTAGGCGCCCCCTCCCACATATATATATAGGTGGGAGGGAGGGAGGAGCAGCCAAAGGGGGCGCCCAAGTAGGAGGAATCCTACTTGGGGTCTCTCCCAAGCCGCGCCCCCTTGCCTTGTATAGGTGCGGGGAAAAGGCAGGGGAGGGTGGCGCCCCCCCCCCCCCTTTCCTTTCTCCCATGAGAGGGAAAGGCAGGAGGGGCTAGCCCTCCCCCTTTTCCTTTCCTAGGGCTGGCAATAATAAAGTTGTTATTTTATATTTCCTTATATCATGATAAATGTTTATTATTCATGCTAGAATTGTGTTAACCGGAAACTTAAATACATATGTGGATACATAGACAAAACACTGTGTCCCTAGTAAGCCTCTACTAGACTAGCTCGTTAATCAAAGATGGTTAAGTTTCCTAACCATAGACATGTGTTGTCATTTGATGAACGGGATCACATCATTAGGAGAATAATGTGATGGACAAGACCCATCCGTTAGCTTAGCATAATGATCGTTCAGTTTTATTGCTATTGCTTTCTTCATGTCAAATACATATTCCTTCGACTATGAGATTATGCAACTCCCGGATACCGGAGGAATGCCTTGTGTGCTATCAAACGTCACAACGTAACTGGGTGATTATAAAGATGCTCTACAGGTATCTCCGAAGGTGTTTGTTGAGTTGGCATAGATCGAGATTAGGATTTGTCACTCCGAGTATCGGAGAGGTATCTCTGGGCCCTCTCGGTAATACACATCATAAGCTTGCAAGCAAATGACTAAGGAGTTAGTCACGAGGTAATGTATTACGGAACGAGTAAAGAGACTTGCCGGTAACGAGATTGAACTAGGTATGAAGATACCGACGATCGAATCTCGGGCAAGTAACATACCGATGACAAAGGGAATAACGTATGTTGTCATTACGGTACGACCGATAAAGATCTTCGTAGAATATGTGGGAACCAATATGAGCATCCAGGTTCCGCTGTTGGTTATTGACCGTAGAGGTGTCTCGGTCATGTCTACATAGTTCTCGAACCCGTAGGGTCCGCACGCTTAACGTTCGATGACGATTTTGTATTATATGAGTTATGTGATTGGTGACCGAATGTTGTTCGAGTTCCGGATGAGATCACGGACATGACGAGGAGTCTTGAAATGGTCGAGAGGTAAAAATTCATATATAGGACGATAGTATTCGGACACCGGAAGTGTTCCGGGGGTACCGGGTACATATCGGGTCACCGGAAAGGGGTTCCGGGCACCCCCGGCAAAGATATGGGCCTTATGGGCCAAGAGAGGGACAGACCAGCCCCTGGTGGGCTGGTGCGCCCCATATAGGCCGAAATAGGAGGAGAAGGAAGGAAGGGAAGGGAGAAGGAAAGGGGAGGATTCGGCCTCCCCCTTTCCTTCTCCCCCCTCTCTTTCCTTCCCCCTCCGACACTTATGGAAGGGGGGGGGGGCGAATTGGACTAGGGGCCCAAGTAGGATTCGTCCTACTTGGGCGCCCCCTTGGCTGCTCTCTCTCCCTCCCACCTATATATATGAAGGGGGGAGGCGCCTAGAAGAAACACCAACAACTGTTAGCCGTGTGCGGCGCCCCCCTCCACAGTTTACGCCTCCGGTCATATTCACGTAGTGCTTAGGCGAAGCCCTGCACGGATCACTTCATCATCACAGGCACCACGCCGTCGTGCTGACGGAACTCTCCCTCGACACTTTGCTGGATCAAGAGTTCGAGGGACGTCATCGAGCTGAACGTGTGCAGAACTCGGAGGTGCCGTACGTTCGGTGCTTGATCGGTCGGAACGAGAAGAAGTTCGACTACATCAACCGCGTTAACAAACGCTTCCGCTTTCGGTCTACGAGGGTACGTGGACACACTCTCCCCCTCTCGTTGCTATGCATCTCCTAGATAGATCTTGCGTGAGCGTAGAATTTTTTTTGAAATTGCATGCTACGTTTCCCAACATAGACATGACCGAGACACCTCTCCGGTCAATAACCAATAGCGGAACCTGGATGCCCATATTGGTTCCTACATATTCTACGAAGATCTTTATTGGTCGAACCGTTATGACAACATACGTAATTTCCTTTGTCCGTCGGTATGTTACTTGCCCGAGATTCGATCGTCGGTATCTTCATACCTAGTTCAATCTCGTTACCGGCAAGTCTCTTTACTCGTTCCGTAATACATCATCCTGTAACTAACTTATTAGTCACTTTGCTTGCAAGGCTTCTTATGATGTGTATTACCAAGAGGGCCCAGAGATACCTCTCCGATACTCGGAGTGACAAATCCTAATCTCGATCTATGCCAACTCAACAAACACCTTCGGAGATACCTATAGAGCATTTTTATGATCACCCAGTTACGTTGTGACGTTTGATAGCACAAGGTATTCCTCCGGTATCCGGGAGTTGCATAATCTCATAGTCGAAGGAATATGTATTTGACATGAAGAAAGCAATAGCAATAAACTGAACAATCAATATGCTAAGCTAATGGATGGGTCTTGTCCATCACATCATTCTCCTAATGATGTGATCTCGTTATCAAATGACAACTCATGTCTATGGTTAGGAAACCTTAACCATCTTTTGATCAACGAGCTAGTCTAGTAGAGGCTCACTAGGGACACGGTATTTGTTTATGTATCCACACATGTATTTAAGTTTCCGGTCAATACAATTCTAGCATGAATAATAAACATTTATCATGATTTAGGAAATATAATAATAACCATTTTATTATTGCCTCTAGGGCATATTTCCATCAACGCCACCATACCACCCCCGTGCGCCGCCATGTCGAGCTACCACTAGTACGCCATCGTCGGGCACCGCCATGCCGGGTCACCCACTTGCGGGTCCTGAGCCATTTCTATGCTAGTTTAATAAAAACATAGGGGAAAGAGGTTTACGGAAACCGAGAAAAGTTGTCATCAGAAAAGTTCCCTCAAATTTACGGTCATCCCCTAAAAGTGGTTTTAGGAAAGTATTTTAGGGGGGCTATTGGAGTTGCTCTTAGTGGATCCCCTCTCCCGTCTCCCGACAGCCCAGCCACCGGCATCATCAGCGTGCAACGCTGTAGACAACCATGTTGTATCCATCTCCGGCGTATTCCAGGTAGGCCATTGCCCCCTTTTTGCTTCGGTGTTGCACGGAATTAATTGGCACTTAAATTATTTGAGGTAACTTACATGTAGCAAGCACATTATTTTTCACAAGGTCAAGTCAACATGCAAATTCTAGTGTTTCATTTGTTTTGTTCCTTCTCAGCTCCGTTTTATGCGGCTTTCTGTCGGCGGTGTTGTGGCGAGTGATAGATAATTTTGCCTCACATAATAAAGTTGTTTCAGCTGGAGAATCAATCTAGGGTTTCTCTTTCCCTCCCCCATCCCTTGGCAGCTAGGGCAAACTCCCCCCTCCAGGCTTCATCGGCGAGCTCGTGGATTCACATCCCATCTGCATGCCGCTCCCGTGGCCGGTGGCGGGGAGGGGAATCTCGGTGCCTCCGCTCTAGTTAGTAGTCTAGGTTAGAGTTTTTTAGTCATCGCATGTGCGGCGCTCCGGCGGATGGCAACACTTCTTCTTCGAGTTTGTCTTCCGAGCTCTGATCCTCCTCGAGTTTGTCCATCTATACGTAGTCAACGGAGCACCGGCGTAGATTTTGGTCGTCTCCTTGGGGCGGTGAAGTTAGGGTTCCTCGTCATGTGGAGAGCTTTGGTGTCATGTGTTTCATATCTATGCATGGGTTCAACGACAAAGATTGCAAATCCAAGGTGCTGGTCCTTAGAGGCATGTGCATAAAGACTTCTTGGCTGTCATCGACAAGGTCAAGCTGGTTCCGATAGGGAAGCGGTGACAACAACGCGCCAGCGGCTCATTCTGGCGGCGGTGGCGGCGGCGGTGGCAGCTGTTCAATGGTCTCGGAATCTTGGTGTAATTTTTATTATGTTTAAGGTGATTCATACTTCCGCTGAACTTTAATAATAATAGATGGATCATTTTCGCAAAAAAAAAAATGTTTGAGCCAAACACACCACCTGTATTGCTTTTGTTTTTCTTTTGCCGGGAAACTTGCATGTCTGTTGTAAGTGTAACATCTAAACTCTATCATTTTCTTTATGATCGATAAGTACAGATCGCCCTAGTCCTTATAACGA
Source organism: Thinopyrum elongatum (assembly GCA_011799875.1). NCBI lineage: Eukaryota > Viridiplantae > Streptophyta > Magnoliopsida > Poales > Poaceae > Thinopyrum > Thinopyrum elongatum. The sequence continues at coordinate 523,760,320 of CM022302.1, read as the reverse complement.
GATAAGAAATGTTTGCTGAACCAAGTCGGAAATGAAGCAGCATCATGAGTTGCAATTTTCAAGCCATGCATGGCCAGAATGCAACTGCCATAAAGACTGTGCTAGGCAGTCACGTTCTAGGTATAAATAGATGCTTCTCACCTTGTGATTCATCGAAGAATAACTTTGCATCAAGCTGACCATACCATTTAGGCAAAAATGTTTTGCCTGGCCTTTGTTTCTGTCACGGCGGTTATTTTCTTCAGCAAACTTACTGGGTGGTGCGATCAGACAGGCAAACTCAGAAGATTTGAAACACGGACACTGCAACAGGGTAAAGAGAAGATGCAACAAAAGGTGTTGCCCCCTGGTTTTAAACTAAGTTCAGGTCCAACTACTCATCCAAAAGAATGCCCAGCAGCTAAAATCCCTTTTCATGAGTTTCACCAAACAACAAACACACAGGTTTCCAGTACTGTACCAAAGGGTAGAAAGCTGGAAACTAAATATGGTGGTAACAACTAACAGGAGTGTCGTTACAGACATATTCAGAGAGCCATGGGGCTTCAGACCACCATCACAAGCGAGCATGCATCGCATCTCAAGCGCTGTCAGGGGTGGAAACTGGAGAGTCCGCCTGGTTCCGCGGTAGACCGAGGCAAGGGGCGCACTAGGCTTCTGGAAACTGAAACCTATACAAAACATAGACGATGCAATAAGTTTGGTTTCAAATTCCAAGATCTCAACTGACATAGACGGATAATAGCTTGGCTAGCAGTTTGATGTAGAAGAACTATCATGCAACTTGAACAACTGTTTTTTTTCTCAATGTGGCATCGACCAAATTTTTTTGTTAACACAAAAGTTTAGCATTGTGACAGCAACACATATGATCACTCAGATACATCAACACTCAAGAGGGTTTCAGACTTCAGACACTAGTGAGGCATGCATGCAATCTGGCCATCAAACTCTATTCATGAAACTGACAACAGGCTAGTAACAACAGTGAAAATAATGAGGCAGTACACTATCACCCCTCAGTTGAAGATTTTTAGAAAATTTAATGTGCCTAGAACGAGAGCAAAGATAAAACTCAATTTCAAGAACTATTTCATCAGTAATTAAACAGCAAAAGAATACAGGATCAAACCCAAATGATTTTGCATGGATGGAACAGATTTACAGACAACAGATTTATAGGCACAACGGCAACGTGCGGTAACTATTGTATTATCACCAGTAATAACAAAGCAATTAATTTCGGTGAAACCTAACAGTCGTTCTGAACTACGCCAGCACACAATCCAATAATGGACACTGAATATAAATAGATTTCAAAAGGGTCACATAAACTCTTAAGTGTTATTTAATTCCAACAGAGATGATAAAACAAGTAGGAATATCACATAAAAAAAGCATGAAGAAATGACAATGGTTACTTACGGTATGAGTAATCATTGCTTCGTGATGCTAATTTGATCATGAAGTATGCCACATGTACTCAAGAACTTCAGAATTTTGTGAACTCCCTCATCGACCTTTCTACATTGAATGTTGACAACCTCAAGGTGCGAGCATACAAATGATTGTTCTATCTTTTCTTCTGCTCCTGTCGCTCTAACGAATTTCTATGATACAAAACATTTAGTAAGATCAACAGAATATACATAATAGTTCCTTTAACAATACAACAATGTCTTCATATATATAGGTTATACCTCAGTGCTACCAAGCTGAAGAGTGAGCACCTCAAGAACTGGAGAGTGTTGGAGAATGCACAGTAGGTCAATAGTCGTAAACCGCTCATTGAGTGACAGAGTCTTTAGTTTGTCAAATATGGGGCAGCATTCTAAATCCCATCTATAGATAAACTGGACAAATAGCAAGCAAACAAAATGGAACTTTGAGACTCTAGAAGAAATATTTTCCGGTAGTAGGAACATTGGGTAGATACTTTAATTTGAAACTACCAAATAGAAAAGGAACAAAAAAGAACAGTGGAGACTCGAGAAGGCAAAACAATTTAAGTAAGTAGGAAGTTTGGGTAGATACTTTAATTTCAGACATAAGACATAACTACACCTCAAGCCCTGGAAATACATTTTATCCAATCAAGCTACTATGTTACTAAAATCATTGGTTTAAAACCCATTGGTGGAGATAAAAGTAGCAATCTGTGGCAATGAGAACAAGTATATGCAGGTCTAACAGTGGACAGAGATGTTACAGAGAATCCATGGGTGGCACATAACAACAACAGTAAAAAAGGAAGTGAGTGTTAATGTACCAGTTCAGTGTAAGTATCGCCTGTTAACTCCAAATTCACAGCATTGGACAAACCATGGAGAAGCACACCCTCATCAACTGGATAAGCATGACAGCTACAGTCCTTGTACTCACAGTTCTGCCGGTCACTATGACAAGAATGATAGCAAACAAGGCCTAGCCAAACATGAGCTGTTTCTAGAGATGGCATGTATTCAAGGGAAGGTGTCAAGCCATCAAAATTATCAAGTTGCAGTGAGATAAGACCCGGGGCAAATATCCGAATGTGAAACTTCGCAGGGAAGGAACAAAAGTCGGTAATGCAGAGATGCTTTAGTGATTTGGAAGATATCCTGCGTGCATCAATGTTGCAATATTGCATATCTAGTTCCTCCAATACCGAGCAGCGCGAGAAATTCAGAGTGGGGCGTTTTAGGTCAACACGTTTAAGGTGTAGGATCTTCAAGTGCTGGGAGATGAGAGGCACATTGAGTATTAGTGGGTCATACTCGATGTCAACAACATCTTCTTCAGCAGCAACACTAAGTAGAAGCTCCTTAACTTGGCACTTCAGAGCATACTCGATCAACAGCATGGTGTTTGTGTATGTGCGCTCATCGTCATCATCAAGACAGCCAACGATCTTGCACTTGTCGAGAGGCGAGTTCCCGCGGAGGTGGATGAAGAGCTTCGCCAGCTGTTTGAAACGTTCGGAGCTCGGGAAACTCGACTGGTCAAAGATGAGGGGCAGGCTGGTGGTGCAGCGCCTCCAATGGTCACGCCACCCGGTGTCGAGCACGCAAGTCTGCAGAGCATCAGCCGCAGGCAGAAAGGACAGCACGTGCCGGAGGAGGTCGTCGGTGAGGTCGCCGAACTGACCCTTGCCGCTCGCCGCGGTCTTGTTGAGCATTCCGTCGAACAGGTGGCGCGCCGTGCTGGAGCGGAAGAAACATAATCAGCAGAAATATGAGAAAAAAGGGGAATGTGGCATCCCAAATCGGGGAATCCAGTAGGCAGCATCACCTGAGCTCGACTCGAGGAGCAGGCGCGCACTGATCTCCGGCGCAAGTCAGCGCCGGCCGTCGTCTCCCGGCTCCCGCACAGCCAGGCCCTGCCCCTGGCGTCCACTCCCCTCGGAGTCTTCAGTCTTCTTCCGGGGCCGCCGGAGCTCGTCGTGTCCGGGAGCGAGAGGGCGGCGGCGCTAGTAGACGAGCAGTTCGAGCGGGGCAGCAGGTGTTCTTCAAAGACGGGGAGGAGCGCGGCGCCTGTGCGGAGTGGATACTGGAAATGGCAGCTGCGTTGCGCTGACGGAAGGTTAATATTTTCTTCTCTTTTTTTTGATAATTAATAGTTTGCTTTTCTCCTAAAAACAAAACAGGTTTATTTTCAGGTTATTTGTAAGTTAGAGCATCTCTAGCAGATCCCGTATAAGTCCGGCGAACTGCGTTTTTCCTGCTGGTTTACGGGACGGGCCAAAAATACGGTCCCAGCAGGTTCGCTAAAAAGGATTCGGCCCGTAAAAAATATAAGGGGGGGGGGGGGGGGGGGCGCCGTAAACCGGCCGGCATTCCTCCATATATGCGGGTGCCGGGTCATGTTAGGGTTCCAGTCCCGGTTTCCCCTCATCCGTCTTCGCCGCTAAATCCAAACTCCGGCGAGAAATCTCCACACTTCCGGCAGCGATTTGCGGCCCATTTGACCACTAGATCTCCCCGGAGACGGCGTCCGCGGGTGCAGGGCGTGGCGGCGGCAGGGGGTTCGGCGGGCGCGTTGGGTTCGGGTGCCGCGGGGGGTTCGGCGGCTACAGTGGGTTCGCCAGCCGCAAGCGGCGCAACAGCGATGAGGCCGGCAGCTCCTCCCTCCGCCCTCACATGTCGAAGAAGAGCAGGGAGAAGGAGCGCACCCGCGGCGCGAAGTCCCGCAGCGCCAGAGCGCCGGCGTGGCCGACTTTCCGTCGCCTCGGGTGGCTCTTTGATCGATCCATCCATGCAGCGCCTCCAGGCGGCCAAGCGCTCCAGGTGGGAGGCGAAGAAGGTCGCCGCCGCCGGAGATGCAGCTTCGGGAGGAGTACCAATTCGCCTCGACCCTATATGGCACACTCATCTACCACACCCTCCACGGCAACGAGCCCCCGCCCCGTGACGGCAACTCCAGCGAGGAGTAGATGCTAAGTATGGCTTATCTAGTTTTAGTAGTTTAAGTTTGAACTATCTATCGGTGTGCTATGTGCGGAACTATCTTAGTAGTATGATGATTTATGCTTGTATGATGATTTATGGCGCGAACTAAATTTTCATATCGAGTAGGAATCTGGCGACGTTTAACGAGATCCGTTCTGCCGATCTGTCCATCGTCCCGTAAATTTTGTTTACGGGATACTGTAAACGAAATTTGCATGGCGGCGGTATGCGGGATCCGCTAGAGATGCTCTTACCCGGAAAAAAAATTAGCGTTAGAGCACCCTAAATTGGCGTTGAGACAAAAAATGCCTCCAACAGTTCCCGTAAACGCGAATATTTTTATGGGATCCAGTATAATCATCTTTTCCGCCCTGCAAGTTTAAGGGAAGAAAGTTCTCTTGTATAATTTTGACGGATGGATAACCGCTTGAAACTTCACGACAAAGAGACTCTTGCGTCGCGTCGGATCGCCACCCGTCACCGTCACGTGGGGCTGCCGTCGAACACCACACTGCGCCGCCGCCGGGCTATCACCACCACGCCGGGTCACCAACTTAGGGTCCTAGGCCATTTCTAGGCGAGTTTAATGAAAAAAAATAGAGGAAGATGTTTACGGGAACCGAGAGAAGTTGTCATAGAAAAAGTTCCCTCAAATTTTACAATTATCCCATAAAAGTGATTTTAGAAAAGTACTTTCGAGGAGCTATTGGAGTTGCTCTTAGTGGATCCCCCACTCCCGTCTCTCTACATTCGGCCCAACCGCCGTTCTACACCACCTACGACTGGCATCATTAGTGCGCCACCCGCCTTTTCAGGGTGGGGGCCCCTCGCCGTTGTTTCTCAATCATACCTTGCCAACTCATCCCCTAACTTAATAACTCCTGTAAAAAGCTGCGACCCCCTTGTCAACCCTCGTGCTCTCGTCCATCGACAACACTGTAGACAACTGTCTTGTATACATCTCCAGCTTGTCCCAGGTACGTCATTGCACGCCCTCTTTGCCTCACTGTTGCACGGAATTAATTGGCACTTAAATTATTTGAGGTAACTTACATGTAGCAAACACATTATTTTTCGCAAGGTCGAGTCAACATGCAAATTCTAGTGTTTCATTTGTTTTGTTCCTTCTCAGCTCCTTTTTATGCGGTTTTCTGTCAACGGTGTTGTGGCGAGTGACGGATAATTTTGCCTCAAGCTGTTTGAGCCAAAGAATCAATCAGGGTTTCTCTTTCCCTCCCCTATCCCTTGGCAGCTAGGGCCAACTCCCCCCCCCCCCCCTCCAGACTTCATCGGCGAGCCCGTGGATTCGCCTCCCCTCTGCCTGCCGCTCCCATGGCCGGTGGCGGGGAGGCGAATCTCGGTACCTCCTCTATAGTTAGTAGTTTAGGTTAGGGTTTTTTAGTCCTCACCGGTGCAGCGCTCGGGGGTATGGCGGCACTTCTTCTTCGAGTTTGTCTTCCGAGCACCGATCCTCCCCGAGTTCGTCCATCTGGACGTAGTCGACGGAGCACCGGCGTAGATTCATGTCGTCTCCTTGGGGAGGTGAGGTTAGAGTTTCTCGTCATGTAGCGAGATTTGGTGTCAGGTGTTTCATATCTATCCAAGGGTTCAACGACAATGATTGCAGCTCCAGGGCGCTGGTCTTTAGGGGGACGTGCACAAAGACTTCCCGGCTATCATCGACAAGGTCAGGCTGGCTCCGATAGGGAAGCGGTGACAACAGCGTGTCGGCGGCTCGTTTTGGCGGCGGTATTGGTCGTTCAGTGGTTTCGAAATCTCGGTGCATTTTCTATTATGTTTAAGGTGATTTGTACATTCGGTGAACTTTAACGATGGATCATTTTTGCACAAAAAAAAAAAGTTGTTTGAGCCAAACACACCACCTGTATTGCTTTCGTTTTTCTTTTGCGGGGAAACTTGCATGGCTGTTGTAAGTGTAACATCTAAACTCTTATCATTTTCTTTCCCGTTTTCTTTATGATCGATAAGTACATCGCCCTAGTCCTTGTAACGAGATAAGAAATGTTTCCCCCGCAAAATAAAAAAAGAGATAAGAAATGTTTCCTGAACCAAGTCGGACATGAAGCAGCATCATGAGCTGCAATTTTCAAACCATGCATGGCCAGAATGCAAGTGCCATAAAGTTTACTACTAGGCAGTCACGACCTAGGTATAAATAGATGCTTCTCATCCGGAGAGCGGCGTTGCAGCGGACGAGCACGCCTGCTCCCGCTACGCCTGCCAATGGACGAGGGACATGTTGCACCGGGCTTTGAATGCAATCGTATATATCAGGAGACCCATACGTAACGTGGAACGACTTGTAGCGGTACTGCTTACTGCTATACATCTCCTATATGCCGAATAGTAGTAGTTAATTAAGCAAAAAATTAATTTTCAGTGCATGCGACGATTTCTTTCCAAATTACACAGAATCCGTGTTGAGAATGCACCTCTTGAACGTCCACCCTGTGCTGGAAGGATAAGTGCCCTGGAAAAAACATTGAGATCTATGCGGAGAAGAAGACTGAAACTGTCGTAATTCTTGCAGTTGGAGACAATTTTGATTCACTTGGAGAAGCGTATGACTATTACACTGAATTCCTGGGAAATTGGTTTTGGAGTTAGATATGGAAAAAGCAGATTGAACGTCGAGAGGACCAAATGTATGCAGGAGATAGTTTGTGGCTGCTCGGTTGGTATTATTTTTCGATTAACCATCAGCATGACAAAACTGAGCTGATGCATCATAATAATGCTTCTGACCATATAAAAAAGAAAAATCACATATTGTTGTTTGTGACAAACTTTTTGCAGGGGGTTCCAGAAAAAAGTAACACATGGTCCTACCATTCTAGGTGCCCAGCAATGATACAGTTGCTTCGATCAAAAGACAACGGATGATACATAAGTGAGCACAGGACATTCCACAATCACTCTCTAATAGATAAGTGTGGTGAAAAGATATACTGGCCTTCGCAGACATATCGACATGTCTACACGTGACCTTGTAAGGCAGCCTTCTGAAAATAATATTAGCATCAGCAAGGTGCACAATATAATTGGAAACTTCTTTGGTTCAATGAGCAATGTGCCTTTCAGCAAAAGAGCATTAAGGGGGCTTTGTGGAGAGATAGTAAGTTTTCCTTACTTGATTTATGGAAAAATAAATAAAAGAATTGGCTTCTGCCATCACTACCTGCTTTATGTCATATTACTCATTCAAATAATTTTGTCCAGATTTCTCCGGTTATGAAAGTGAACACACCACTTGAGTAGCATGCTAGTGATATATACACTCGAGCGATGTTTGAAAATTTTGGTGAGGTCCTGAAGCTGGGCAATACAAGATAGAGGAGATCAGCAAAGGCAAAACATATTTTGCAAGGCGCTACCACCCAGAAAAACATGACAAATGGTGCAGGGTTGTGTACAAACTGGAAGTTGTTGATGACGTCGCTGAACTCGTGTGAATGTGGTGATTTTGAGCACACAGGCTTGCTGTACTGTCATGCGCTTAAGGTAACAAAAAGAATTATTATGGCGAAGATGTATATTTTTTTTATGCATTGGGTTGTTGCTCTTGTGTGTGTGCGCTCGAAAGCAAACATGTTTATTTAGCCAGATAATTAACCATGGCAATTACAAACTATGCCGTTTTGCAGGTCCTTGATTTCCTTGGTATAGACAAGATACCAGCAAAGCGCATTATGAAACGTTGGACAAAAGATGCAAGGGATATGCTGCCGGAGCATTTGGCATTTCTTCAGAAGGACAATATTGATGCAAACTCATTTAGACATTCAAACCTGTAGACCCATGCCCTTGAGGTTGTTCGCCTGTGGGATGCAAATACAACTGCATATGACCGTGCAATGGATATGCTCAAGAAAATAATGGATAAATTGACACCTCCGTGGTGGGATGAGTCTGGAAGACAGGATTGAGTCAGAGAAAAAGAGTTGATTCCACTGCATCAAGTATCCAGTGGGTGTGCCCGTGATGCAGAAGGTAGCGGAATTGGTAATTTCGTGGGCTAAAGGCTCCAAAACGAAAGCGTAAGCCAGGCCGACCCACCACCAGCGGGGACAAGCCTCCATATGATGACCGGGGCGCAAAGAGCAAAAAATACAAGCAAGCAGCAACTAAACCTGCTGATGGATGTGGTACAAGCAAGCGAACCCGCTTCTGTAGCATATGTCGGGAACCAGGTCACAAGAGCACCACATGCCCACGAAGGGGTGATCTTCCTCGTAAAGAAAGGAAAGAAGCAAAATGCTCAAACTGTGGCATCGTTGGTCACAGGGAGAACATATGCAATCACCCTAAGGTTGTTCTGCATGTTGAAAATGCTACTTCAGAGCAGCATGTGATTTGCATCTGACCCTGGTTACAATGAAAAATTCGTAGTCTGCTGTTGAGGGCTCAGTAGCTATTTTCTAAGGAGGACTGTTTCAATAATAAACTGCTTGGTCAGTCTGTACTGCTGTAATCAGTTTGTGTGTCTTTGTTTTCTTGTGTGTGATGAACAATATATGTGTAAGGTCGCTTGGATGTAATGTGATGTGCGCATGATCACCTACATTTTCATTTTAATGTGTTTCAGTTGGAAAAGAAAAATCGTTTAGTGCCTTGCCATGTGGAATAATTTCAATTGGTTTCCCATCAGTATGTGCGTCTTGCTTGTCGATCAATTTCTTCTACTCCGTATAGGTATGGGCAGTGACAACGCATTGCTTTTAAGTGAATGCACTCCTGACGTTGGTACAGTACGTAAACGCCTGTCCCCTGTGTCTCCAACGTCCGTCTGCACGCACCGCGCCAACGTCGCTGCATCCGTCCACATACGCATTAATTTATCCAGCGTAGGCACCCTGCAATACTGCGTACATCACATATCCCATGACCAGTTGACGGTGCACGATACCGTGAGCGAGCGAGCCCGTCCGCGCCATGGAACTCTTCTCATCTTGTGATTTAGTACCAATATATGAAGAATTTTGCATCAAGCTGACCAGACCATTTAGACAAAAATATATTTTGTCTGGCCTTTGTTTCTGTCACCGCAGTTATGGCCTGTGAGACTGTGTTGGCCGGTATTTAGGGATCTGCTGTATCGGAGAGCTACCTCATCACATTGTATCATTCCGCCGTGTATCATGGGTGTTGTTGTTTTATATATAAAACGGGGCAAGAGCCTGTTTCGAGAGAATGCAACTGCCATAAAGATTACTACTACTAGGCAGTCACGATCTAGGTATAAATAGATGCTTCTCATCTTGTGATTCAGTGTCAATATATCAAGAAGAATTTTGCATCAAGCTGACAAGATCATTTAGACAAAAAATGTTTTGCTTGGCATTTCTTTCTGTCGGCGGTTATTTTCTCCAGCAAATTTCCTGGATGGTGCGATCAGACAGGCAAACTCGAAGATTTGAAACACGGACACTGCAACAGGGCAAAGAGAAGATGCAACAAAAGGTGTTGCCCCCTGGTTTTAAACCAAGTTCAGGTCCAACTACTCATCCAAAAGAATGCCCAGCAGCTAAAATCCATTTTCATGAGTTTCACCAAACAACAAACACGCAGGTTTCCATTACAGTGCCAAAGGATAGAAAGCTGGAAACTAAATATGGTGGTAACAACTAACAGGACTGTCTTTACAGACATATTCAGAGAGACACACAAGGCTTCAGACCACCATCACAAGCGAGCATGTATCGCATCTCAAGCGGTGTCAGGGGGACGCCTGGTTCTGCGGTAGACCGAGGCAAGGGACGCATAGGCTTCTGGAAACTGAAACCTATACAAAACATGACGGTGCAATAAGTTTGGTTTCGAATTCCAAGATCTCAACTGACATAGACGGATAATAGCTTGGCTAGCAGTTTGATGTAGAAGAACTATCATGCAACTTTAGCAACTGTTTTTCTCTCAATGTGGCATCGACCAAATTTTATTTTTTTACACAAAAGTTTAGCATTGTGACAGCAACATATTACATATATGATCACTCAGATACATCAGCACTCAAGAGGGTTTCAGACTTCAGACACTAGTGAGACAGGCATGCAATTTGGCCATCAAACACTAGTCATGAAACTGACAACAGGCTAGTAACAACAGTGAAACAAATGAGGCAGTACACTATCACCCCTCAGTTGAAGATTTTTAGAAAATTTAATGTGCCAACTAGAACAAGAGCAAAGATAAAACTCAATTTCAAGACGAAAATGACTACTATTTCCATCAGTAATTAAACAGTAAAAGAACACAGGATCAAACCCAAATGATTTTTGCATGGATGGAACAGATTTACAGACACAACAGATTTATAGGCACAACGGCAACGGTAACACCAGTAATAACAAAGCAATTAATTTCGGTGAAACCTAACAGTCGTTCTGAACTACGCCAGCACACAATCCAATAATGGACACTGAATATAAATAGATTTCAAAAGGGTCTCATAAACTCTTGAGTGTTATTTAATTCCAACAGAGATGATAAAACAAGTAGGAATATCATAGGAAAAAATGAAGAAATGACAAAGGTTACTTACGGTATGAGTGATGCTAATTTGATCACGAAGTATGCCACATGTACTCAAGAACTTCAGAATTTTGTGAACTCCCTCATCGACCTTTCTACATTCAATGTTGACAACCTTAAGGTGCGAGCATACAAATGATTGTTCTATCTTTTCTTCTGCTCTTGTTGCTCTAACGAATTTCTGTGATACAATTTAGTTAGATCAACAGAATATACATAATAGTTCCTTTAACAATACAACAATGTCTTCATATATATAGGTTATACCTCAGTGCTACCAAGCTGAAGAGTGAGCACCTCAAGAACTGGAGAGAGTTGGAGAATGCACAGTAGGTCAATAGTCGTAAACCACTCATTGAGTGATAGAGTCTTTAGTTTGTCAAATATGGGGCAGCATTCTAAATCCCATCTATAGATAAACTGCACAAATAGCAAGCAAACAAAATGGAACTTTGAGACTCTAGAAGAAATAATTTCCGGTAGTAGGAACATTGGGTAGATACTTTAATTTCAAACTACCAAATAGCAAAGGAGCAAAAAAGAACAGTGAGACTCAAGAAGACGAAACAATTTAAGTAAGTAGGAAGTTTGGGTAGATACTTTAATTTCAGGCATAAGGAAAGACAGAACTACAGCTCAAGCCCTGGAAATACATTTTATCCAATCAAGCTACAATGTTATTAAAATTATTAATTTAAAACCCATTGGTGGAGATAAAAGTAGCAACCTGTGGTAATGAGAACAAGTATATGCAGGTCTAACAGTGGACAGAGATGTTACAGAGAATCCATGGGTGGCACATAACAACAAGAGTAAAAAAGGAAGTGTAAATGTACCAGTTCGAAATAAGCATCGCCTACCAACTCCAAATTCACAGCATTGGACAAACCATGGAGAAGCACACCCTCATCAACTGGATAAGCATGACAGCTACAGTCCTCATATTCACAGTTCTGCCGGTTACTATGACAAGAATCATAGCAACTATTGTGAAGCCAAACATAAGCTGTTTCTAGAGATGGCATGTATTCAAGGGAAGGGGTCAAGCCATCAAAATTATCAAGTTGCAGTGAGATAAGACCCGGGGCAAATATCCGAATGTGGAACTCTGCAGGGAAGGAACAAAAGTCGGTAATGCAGAGACGCTTTAGTGATTTGGAAGATATCCTGCGTGCATCAATGTAGCAATCTTGCATCTCTAGTTCCTCCAATACCGAGCAGCGCGAGAAATTCAGAGTGGAGCGTTTTAGGTCAACCCATTTAAGGTGTAGGATCTTCAAGTGTTGGGAGATGAGAGGCACATTGAGTACTAGTGGGTCATACTCAATGTCATTATCATCATCTTCTTCAACAGCAACACTGAGCAGGAGCTCCTTAACTTGGCACTTTAGAGCATACTGGATCAACAGCATGGTGTTTGTGTATGTGCGCTCATCATCATCATCAAGACATCCAACGATCTTGCACTTGTCGAGAGGTGAGTTCCCGCGGAGGTGGATGAAGAGCTTCACCAGCTGTTTGAAACGTTCGGAGCTCGGGAAACTTGACTGGTCAAAGATGAGGGGCAGGCTGGTGGTGCGCCTCCAATGGTCACGCCACCCGGTGTCGAGCACGCAAGTTTGCAGAGCATCAGCCGCAGGCAGAAAGGACAGCACGTGCCGGAGGAGGTCGTCGGTGAGGTCGCCGAATTGACCCTTGCCGCTCGCCGCGGTCTTGTTGAGCATTCGGTCGAACAGGTGACGCGCCCTGCGGGAGCGGAACAAAGATGAAATCAGTACAAAAAAAAGGGGGGGAATGCAGCATCACCAGATCAGTGTCCAGCAGGCAGCACCACCTGAGTTCGACCCGTGAATCCAAGAGCAGGCGGGCACCGATTTCTCCGGCCCAAGTCAGCACCGACGTCTCCAAGCTCGTCGAGGAGCTCCCGCGGCCAGGCCCTGCCCCGTTTTCTCCCAGAGCCGGCGGAGCTCGCCGCGTCCGCGAGCGAGAGGTGGGTGGCGCGAGCAGACGAGCAGTTCGAGGGCGGAGCAGGTGGGGCGGGATTCAACAGCGAGGAGGAGCGCCGCCGCGGGTGGAAACTGGAAAGTGAAAATGGCCGCGGCGTTGTGGTGACGGAGACGTTCACAGAATCCTATTTTATTTTGTCTACTAGGCAGAAAGTGCGGCTTGCCGCACCCGGCAGCAACGCTGTCGGGTACCGTCATATCCAATCCAGTAAAAAGCTTTTGGCGCATGATGCCTGGCTTATCGCATTTTCCCAACGCTTAAACATAACATTTTGTGTTGCCAAAGGGAATTAGAGTGATTCTCAAGATGGATTACAGTAGATTTACATCAGAAACAAGGCATTGGCAAAGCTCGGGACGTTTGTTTCAACAGAGGATTTTGTCGAAGTAACACCAAAGTGTAAGGCAACATATATAAACAAGGCAAACATGACACATTTGGTCATTACAACATTGGTCCAATTCACAGTGCTCAATATAGATAGAAAGAGCCAAATTATGTTTGGGCGCACAATGTGCCTTTCTAAAGCCGTGATCCAATGATCCAACATCTGGTATTTATCAAGGATGTAATCCAATACAAAGTAAAGTACAAAGCAGGATATGGATCAATAGAAAGCATTAAAATCCATGAGTGGTTCGACAGAGAGCATCAAGATTTAGCATAAGACATCAAGATTTACGATATAAGACAATCCGGACAAATAACTGGTTCACATAAAAATCCAGCACAAAGTATCAAAATTAACATAGGAAGGGCAACTTGTCGCATGTGACCTATAAAAATTCAGTACAAAGCCTTCTTAGTCTATACAAAACAGAGATCACCATACATCAAAACAGTTGCAACTGCAATGCTGATCCATGCACTAATGTACCGTGCTCAATATCACAGGTAAACATTTCAATTAAAAAAATATACTACAGACATCTAATTCATGGCATTGGCACATCGCAAGACACAAGATTTCATTCTAGTGGCTTTCAGGCCACTTCCATTCTGCAAAACATGAGGGAAAGCGAAAGGATGTAGGTCATCTCAATATGACGACGTCCTTGATGGTATATAGCGGTGGTGGATTGTGCTCTTCCTGGGCAGTAACTCACCAGGTAAAGTAACCATGACCTCATCCGACTCAAGCGGCGACCTGCAAGCCAAGACAATGGAAATAGTAACGGTCAGAGAGAGACATAGAGATGCTTTGTAATGACATTTGTGGTTCTAACAAGCAAAACCAACAAGAGAGATAAGAAGAAAGAATACTCCATTAATAATAATTCCTACAAAGTACAAACATAAAAAGTTCGTTTTCTAGTCCCACAAAATAATCATCAAGAACTAAACTTAGATTAATTCAATTAATTAATAATATTTTCAGGTCAAAGACTTGAGCATTACACAATATAAACACCAAATAATACAAATCATACTCAAGATTATGTTGCATAGTCAGTCAAGACCTCAATAAGATTTTGACAACATGAATCAGACTATTTAGATCTTAGACCGTGAATTCCAGAAATCACACCATACAAATATTAGTTACCAAGAGAGAGGTAATACAACATTTTTTGGGACTATTTCCAGTCCTGGTGGAATGACATCAGATGTAAACTTTCATCTCAACCAAAGGTTCGTAAGAAAACTCAATATATGATTTTTTGTCTCGAACAAATGTGTAACATTGCATATAAAACACTGAGATACTTATCTGATTTATGACATAAAAGGGAGAAAAGTATCAAAAAATGATTTTGTAAAAGAAAAGAAAATTAAAAAAATAGAACTGAATCTGAACCTACCAGGCCGATAACTTTCTTGTCTGACATTTTTAAATCCCCAATCTATGTTGCGAATCATAGCCCAAACAATTATAGCTTGTTTATATCAGCCTGCGTATATAAGAAACAAGGATAATATTCTTCTTCAAATACAAAACCATTAGCAGATGATATAAATAAATAATAGTGGGGATTATTAGAGCACCTTCCATATGCATATCATCCATATGTTGTAACAAACTAACACTCCCACCCCTAGTTGTGGACAGCTGCACCCATGGCCAATGGCACCTCAGTATCGCTGGTCAAGCGTTGCCCCCTGTAGATCCAGCATATTTTTACAGTCTTGTTGAAGTTACTAACATCAAAGTACTCAAAATAAATGATGCAAACTTATGGAAGTCGTAGACCAGCTGACATGCAATGAATACAACTATTGGTTTCTTCAGCAACAAAAAGTTGATGGAGGGGTTAATACTGCCATGACACAAGCATGGTATAGGCTGCATAATGGCAAGATATCATGTCCTTATAAATTCAACCGCCCAGGACAAAACTTTGTATCTAAGTCCCAAATGGTTACTATAGGAACAGAGCAAAATAGAACTCTTAAATGACAGAAAATGGACATTGCCAAACTTGTACAAAGTATACAACGCACAAAATAATCCAAGGATCAACGACAAATGGACAGAACTGGGAAAGAAACTGGACGTGAATGCATTGTTTAGTGAGCAAGTAGAAAAATATAATAAATAAATTAGTTCACGACAACAAATTTAGTTGTTCTGACGCCATACTAAAGAGCACATTATATACAGTATCGCTTAATAATTAGTAGTTGTCATTCACCAGAAAGTTTGGAAACAGTAAACAACTAAGAATGTGAAATGGAAAGTATGATAAGAATACAGAGGCAAAAGAGTCGTGTTCAATCGTGACATATATAAATAAGCAGCAGGATAAGTGTAACATAGACATGTTAATTGTTAAGTACTCATGAGAATTATCTAGTGGTGCTAATTATGGTTCAGTATACTACTCCTTCAGGACACCATGCAGAAAAATTAGCACAGACTAAACAACATCAATGAGCACATTCTTCTTCTCAAAGAAAAGTATGAATTGTTATAGCAAAGATCATAACTGTTTCCAAACAACAACGAGGTCCATAAAAGATCCAAGCTAGTGTAGCTTATACATGTAAATGGAAAAGGAAGAAAGCATCACAGCGACTACATACCTTATTCTTCGTGTTTTTTGATAGTTGATCCCGGACATCTCGTTCTTCCAAATAAAATGTGAAACCAAACAAAAACAATCCAGCTTCAGATTTCATCGATATGGCGGTGGCTATATTGTTTGTATGCCATAATTAAGTGAATCTTGGCAAACAATCATCTAATTAGCTAACAAAAAATGTCCAAAAAATTAGCAAGCAAAATTACATGGCTATATGTTCTTAGCAACAGGAGGGGAGCATTTAAAATCTAGAAATCAAGTGAATGTATGCACCTAGTCAGAAAAGGAGCATCCCACTTTTCTCTAATCTCGTAACTAAATAACATCAATGTAGCTATATGGATTGAGCCCCTCAAAGTTCAATCCATAACAATTTAGTTTAAACATGGATCGGTTCAATTCTATCAGTCATCCAAATTGCTTTAGTCATTTTCAGTACTTCAGATTGTGCCTCGTGCCTTTTCAATTTGTGTCTGAACCAGCAATAGAAACTACAGGTGCGTGTCAGCAGCTGAGCACCATGTAGTTCAGCACCAAGGCAGACAGGTCAGCAGCTGAGCACCATGAAGGAGTGAGCCACATCAAAAGGCACGTGCAAGAGGATGATTTGGTAAGGGGGTGCTCACCTCGGCTCGATGTGCAATCGATTTTTGTGGTGGTGCAGATCGAGCGGCCAATGTAGATGAGAAGATGTTGTCACAGTGGAGAAGCAGAGACAGGGGGTCGAGGTCATAGGGGGAAGCGCTCACCCGAGGAGCAGGACAATACTATACATATGTCACCCAGAAAAATATAATCCAATGTATTGAAAAAATATATAAGCACCTTGACGATACTATACATATGTCAACCAGAAAATAAAAGGCTTACTATACATATACATATGTCCTCCAATTTCCATAAATTCTAATAAATAATGTTCATCTAAGAACAGAGTTGGGAGCAACCAAAATTACACAAATAATCAAGCATAAACCTAAGAATAGGTCACAAAGTTACATACTGCTCAAGGGATGTTCATCTCACTACTTTTGCAGCCTAAGACCAGTTTATATGGTCTACACTCCTCCATTTGTTGCCTATTCCAGCAAGTAGATGGCCTGAGGCCTGAATAATGAATCTATGTAACTAAAAAGACAGAGCATTCACATGATAGTGCCATGGATCAAGAGGCCTCTAAGAATATAAAAGAGGAAAACTATACAATAAATGTGATGAAAGCCAGGAAAACTGATACTTCAATCACACACTATATCACAAATTGAGATCATATAACCACCATTAGCAAATCAGACTTGAGATCGCATCAAACATTTCAGTCATAAATATTTTTAATATTAGGTTTTGAGGATGACAATAGGCTAATAATCAAATTCCGAGTTTGTTGCCATACCTTTTTGTTCCCACACATCCTAGCGTTCCAGATGAACTAATTTGCAGAACATTATTAACACAAAGTGCCTTGCACTATTATTCAGAATATGACCCTAGAGAAATCATATGCATGGATGTTAGAGCTGGTATGGCATAATATCCAAGCAGCAAACTAACTCAAATAGCAACAAATAAAGATTAATAAATGCCACCGGCATGTTTCCAACCTAAGTGCGCTTCCGAGATTCTAGGAAAGATAAAACATCAAAATCGAAACCACTACTGATGAGATTTTATCAGATGCAACAACCCAAACACACTGTACTAAGCACACAAAAAGACAACTACAGCAGGAAATTGGCGAGAAAATATATTTTGAGCAGAAAAATTAACTGTAAATTGAGTCGAATATCTCAGCGACCTGCAATCTATGTGACAAACTGGCCGGAAACCTCGTCCAGCTGATGCTGGTGTATTCTTATATGTTAGCAAAAACTGCTTCTGATGTGTAGTTCATCTAATCAGATTCGTAGGAACATAAAAACATAGAACATGAGATTTTTCTAGGGAAGTCCAAGTAAATACTATACATGAGCGGGTAGAAAACGACATGCTCATACTGCAGTATTCAATTAAGCACAAGTATATACTCTTGCTAATTGCTATGGTTTAGTAAAAAGGGGCAGAGCCTTTTCCTTGGTTTCTACAGGAGGGAATCAAATTATTGTTTGTTTATTTTCATGCCCAATAGATTGTGTTCGTTAGCACTCTTTTTTGGAGCATGTCTGCAAGGCTGTTTTTTTTCTCAGCAAGGTATGAACTATGGAAACAGATTCACCAATCTCGATCTGCAGTGGTCAAAGAGAGAGAGATGGTGACCAACAGCAGCACGAGATTGGCGGGCCGGACGTGTCTCACCTTGGGGTCCTCGTCGTCTTTGCAGCCCGTGCTCAAAGGCGAGCCCGGCCTCCTACCGGCCGGCGCAGCGTCCCCGGCGGTGACTCGGTGATGCGCGAGATGGTGGTGTTGAGCACGGGATCCGGCGCCGCCACAAGACGCACATCGCGGAGCCGCTTCCCCAACTTCCTTGGCACTTGCTAGACCAACCCCAATCCTGCTCAACGGTCGGAAACAAATCCAAGCAATCAACAGGAGATTACAAAATCGAGAGTAGATCAGAGCCAAGCATGACAAATCACCTCATCCATCGCAATCAACCGGGCAAAGAACAGAGAGGCATCATCCACAACAGAAATCCAACCCTAGCCGTCAGTCGAAGCTACAAACAACACCACTGCATCATAGGACAGGCACACACGTATCAACCAAGAGACGACAAGCGGAGACACGGACCAGACCTGAGGATCGACGGCGGGAGAAGTAGCCAGACGACGGCGCCCGGATGCAAGAGAGGAAGAGGAGAACGGCGAAACAAAGAGAGAGAGAGAGAGGCTAGGGTTCTAGCCCAGCCAACCGGTTCCTCGCCTTTACCCCAAGAGACAGCCACAGACGAAGCGCCACGCAAGGGCGAACACGCGAAATACCAAGAATGCCCTCTGCAGGCATCGAAAATTGCATGCGGTGGCACGCCATCCCGCACGCAAGAAGCAGCGACGGGCGCAGCTCACCCCCTCGATCGCTGACGGCTGTGGCCCACAGCGCCCGGGTCCCACCTGTCATCGTGCACGAGGGTGGTGGAACGGGGGAGGAATGCCAGACACTATTCATTGGCTGTCACATCACAGAAGATCCAATAGCCAGGATCATTTCATCTGAAGATCCAACGGCTGGGATACCTTTGGACACTCAATGTCCACATTGCAAACGCTCTGAGAAGGCTTCATTTGAGGCTAAGATGTAACAATGGGATGTTGCAATAGCTGAGGTGTTCACAACCCAACTAAGAACTACAGTAACCTATAGGCAGATCTTTTACCCTAACATATCTTACTATGGACATGACACAATCCAAAATTAATTCATATAACAAAATACCCAAATCCCAGCCTGCTACTTGGCTAATAGCCACACACAAAAGAACTCAGTGTTAACAGGGAGGACTAACGAAGTAGACTTACTATGTATATCTAGCTACCCCATTATTGAAAATGTCCACACAGCAACTCAATGTTGACAGGGAGGACTAAGGAAGCAGACTTTAGTATATGTAGCTAGCTACCTCATTATCGGCAAATCCAAATTAAGAATTTCAATGATTGTTCTCATTTCCAGGCTGACACACAATCTAGCAGCCTCCCAAGCTGCATTAGGGGCTGTTTGGATTGCATCCTACAGCAGCCCAACCAAAAAATTGGTAGTTGACCAGGCGTGGGCGCATGTTTGGATCAGGGCCAATAATTTGGCTCGCCCTGCCCACATTAGCACCGGTAGTTCCGTTTCACGCCAACTTTTGGGCGAGTCACGGGCGAAGGAATCATGCGCCAATATTTTGGCAGCCCGCGGATTGGCAGGGCTAGCAGGGGCACCATCCAAACACACCCTTAGTAACAACATTGTCTCGGACAAACCAATAGGTAAGACGGAACACTATGTCAAAGCAAGAAATTCCAGGAAATGGTAACAGAGGAATTAATACAAATAAACTGTCAGCTTACTAATTTTCAGGTCTCCGCAGCTAAAGGATCACCCAAAATATATCATTATCTAACCACATGAGTAACTGCTAGGATGTTTTACACACAACTTGAACTAAAATCATACCTACCCTACCATTACTACATGCTCTCACTTCACCAGTTCATCTACTGGACACTAAACTATTCAAAGATCTAGCATAAATATTGGTATTAATTAGTATACAGATCAGATTTGCTTGCAAATAATTTTATCTTCCATCTCTTTAACGGATGTTCAAACAGAGCTTTCTCCTGTTATATCTTATATGCCTAAAAAAAGTAAACACATAATTTTCTGAATACAAACACACCGAGATCAGGAAAAAAATGGGACATCATATAGCAGTATCAATGTGCTTCAATATCACTGAAAAGAATACCCTCCATCGCTTGATTAACAGTATCAATGTGCTTCAATATCACTGGGAAAAAAATACCCTCCATCGCTTGATTTGCCCAACGGTGAAAGCCATTCAAGATACAGTATGTCTGAATCAACCAAATCATAGCAATAATCTGGCTCAATGTGGGAATATACCTGTAGTTTTAGATAAGAATGAAGTAGCAAAATATAAATAACAATCTGAAATTATACATGTATATGTTCTTGAAACACATAAACTGAACCAACTCTTAGTAGAAACATCAGATAATGTCATAATATAAATATCAGCTCCGCAGATCATCTAGTTTCCCGGGAATATGTAATAACCTTGGTACATCAAACAGGCAAATTTTTTATTAAAATTTTGACATCAAAGACCCAAACAAAAAGACTATGTCTCGAATCATTTATATAAAGGCTGCAGCCTTTTAAATAGTAAGCATTAAAAAAAGTACTTGCAGGCCGTACAATTACTGTGAATCGAGCAGTTCAAAAGATGGGACTTGTGCTAGGCTGGCTGTGGCTGTGGATCAAACTAATAACAAGATGAGATCTAAATTGCTATGAGCGCCTGCTTCCAATTATTAGTGTCTTAAAACCACCAACACTACAAGTGTGCAAGGACACACATGTAACATAACTAACTGTGTTTGTGACAGGTTCATACATACCTGGGCATTGCGGATAAGTAAAATTGGTGCTCCAAAAGAATAGATCACGGCTAATGATCAATGACAACTAAAAAGAACCAATAAATAGAGATACGCTCGTCTACTCTTCCTACTTTTTAAATCAACAATTATATCTTTACAACCAATTTTTGATGAAATTTCTTGTTCTATTTGTAGCAGCAAACTATCTGCAAGAAAATCATCTTACATTGTGTTGCAGCCTTGACTTGATAATCTTCAAGCTCGAGAAAGCATGCTCAGTTGATAATCTTCCATTCATATATGTCACCAGTGCTAGAACATCAAGAGTAAACGGAGATTTAACTATTTCCTCATCCCATTTTCTTCTAGAAAAATACTATCTTCCGGTTGTTTCCCCATTGCTACCTAAACAAAAAATTATACAGGGAAAGTAGAGACTGAGCTGTCATGCAGCTAGGCATTCAAGTTACCAACATCTCAATTCGTCACATTATACTAACAGAAGCAGTGACTAAAAACATCAGATGACAGGGCACTGAAAAACATCTAAATTACTGGACATACCTAACAAGAAAAGATGTGGGTGTCCACGGCAACAGCGTCGGGCACAGAGTGCGTGTCGGGCTGCCGGCTTCGACGTGGCGCGTGGCCGTGTGCAGGGGCTGCTTGCGGTCTGCTCCAAGCCTCCAACAAGCAAGAAGATGAGGAATCAGCCGGGCAAGAAGGGGATAATGGTCTGCTCGTCAGCTGCCGCCGCCGTCGTTCAGGGGCCAGATCGCCACGCCGGACGGGGAGGCAGGGAGGGTGGGGATTGGGGAACGAGAGCGAAGCGGACGCGATGACTCACTGACCAGACGAGACGATGGGCTGGGGTAGAGAGAGTCGTAACTCATAGTGCTTGCCGTCAGTGGTGGATCTCCTCCGTTCACCGCTACTGGATGCCCCTCCACGACTTGAGCAAGGGTTCCCATGGCGGCAACCGAGCAAACGACGGACGGCGCGGTCAGATTCGGAACAAACTGCAGTAGGACCATGAAATCAGCCAAGCAGTGAGGAACGACCGTGAGAAGAGGAAGGACTGGTGAGGGGAAGCGCGGGACGACGTACCTGAGGAGGGCTCGACGTAGGAGGCGCCTTGGTTTGTCTTCCTGACCCTCTCGCGCGATGTGGCGATGGGAGCGGCGGCCAGGGAGGAAGATGAGCCCAGCGGCGCCGGCCGACCTAGGCGATGCAAAGGAGAAGAGCGAGGCAGAGAGGGTGGGCGACGGGAAGGAAAGAGGTGTGGTGGGGAGGAGGACGACGCGGCGACGGCGCCCGGATGCGGGAGAGGAAAGTGACGAGGGCGGCTAGGGTTTTCTCTCATCCAGTCGATCCCCTCGCTTTTACCCACAAGACCAGCCACAGACCGAGTGCCACGCAAGGGCAAGCACGTAAAATGATGAGTGTGCCCTCGGCGGCCATCGAAATTCACAGGCGGTGGCACGCCCATCGCGCACATAAGAAGCAGCACCGGCACGACGTACTGTCGCAGTCGCTGACGGTTGAGTCCCACCCCACCTGGGCCCTACCTGCCATTGTGGGTGAGGGTGGTAGATTGGGGGAAAAATGCCAGACACTATTCATTGGTTGTCACATCACTGAAGATCCGACGGCCAGGATCAATTCATCTGAAGATCCAACGGTCCGGATCATTTTGGAAGCTCAATCCGACGGTTCACATTGCAAACGCCCTGAGAAGGCTCCATATGAGACTCCAATGTAACAATGGGATTAGACTCGCACCTCAGGCAACTCCAACGCACGACCCATCCTATTCGCTTTTGTAGTTCGATCCAAAACGAACAGACGACACGGCCCAACACTCAGCCGCATCCTCAAATCAAACACATTAAACTACGCGCAAGGTGCGGCCTCTGATGGTGTCCACGTCGACACAGGTGCACTATGCGTGCCAGCCAATTGGGGATTAGCTGATTACTTCCTTTGCTGCCACACCAGACCACCAGGTCGTTTCCTTTGTACAGAAGAAAGAGAGGAAGAGAAATCGCCTTGAGCCCCGCCCTTTCCCTCCTGACACATGCGACCTCCTTTCCTGGGTTGCCGCCGCCTCCTCGCCCCTATAGGCCCATCCCAGCTCCTCCGGCGCCGGCTACCGGAGAAGGTGCCTTCCTGGGATCAGCTTCTCCACCCGGCGGTCATGGTGGTTGCAGAGGAGAGGGGAGGGGGTGGGGGTGTGTGTGGTAAAGGGGATCACATCGAGGTGCCGACGGAGGCCCGCCACCTTCGTGCTCCGCACAACTCGGTCCAGATGTGGCGGTGGCGCTGCCAACTCCCCACCAGCCCCCTCCGGTAAGGGAGGTGGCTCGGCCCAGCCATGGCGCTAGCGATGCAGATTCCGGCGGCCATGAGATTTTACACCACGCATGGTAGTGGCCAGCTTTGTTTTGTGTTGTGAATGGCTATTGTAGGTATGCTCATCCACCCCACGTCTCTTCCCCTCTCCACTTCTGTACTTTGTTTTGATTTTCGTGATTTGGTTGTTACAAAATCCATGGTAGCTAGAATGGATTTGTAATGAATGAATGTTGCAGCTTGCACTATGGATGCTTGTTATCTTTACATAAACTTGATGAACCTGCTGATCTTAGTCAATAGCACACTCACATCTCTCTCCCTCTCTCTCTCTCTCTCTCTCTCTCTCTCTCTCTCTCTGTGTGTGTGTGCGCGCGCGCGCCTACAAGGTGTTCGATGAAAGGGGGATAATATATGTAATATTTATCCTCTGTTGTCTACTCCCCACCAACAACAAGAGCAGTTGAATGCCAAAGTCATGAAGCTGTCAACACTGTGATTCTACACCCCAATTAGGTTAG
Organism: Thinopyrum elongatum; assembly: GCA_011799875.1. Classification (NCBI taxonomy): domain Eukaryota; kingdom Viridiplantae; phylum Streptophyta; class Magnoliopsida; order Poales; family Poaceae; genus Thinopyrum; species Thinopyrum elongatum. The sequence continues at coordinate 523,736,390 of CM022302.1, read as the reverse complement.
AATATGTTCTGTCAGGTCATAATTGATTGCAACTTTCATTATCAAAGAACATCTTTGAGTACTACATTTGATCGTGAGCTTGTTCGTTAGCTAATGAAGTTTATTTAGTAGATTATGTCGATATTTGTTGGATGATCATCAGGATTGAATTTATGACACAAGATTCTGGCCCTGGTGTCTTCTGTTAGGTAAAAACAATTATTGGATTCTTATGTTAAGTGCAGTGAATACCCCTTTTGACACTCTTGTAAGTAGAAATGGTTGCAGAATTTTTATTCAAGCTAATGAACTTCTCTTACCTCGTTGTGATCACACAATTTAATCACATAGTTTTTACCGATAATCACTCATCACTCATTGCCTGACTTCTTTATGTTAGTTGGCTCATGGTGTTCATTATTTTGTGTCAATACAGTACAATAGAGGGCTATCCAATTGGTGGATCCACGACATGTATCGGAGCAAGGGAACCAGAAGTGCTGATGCAGGCACTAACTCTATTTGTAGTTGGACTGCAACAATCAAATCTTTTAGGATGGTACTAATGTCTTGATTATTTTTCAGCAAAATTATTCCACACTCGAGACTGTTATCCCTCAAACGTTTGGAATATAAATGTGTAGACCATCTTCTCATCCTAACCGATATGAGCTTGTACACATATGCACTTACTGAGGTATTGTGTTTTATCTATGATTTTGTCATCTCCTCACATATTATGTGAGCTTATATCCTTTCTGCTATTTATTCTTTGCTTAAGTACATCATTATCCTTCATTTTTTTGCTGGCCTAAGCTTTTGAAGATTTCCCCCCTTATTTAGATGGTGATTTTATTTATATTTACGACTGCATTTCTATGTTGTCTGGTTCAATTCTGTGTTGTTTGACGGTTAAGCTGTCCAGTTGTGCTAATGCTATTTGTGTCACGGCGTGATATCACGAGATGGTTGAAGATGAGACTTCTGTGCAGTGCGACTATGTGTTTCTTTTGTTGTTTTATATTTTTTATGTGGATTTTATGAATGGACAACCTCTAGCCCGAAAACTTCGGTCTTGTTTGAAGTGTAGCATAGGAACCGCCTCTTCCATTTTTTTAATAGTTGATCTTACTTTGTCACTCATCTGCTTGTCTAAAAAGGAAAATGGAAAAGAGAGTTGTCTTAGACTGCTCTGGTTTTTGTTAATTTAGTCATTGGACCTTGATGGATTATTCGGCAGAGTATGTATTTACTTTATTCAACAAAATAATTTATCAAGAATTCAAGATGCAGGCTGAGGTTTGTAACGCGTTTCATCTCTGGCTCATCCGTGGAGAGGAGTGTCCAAGTATTTTTTGGACCTACTTGTTTTCGCTTTTCTATTTGTGAGCCCTTGTTGTATTGGTTAAGTGGTATTTGAACAAAAAGTTTTGGATCTTCTTGATAGCATACTTTCAATCTCTCAGCCATAATGTACTGACTTGCAGTGCCATTTAATAGAACATTTGTACTTCTTTTCACATAGATGGATGATTATGCTCCATTCATTTATCTGTCTGGCTCAATATTTATCTTTATATGCAGTACATTTTTTCAACATTACGCCTTCCGTGCTTGCATAATGAAATTAATGCTCTTAATAATCGTTTCCTAGCTATTGCATTTCCACTGATGTACTCGTCTGCGTCGATCTGAAGCCCATGGAGAACGGGGACAAGCTGAGGGTGGAGATGCGATTCGTCAGGAGGTGGGAGGCGCTCCGGTCGCCGGTTGGTCCGGGTCGCACGTGCGCTGGGGCTGTTGTCCTCGCACAACTCATCAGAGCCAACCTCGTGCCTGCGCCGGCTGTTGATGGAGCCGTCGCTATAGGGATGCATGTGCTCGCCAACCACTGGCGCTCCGCCGCGGTGCTCAGCCTCTGCAACTGCGTCCCGATGGTGAGTCCAGCCAAATGATGTGAATGAATCAACTCAAAGAACAAATGAACAATTGTACGCCTTCTGCGTTCAAATATATACTGCATTTTTCAGAGTTGGCCGCAAGCTATGCTTATGTTTTTGATATGTTTAGTCAACGGAATGAAATTCTGGGGTTGTACAACAGTATTAGCAAGTATATAATTTTTAGATATTCGATTGTCGGCTCAATCTCATATAAGATATTAGATTCTTAGGCACACAATACAATATTTTCAAATGATTGCGTTCTATATTAGTGGATTGATGTGATACTGAATGTACTACAACCCTGTATCTTTCGAAGTATATAGTACTTAACTTTCCCATCAATGTTCTTATCTCCCCTATTATCTTTGCATCAATCAGAGTCCAGTGGTTTGCTATAATCCACATGCATTGCTTTCAGGAGGTTAGCAAGGATATAAAGAGACAAAAGAAAGGCTTGAAAGCAGATGAAGTGGAAAATTCAAAGGCTTGTCAGCTCGAATTTGGAGCTACTGCCTCTGGTCAACAGAACGCAGAGTAATTATGAAGGATTTGGTAGTGAAAAGGCTAAAAGACGAATTATTTGGGGCACTTGCTCAGGAAATGAAGCAAAATATACAAGACCATGAGAGGGTTCTCAGTGCATCTGCTATTCATGATGACCTACCATCCTTGTAAGGAAGCATTTTAAATGGTTAAGCTATTGTTGACTTTTCTTCATTCATTCCATCTGTAGATATTAAGTTTCAGTTAATGATGACTAGGTTATGGATACCATATCTTAGCAACACACATCAATTTTGATGTGCGGGCTGATGAAATAGTACCATGATCTGAATTTACATTAGGAAGCACATGCTATACCTCGATGCATGACAGGTCACTGCGGGTAATCACATAAACATCTCATTTTCGTTAATTAACTTGAAGCTAACAACCATTAGATTTTATGCATTCATACCAAAAAGGCACCGGCATCATCTAGAAACCTGGGAAGTTTGTGATCTTGTTTTGTTGTATCATTCAGGTTTCAGCCATGGTTAGTCTCTCTTGCAACTTTGTGATGTTGGTAATCTTTTGGTATCTCTTGATATCTCTAACTTCCATTTCATTGGATAATTTACGAACTCTAGGAAATGCGTACAACAAATGCGAGGCTTTAACCATGGTTGGTGAATAACGAAAGAAGAATCTATTGAGAAGGTTGGTCCACCCTGTTTCTTTTAAATGAGTTAGTAAATTGGATGTTTTAGTCCACATGTATTACAAATTTGCTCTTTCTTTTTGGCTAACCTCCAGCCTTTTTACTTGAAGTTATAAAAATTGCAGTTGGAAATCCCACTGGCCCGCTTTAAAAAATGCCATGTATTATAACTTTTGTCATGGATAATGAGGACTAGCACTATTATGGACCTTAATTTGGCTGGTATAAAGGTTCGAGGACTGGCGACATCCCTCTTCAGTCTCTCGGAGTCTCGAAAGGGCTTATATCTGTCTTCTTCTGTTGACTAAATCTTTGGTCTGCAAGTCACATTTAAAAAATAGTCGTCTGGTCATCGTGTGAATACTTAAATAGATGTTATCTATACGTGTAATGCATCTTGTGACTAGACATATAACTCACTGCCACTCCCCTTGTCGGGGGGATGGACCCCGGGTAGCCTCATCCGGACCTAATAACTTTTCAAGACATCGGGGCTGGTGAAGCCCCTCATGCCGGCTGGCCACGCGGGCCGGCTTCCAGAAGACGGCGCACCCATAGGAGGCGGCTTTTGGGGGTGGGCCGGCTTCCATCATCCGGCCCCTCCTTCCCCCTCGGAGTCCGCACTCACCTACTACGACGGGACGGGGCGTGGCAACAGTGCCACCTGCTCCCTCGAATCCCGGAGGAGCGTGGCTACAATATGAGCTGACCCGACGGCTACCTACCCGCTTGGCGCGGGACTGTAGCCATGCAACTCATGACGCGGCCCTCATCAGCAAGGATCGTGCTGCGGCAAAGGGCAATCGGCGTGGCCCACAGGCTTCCAGAAGACGGCGCATCCCTCGAAGGCGGCCTCGGGGGCGGGCCGGTTTCCAGCATCCGGCCCCTCCTCCCTCTCGGAGTCTGCGCTCACCCACTACGACAAGACGGAGCGTGGCTACAGTGTGCGCTGACCAAGCGTCCACCTACCCGTCTGACGCAGGACTGTAGCCATATGACTTGTGACGCGGCCTCCGTCATGAAGGACAGAGCTACAACGAAGAGCAATCAGCGTGGCCCGCAGGCGGCGGGCCCTACCTGTCGGCCGAATTCTCGGCAGCCGGCGGGGCCCTCCAGAGGCGGGCCCCAGTAGCCGGCGGAGAACCCGGCGACCTTAGACACTGACGTTCGGGTCCTACACCCGGCCGTATTACCATTGTACCCCTGGGGGGTTGGCCTATAAAACCCCCCAGGGTTCACCCATGCAAAGGGTTCAGCCTCCATTTTCCACACACACCATAGCTAGGAGAAGAGAGGTAGCTCTACCCTTCTTCTTCCTCTAGCAACACAGCTTAAGGAGCAACCTTGTACACTCTCTGATCATAGTCATCATGCGGAGACCCCGCAGAGCAGGACTAGGGGTGTTATCTCTCCGGAGAGCCCCCAACGTGGGTACGTCTCGTGTGCAATCGAGCTCGTGCTCACTCCCGCTTCCAGGGCCCGACGACGTCCTCTTGGCTCCACCCACGATAAGCCACCCCCTGGCATCTGACGTGAGATTACCATGACAGTTGGCGCCCACCGTGATGCCATTCGCGGCGTCGGCCGAAGATACGTTCTGGACGGGAACCGCCTTCCTCTCCGGCGAGCGCGTCGCGGCCGGCCTGATCAGCCAGCCCGATACGTTCGCCTGCGCTTGCACCAGCGCATCGCCCAACGCGGGAGCCGTTTGCCCCGCGAGCTGCCTCGTCGACCTCCTCGGGAAGCTCAGCCTCTCCGATGCAAACGCCGCCGACGGGTTCCCCGGCGACGTGCTGGTCATCGACAACCCGCTCCCTCCTGTCTCTAGCATCGCCTCTGCCGGCGCGCTCGACGCCGGCATCTTCGTTGAGGTGATGGTCACTGGCAACAGCCAGGACTCTGGCGGGGCCGTCCAGGACCCATTGCGAGCAGCAATGCAGGACCTGGTGGCTCCCGTCGGAGCCAACGCCGACGCGGCGGCGCTAGAAGAAATCCGTGTCAAGCTCCTCGACAGCGCCACCAAGATGGCGGCCATGAAGCGCCGCGCTGAGGCCAACCAGCGCGAGATCGACCGCATAGCTGGCGGCACACCGGTTGCGGCCGAGCCCAGCCAGGCTGGCGCCGTCCGGCAACGCAGCGCGGCCATCGCCAGCATGATGGGAGTCGGGCGTCCGATCTACGACACCCCAGTGCAGAACCTGCGCGCCGCGCAGGCGACGGCAGAAGAACTCGAGAACCTGGAGGGTGACGAACGACGCAGCCAGCTAGACTGCCTTCAGGAGCTCCTCAACGCTGCGAACACGCAGTAAGACGCGTGCAACCGCGTGGTGGGAGCTGGCCGGCAGGCCGACCCCTCGGAAGGAAACCTTCCACCCCGCCGCAAGAATGGGGCAACCTCCCGGTCCCCAAGTGGCGGCTGCCGCTGTAACACCCCAAAAATTTAATCATGTTTTTACTAAATAAAATTTGGCCAGAATTAAAATTTTGAATTTTTGCTAGGTCTTTTAGTAATTTCAGAACCATTTTCTGTTTTTTTTTTCAAAATTCTTCCCTCCATATAGCAATTTTTGAAAATAATGTTGTGGCTCTGGGAGTTTTCTTAAACCATTTCATTATTACTTTAACAACAGTAGGAATCATTTTCATAATAAAATTTTGCCCAAAACAATTCTTTTAATAGCTTTTTCAATACTTTAAATGCCTCTGTTGCACTGCAACCATTTTAAATAATTATTTTTTAAATTCCACAAAAATTATGAGAGGTCATGTGATTCCTACATATCACTTTTATGCAAAAACCCATCTTGGTGTTTTGAAAATTTTGAGTGAAACAACCTATTTTCAATTCTGTCCAGTATTTGAGTTTCTACTACAACCCCAACTTTCCTTGCCCCAAAAATCCTGAAATTTTTCCCACTTATAGTCCTTCCCACCAAACCCTTAAGTCCAAAATTTTAGCTCCATAGGAATCATTTTAGTTCACCAAATATTCCTTTGAACTTTCTGTCCAGAAATGAGTTTCAGAGAAACTTGCACTAGCAAGTATATCTTTTTGCCAAACCAACTCCACCATCATATCTAACATCTAATGAGGCACCATCCTCCAAAATTCAAAACCAACAGAGCCACCTAGACTACCAAAGCATTCTGTCAAACAGCTTATGGGCATGACAGAAAATTGGCATCTCTCTAAACCGCACTAGGCACTTGCACCTCGGGTCAAACCAGCATGTCCATAACTCTGAACTCCGGTTGATTCCAACGCAGTTAATGCTTCCTCCTCTCGTATCTCTCCACCACCCACCTCCTGGAGCACCCACAAGTCCATCCCCTTCATCAATTTCATGAACCGGAGCTCGTGGACGGAGTTCCTCTTCCGTCCGACACCGTCGTCCGCCGGGGAGCTCACCGCCGTTGACCCCGTCCACCTCGGGGACCAAGACGGGTACCCAGAGGACCGTCTCCGCCTCCTGGTCATGCTCGTGGCCTCAGTTCACCGTGGGGCGCCGCCGTTCGCCGGGGATCGCCGCTGGAACCCCGCCTCTGCTTCTGCCGGAGAAAACGCGCGCGGCGGCGACCAGTCAAACCTGACTGGTGGGCCCACGGAACCCACCGTCAGTGACTGGGGTCGAGACCCGCGTCGGTAAGTGAAGGCGTATTTTCTTAATACGCCTTCGACGTCGGTACCTCCTGGCACGACTGATTGGCTGGGCTCGGCCTAGTGGTACAGTACAGCTAAACAACGCTCAGGGCGAACTGCTACTCCTTTCTTTTTTTTTCATTTCCAGTTGTTTTAAAATATTTCCAGAGCTATCATTCCAACACCAAATTTGGTGATTCAAATTTCCACATGCTCATAAAATCATTCTCTATTATTGTAGCCTAGGTGAACATTTTTGCTAGGCTTTTCCCTTCTGAACCAATTAAAATAGTCCAAAATCTTTATTTATTCCATATTAGAAATTCTCTAGGATAATCATATGAACTCCAAATAAATTGATTCTTTTTCTGTAATTCCTTATATTTCATCTAGTTTATTTTAGTATTTATTTCAAAAATAATTGAAACAATTTTTGGCACTGTTTTTGTTTTATGTGGTAATTTAATAGGAAATGGAGGGGAGTTAATATTTCAAAATTTTGGAGTGCAACCAACACCCCTGCATGCTCAAGGCAAGCATCTTGAACACTTGATATGGTGGATTGCATAGTTAATATTTGCACCATGATTAAGTTGAGTTCATATAAAGTTGGCATATAGATAATTATGCATGCATGACCCCATGAAATATTTTACCTTCATTTAGGCATGAAGTAAGAGTAAGCATGGCTATTTTTCTTATGTCACATATGCCTGTGCCGGTTCGGACTAAACTGCAGGAAAGAATCAGTCACGAGTAAAGTGACCGTGAGACTGAAATTTCTCGTGGTGACGAGAATGATCAGTAAGGGCATGTCGGGACATGTCAGGTGGTGATGCTGTTGGGTATCACCAAGGAATATATTATGCTAACCACTGCAGGAAAACTTAACCTCCTGAGTCGACCGTAGATCGAGTCTTGTTCCGGTAACCCCCATACTTGATTCGTGTTGCCACTTGTCCCTGCCACAGGTGGGGTATGGTTCAGTAAGTTGTTAACCCCTTTCCGTGCACACACCACATAGAGGGCTACGATGAGGTGTTTCCAGTTGTGACTAAGAGGGGGTCACCCCTTGTAATCCGCGCGTATTAATAGTGATCCCATGCAGGACGTTGGTCTCTCCGTCTTAAAGTTTTTCTTGAACGATGCTTTGGGGTGATTCCTGGCATCCGGAAAGTTAATCTGGTGTGTGCTGGTCAGGTGTGTTTTCAACCCAAAGACCGTAATGGGATTTAGTCAGTGTCACGGTACTGACTAAAGAAATCCTTTACTTGTGGGTAAAGAGTACACCCTCTGCAGAGTTTAAACCTATTCGAATAGCCGTGTCCGCGGTTAAGGGCTATAGTCTGGGTTGGTCAAGTGTCGGTCTTAGTGTCGGTCTTCAGAGGAAAATAATTAAATATGCCTGAAGTATTGTGCAGGATAATTTTTGACATCCTGATGCTACCATGAATATTTTATGCATGTTAGTATTATTATAGTTATGCATATTATTGAGGACTAACCCGTTTCTCTTATTTTTTGTATTTCCTGAGTGTCTCAGGGGCTGGCTAGACTACCCCGGGCACTCAATTTTATTTTCAAGACCTCTCGTGGCGTCTCTCGAGTTAACAGGCGGTTTATCCCGCCACTACTCTTGTGGACACCCGATTGGCATTTCTCTTCAAGTCCGACCGTGGTGTCACTTGACACCCGACTGGCATTTATCTTCAAGATCCCTCTCGTGGCGTCTCTCGAGTTTACAGGCGGTCCCGCCACTACTCTTGTGGACACCCGATTGGCATTTCTTTTATTTTCCTGAATGTCACTTGGGCTGGCTAGACTACCCGTGGCATTCATTTGCTTTATTTCTAATAAGTTTGATTATGACTAACATGCTATGTTCACGTTCATATCACTATATGGTCATGATTTAAATTTCAGTCAGCATGAGCATGTGCATATAGTTTGGTTCAACATGATCATATATTTTGTTTGCTGCATTCGGTATATCTCTTGTTCAGGATGTTTGCGAGTACATTCAAACGTACTCACAGGCTTGTCCCTGGCTATTTACTTGGCCAGGTCAGGAGTTCTACGAGGAGTACCACAACGACGACCGTGCGGAGCCTAGGATAGCAGCCACGCGGATAGGAATTATCCAGGTCAGCTGTTCCTGTGGGAATGGAGCCCCATCGACGTTGGAGAACCGCGAGTCATTTCCATCATCCACCACCAGAACCACTGTTGTATCTTTAGACCTTTATGGACTTGTATCCAATTCTTGTAATAGCTTGGTACTTCTGTAACAAGGACGTGTCCACCAGTAACAGTAATCCTGGGCTGGTGATGACACGAGGGGTTAAATTTCTGGGATATGTTGTGTTCCCGAAATCCGGCCCCGATAGCCGCGGCCAGCGGAACCCGGAGCCGGCTGCTAGCCCCAGCCGGCGCTCCCACGTGACGGTTGCGAACAGCCGGCAAGTTCCTCCAAGAGCGGAGGGCTGGCCCCAGCAGGATGAATGTCCTCCTCCTCCCCGCAGGGAGAGGCAGGCTTCTCCGGCGCCGGTTGACCACCCGACCCTGGGGGGGCCGGCTGGGCCCCCGCGAAGCACTCGGTGAGAATGACGCTCGTCACCGGATCGAGCGGCTGGCTCGGTCCCTGGCAGTGGAGGAGGAGGATACAGTCGGCCCGGCTTGCTTCGGCCCCCGCATCCGTGACGAGCCCTTCCCCAAAGGGTTCACGCTCCCTCGCGACACTCCCAAGTACACCGGCGCCGTGAAGCCGGAAGATTGGCTGACCGACTACGCCACAGCCGTCAGTATAGCGAATGGCAACAAGCGTGTTGCCGTGAAGTATGTTCCGCTCATGCTGTAGGGCACGGCCCGGACATGGCTGAACAGCCTCAAGGCCAACAGCATCAACAGCTAGTTGGACTTCAGCGACGTCTTCGTCCGCAACTTCAACAGCACCTACAAGCGGCCTCCCAAGCCTCGCCAGCTCTCCATGTGCATTCAGGGGCCGGACGAGTCCGCTCGCGACTACCTGACGCGTTGGGCCGAGTTGCACAACTCCTGCGAAGGGGTATACGAGGTGCAGCCCATCGAGTACTTCACCGCCGGGTGCCGAGAAGGCACCCTGCTCAAGCACAAGCTTCTGTGCGACGAGCCGGCTACCCTGGATGAGCTCCTGGTGGTGGCGGACAAGTACGCCACGGCCGACTCCTCCATGAAGTCGGAGATCCGGGTTGACGCGTCCGGGAAGGTGATCCCGCCGGCTTCTCCAGCACCGGCTGGTGACTCCAACCGGCGCCAACAGCTAAATGACAACAAGCGCAAGGCCCAGCAGCCGGCTTCCAACAGCCGGTAGGTGGCCACCGTCGAGGATCAGCAGCCGGCCGGGCAACCCGGCCCCAAGCGTCAGCGGGGCGGCAAGGGTGCCTGGCTGCCTGCCTTCTCCTTCGAGCAGGCCCTCGACGCCCCGTGCAAGTTCCACAGCGGCGCGAAGCCGTCCAACCATACGACCCGACAGTGCAGCTGGCTCACCCAAATCACCAAGGGTGAGGGCTTGCCGCCTCCTCCAGCCGGCCCGGCGGCTCCGGCTCCTCAGCAGCCGGCCCGCCCTGTCGGCATGCTCCAAGACGAGTTCCCCAACGAGAACGCCACTTACGTCGTCTTCACCAGTGAAGCCGACGACAAGCACAGTCGGCGTCAGCAACACCACGAGGTGAACGTTGTCATTCCAAAGGTCCCCCAATTCATGCACTGGTCCGAGACGCCCATCACCTGGAGCCGCGACGACCATCCGGCTGTGATGCCTTCGCCGGGTGCTCACGCCATGGTGCTGGACTCCACCTTCTCAACCGAGAGGCGGGCTTGCCACTTCTCCCGAGTCCTGGTAGACGGCGGCAGCAGCATCAACATCCTCTACTGCGACACCATGGAAAAGCTGGGTATCAAGGAGAAGCAACTCCAGCCCAGCCGGACCGTGTTCCATGGCATTGTCCCTGGGCTTTCCTGCTCTCCAATCGGCAAGATCAAGATCGACGACCTGTTCGGCGACAAGACCCACTTCCGCCACGAGCCCATCTGGTTCGAGGTGGTCGACTTGGACAGCCCCTACCACGCGCTCTTGGGCCGGCCTGCACTAGACAAATTCATGGTGGTTCCACATTACACGTACCTGAAGATGAAGATGCCGGGTCCCAAGGGCATCATCACCATTGTCGGCGACTACAAGAAGTCACTCACGTGCGCCGTGGCCAGCTCCTGGTTGGCTGAGTCCCTCGTCATCGCCGAAGAGAAGCGCCTCCTTGACCGGGTTGTGGCCATGGCCAGCGAGCAGCCGGCCATGCCATCTGACCCCAAGGAGGTTGAGGCCGAGGGCTCCTTCCTGCTAGCCAAGGAAATCAAGAAGATCATCTTGGACCCGGCGCACCCGGAGAAGTACGCTGTCGTGGGGGCTAACCTCGACAGCAAATAGGAAAGCGAGCTCGTAGACTTCCTCCGTGAGAATTGGGATATCTTTGCATGGTCCCCCAAGGACATGCCGGATGTTCCGAAGGATTTCGCCGAGCACAAGCTGCATGTACGGCCGGATGCTAAGCCAGTCAAGCAACCCCTCCGCCGCCTATCAGAAGAGAAGAGAAGAATCGTTGGTGAAGAAATCGCCCGGCTTCTGGCAGCCAGCTTCATCATGGAAGTGTTCTACCCAGACTGGCTTGCCAACCCAGTCCTCGTTTTGAAGAAAAACAACAAGTGGCGCATGTGTATCGACTACACAAGCCTCAACAAAGCCTACCCCAAGGATCCGTTTGCCTTGCCCCAGATTGATCAAGTGATCGACTCCACGGCCGGCTGTGAGCTTTTGTCCTTTTTGGACGCCTACTCCGGCTACCACCAGATCAAGCTGGACCCGGCCGATCGACTGAAGACCGCCTTCATCACCCCTTTCGGCGCCTTCTGCTACATCACCATGACGTTCGGCTTGAGGAATGCCGGTGCCACCTTTCAGTGCTGCATGCAGAAGTGCCTATTGAAGCAACTCGGCAGAAACACCCACGTCTATGTGGATGACATAGTGGTGAAAACGGAGAAGCGCGGTACCCTTTTGGAGGATTTCAAGGAGACCTTCGCCAACCTGCGCCGTTTTCAGATCAAGCTCAACCTGGAGAAGTGCGTCTTCGGAGTACCAGCCGGCCAGCTCCTTGGCTTCCTTGTTTCTGAGCGTGGGATAGAGTGCAACCCCGTAAAGATCAAGGCCATCGAGCGGATGAAGAGACCGACCCGACTGCAGGACATCCAGAAGTTCACAGGGTGCCTAGCATCTCTCAGCCGGTTCGTCAGCCGGCTGGGCGAGAAGGCCCTCCCTCTGTATCAGCTGATGAAGAAGACCACATGCTTCGAGTGGACCGACCAGGCGGACGAGGCGTTCCTCCAGCTCAAGCGGATGCTGTCCACGCCGCCTGTCCTGGCCGCTCCGGCTGCTAAAGAGCCCATGCTCCTCTACATCACTGCCACCAACCGGGTCGTTAGCACGGTGAATGTCGTCGAACGCCCAAAAGCCGACAAGGCACAGCCGGTCCAGAGGCCGGTCTACTACCTGAGCGAGGTGTTGTCCGCCTCCAAGCAGAACTACCCCCACTACCAGAAGATGTGCTACGGCGTGTACTTTGCCGCCAAGAAGCTGAAGTAGTACCTCCAGGAGCACACCATCACGGTCGTCTGTACCGCCCCCCTTGCCGAGATCATGGGTAACCGAGATGCCTCGGGCCGGGTGGCCAAGTGGGCCATCGAGCTGGCTCCCCACACCATCCTCTACCAGCCCCGCACCGCCATCAAGTCCCAAGCGCTGGTCGACTTCCTTGTCGACTAGGCCGAGACCCAGTACCTGCCGCCTGCGCCGGATTCCACACATTGGCGGATGCACTTCGACGGCACGAAGATGCGCACCGGTTTGGGAGCCGGCATCGTCCTCACCTCTCCCAAAGGCGACAAGCTGAAATACACACTGCAAATCCACTTCGCCGCCTCCAACAACGTGGCCGAGTACGAGGCACTCGTTCACGGGCTCCGACTAGCCAAGGAGATCGGCATCCACCGCATCTTGTGCTACGGCGACTCGGACCTTGTGGTCCAACAGTCCTCTGGCGACTGGGACGCCAAGGACGCCAACATGGCCAGCTAGTCCAGCAGATCGGCGGACACTTCGACGGGTGCGAGTTCATCCACGTGCCACGGGCCGATAACGACGCAGCCGATGCCCTGGCACGGATTGGCTCTACCTGGCAAGCCATACCAGCCGGCGTCTCCCTCGAGTGCCTGCGCAAGCCGTCTATCCAGCCTTCGCCAGAATCAGAATCCATCTTCGTGCCGGCTGACCCTAGAGCAGTCGGATCCAGCTCAAGGACTTCAGCAGCCGGCCCGGGGGCTGCAACACCTAAACCCGGCCCGGGAACTCCAGAACCCAGCCCGGGGACTGCTATAGTCGGCCCGGGGACTTCCGCGACGCAACAAGGAGCGACCGCCTCCAACCCGCCGCCTCCCAACCCGGCCACCCTGGCGCCGGTCGCCGTCATGACGGTGGTAGAAGCCCCGTCTTGGGGACAGCCCATCCTCAACTTTTTGGTGAGCCGCGAGCTCCCAGCCGACAAGGTGTTGGCCCGGCAAGTGCAACGCCGGGCGACTGCATACACGATCAGCAACAGAGAGCTCGTCAGGCGCAGCGTGACTGGTGTCTTCCAGTGCTGCGTCGAGACGGAGAAGGGCATAGCAATCCTCAGGGACATTCATCAACGCGAATGTGGCCACCATGCCGCCTCCAGAGCCCTCGTCGCCAAGGCTTTCCACCACAGTTTCTTCTGGCCGACTCCTCTGGACGATGCCAAGGAGTTGGTCTGGAAGTGCAAAGGGTGCCAGCGTTTCAGCACCAAGCAGCACCAGCCGGCCTCAGCCCTCAAGACCATTCCCATCACCTGGCTGTTTGCCGTATGGGGATTGGACATGGTGGGCCCATTCAAGACTGCACGCGGCAGCATGACCCATCTGCTGGTTGCCGTGGACAAGATCATGAAGTGGATTGAAGCGAAGCCGATCAAGAAGCTGAACGGCCCCACAACCGTTACATTCATCGCGGATATCACTGTTCGATATGGCATCCCGCACAGCATCATCACCGACAACGGCACGAACTTCGCCAAAGGCGCCTTGGCCCGTTTCTGAGCAACATAGGGCATCCGACTGGACCTCGCATCGGTTGCTCACCCGCAGTCAAACGGCCAGGTGGAGCGGGCAAACGGCCTAATTCTTTCTGGCATCAAGCTTCGGCTGGCCGAGCCGCTGGAGCGTTCGGCCGGCTGCTGGATCGAAGAGTTGTCGGCCATCCTTTGGAGTCTCTGGACCACACCAAACAGATCAACCGGCTTCACACCTTTCTTCCTCGTGTACGGGGCCGAGGCCGTCATCCCAACGAACATCGAGTTTGACTCGCCTCGTGTCACCCTGTACATGGAGGCGGAAGCAAAGGAGGCCCGTGAAGACGGCGTCGATTTGCTGGAAGAGGCCCGGCTGCTAGCACTCAATGGTTCGCCATCTACCAGCAGAGCCTGCGTCGCTACCACAACAAGAAGATCAAGCCGCGTGCTTTCCGCGAGGGCGACCTTGTGCTCCGGCTGATCCAGCGAACAGCCGGCCAGCACAAGCTCTCGGCCCCTTGGGAGGGGCCTTTCATCATCAGCAAGGCCCTGCGCAATGACTCCTACTACCTCATCGACGCACAGAAGCCCAGGGCACGCAAAAGGGACACAACCGGCCAGGAGTCGGAGCGCCCATGGAACGCGAACCTTCTCCGCCCGTTTTACAGTTGATGCAGTGTATGTACCACACTATCTTTTGTACTAAGTAAAGATAACAGGTACCCCGAGGCGCACTCACGGGCTACCTTTTTATCTATATGATAATCTTCGCCTATGTATGAGTATTCATTCTTTTCGCCCTGCCCGGGGGCTCGCCGACTTGGCCCAAGTTGGTACCATCTGAAGTCGGCTCAGTAGTGTGCCGACGCCAAAGCCCTCTCTTTGCCTCAGCCACAGCTCGCAGCCCGACTGTCCGGCTGGCAAGAGCTAAAGGCCGGAAACGCTGTCCACACGAAAAATGACTAAGGAAGAACGCCAGTTCAGGCCAAGCCGGCCTCTGGCCTACCCCCTCCGGCTGCTCAGCAGCCGGCCGACTTCTCGCTTGACTAGCCATGCTTTAAGCGGCTGAAGTAATTTGCCTACTCTAAACGGCCAAGTCCCTGACCCGGCCATAGACCGCAGCGCGGCTGTCCGGCTGGCAGGGCGGCAGCCAAAGGAACACGGCAAAAGAAAAAGCCAAAGAAAGCAAAGGCAAAATCGAGTCAGAACTCGGCGAGGCACACAAGCATGCGGGGAAAATAAATTCATTTACATTGCAAAAGGCCAGCGGCCAACATTCATCAAGGTTTAAAATACACCCCCAGTGGGTGGAACTGCGCATAACTAACTTGTTTTTGAGCACAAGACAGAAAAACTTAAGAGATAAGGGCCGCCTAGGCCGGAGGCACTGCGGGCTGCTCGGACAAGTCGGCGATGGCGGTGGCACCGGCTGGCGGGGCCTCCGGCTGGTTGGTCTCGGTCTGGTCGGTGGCTGAGGCCGGATCGGGCTGATTTCGGCTAGTCGCTCCATCATCTGGCGTGACGCCATCGCCTTCCTCGTACTCATCCTCCTCCGTGGCTTCGTCGCTGGAGGCGATCTCCTCCGCCGGGTCCTCCCCCTTGTCCGGGTTCAGCCCGAATCAGGACGGCGGCACCTCGGTGCCGTCTTCTGCCCGCTCCGGGATGAAGACGTTGCCGTCGGTGTACTCGGCGAGGGCCGACACACGAATGGCGATCTCCTCACGCTCTGTGTCGGAGTAAATGACCACGGGTAGCCTCATCAGTCCCCCGTGGTATTTCAAGACATCGGGGCTAGCTGCGCCCCTCACACCGTCCGGGAGCACGACCGCCTTCTTGGGCCGGCTGGTCCAAGAGGCCGGCTGCTATAAGGCGGCAGGGCCATGGAAGGCGGCCGCGAGGGAGCCGACTCCTGGCAGACGGCCCCTCGTCCCCTCGAAGTCAGCACCACATCACCACGACAAGACAAGGCATAGCTGCAGTGCAGCCTGCCACCCCCAAATCCAGGATGGGACGTGGCCGCAGAGCTGTGCATTGGGCGGACACCCCCCCCCACCCAGTGCGGCACTATTGCCGCACAGTCTGTGATGTCATTAGCTCCAGAGGGAGCCACGCTCCCGCGACGGGCGGTCGGTACGGCCCGCAGGCGGCGGGCCCTACTTGTCTGTGAGCCACCAGAAGGCGGCAACAAGGGAGGACCGGCTCCTAGCAGGCGGCCCTCCTCCCCCTTGGAGTCTGTGCACCATTAACCAGATGAGACGGGGTATGGCTACAGCGATACCCGTCAGGCGGCGGGACTGTAGCCATATTCCCCTCGATCAAGCCTTCGTCATCGAGGGCGAGGCTACAGCATAAAGCAGTCAACGTGGCCCACCAAGCGGCGGGCCCCAGCGGTCGGCGGAGAAGCCGGCAGCCAGAGACGCTGACGGCCGGGTCCTACACCCGGCCAGATTACCATTGTACCCCTGGGGGTAGGCCTATATAAACCCCCCAAGCTCACCCATGCAAAGGGGTTGGGGGTTCGGTCGTTTCAGCACCCACGCCATACACACACACATGTAGAGTGAGGAGTAGAGCTAGCCTTGCCCTTCTTCCTCCTCTAGCCGAAACAGCTCAAGGAGCAAGCTTGTAGCTACCTTGTCGATCATAGTCATCATGCGGAGACCCCGCAGAGCAGGACTAGGGGTGTTATCTCCGAGGAGAGCCTCGAACCTGGGTAAGATTCACAGGCGTATGCGGTCTCGCTCACTCCCGCTTCTAGAGCCCGGCGACGTACTCTTGTCCCCATCCATGATAAGCCACCCCCTGGCATATGTCGCACGATATCCCTGACATTTGGTGCCCACCGTGGGGCAAGGTGCACCGTCGTCCGGAAACATGTTCTGGACGGGAACCCTCTTCCTTCCTGGCGAGCGCAGCCAGCCTGGCATGCCCGACGGCGTTTGCGCCGGCACGCTGCGCGGCTTGGAGGCCGCCTGCGCCATGAGCTGCCTCGCTGACCTCATCGGCGGGATCCGACTCTCCGACGAGCCCGCACCCAACGCTGGCGCAGCCAGCTCCGGGAGCTGCCTTGTCGACCCCCTCGGCAAGCTTCTCGTCACCAGCGAGCCGGCCTCCGACCTGGAGTCTGTTGGCTCCACCGATCCGCCCGTCGACATGGTCATCGACGCCGATGCCGCGCCTTCTGATGCCTTCCCCGGTGACGTAGTGATCTTCGACGACCCACTCCCTGCTTCCGACGGCTGCACCGGCACCAGCACCGTCGCCGTGGTGTTGGTTATCATCCACGATGGAGCCTCCGACGAGGCCGGTCGGGACCCGTTGCAGGCAGCAATGCGGGACCTGTCCACGCCCGTAGCGCTCGGTGCGAACAGCGAAACGCTGGAAGCATGCCGCGTCGCACTCCTCGATAGCGCCAACAAGTTGGCGGCCATGAGACGCCTCACCGAGGCCTACCAGCGCGAGATCGACCGCGCCGTCTATGGCACACCGGCTGCTGGCGAGCCCAGCCGTGCGGGCACAGTTCGGCAGCGCGGCGCGGCTATCGCCAGCATGCTGGGGGCCGACCGCCCAGTCTACGCCACACCAATGGAGAACTTACGCGTCGCCCAGGCGGCAGCGGACGAGCTGGACCGCCTGGAGGGCGACGAGTGTCGCTGCATGATGGAGCGCGCCAACAGCTCATCGACGCCGCCGCTGCACAGCAAGAGGCCGGCCGCCGCGTGGTGGAACCCGGCTTGCAGGCCGGGAACCTTCCTCCTCGCCGAGAGCACGGCGCGACCTCCCGGACACCGACAGGCGGCGCCCGTGACCGAGGAGACCAAGAGCCGGCTGTTAGCCGCAGCCACACACGCATCACCATCGAGCGCGACCAAGACGGCCGCCCATGAGCTATAGAACAGCGGGACGATCGTCCGCCTCCCCCACGCAGGGAGAGGCGCGCCTCCCCACCGCCCGTTGAGCACCTGACTCTCGGAGGCCGGCTGGGCCCCCGTGAAGGAGTCGGAGAAAGCGACACCCACTACCGGATTGACTGCTTGGCTCGATCCCTAGCGTTAGAAGAAGAAGATGCGATCGGCCCGCCTTGTTTCGGTCCCCGCATTCGCGACGAGCCCTTCCCCAAAGGGTTCTCGCTTCCTCGAGACACTCCCAAGTACAACGGTTCCGTGAAGCCGGAGGATTGGCTGGTTGACTACTCCACCGCTGTCAGCATAGCAAACGGCAACAAGCGCGTTGCCGTGAAGTACGTTCCGCTCATGCTTCAGGGCACGGCCCGGACATGGCTGAACAGCCTCAAGCCCTACAGCGTCAACAGATGGCTGGACTTTACCGAAGTTTTCATCTGCAACTTCACCAGCACCTACAAGCGGCCGCCCAAGCCCCGCCAGCTCTCCCTGTGCGTCCAAGGCCCAACCGAGTCCACCCGCGTGTACTTGACGCGGTGGGCCGAACTACGCAACTCCTGCGAAGGGGTGCATGAGGTGCAAGCCATAGAATAGTTCACTACCGGGTGCCGAGAGGGCACCTTACTCAAGCACCGACTCCTCTGCGACGAGCCGGCCACACTCGACGAGCTGCTAATCATAGCGGACAAGTACGCCACCGCCGACTCCTCCATGAAGTCGGAGCTCCGAGTGGACGCGTCTGGAAAGATGCTCCCTCCGGACCCTCACACGCCTGCTGGCGACTCCAGTCGGCGCCAGCAGTCGAACGATAACAAGCGCAAGGCCCAGCAGCCGGCTTCCACCAGCCGGCAGGTGGCAGCGGTTGAAGACCAACAGTCGGAGGGGTAGCCCGGCCCCAAGCGTCAAAAAGGTGGCAAGCCAGCTTGGTTGCCCGCTTTCTCCTTCGAGCAAACCCTTGACGCTCCCTGCAAGTTCCACAGTGGCGCGAAGCCATCCAACCACACCACCCGGAAGTGCCACTGGCTCACCCGCATTGCCAAAGGCGAAGGACTGCCCCCTTCGCCTGCTGGCCTGCCGGCTCCGCCCCCTCAGCAGCCGGCGGCCCGCCCCGTCGGCGCAATTCAAGATGAATTCCCCGAAGAACACGGAGCCTACGTCGTCTTCACCACTGTGGCCGACGACAGGCACAGCCGGCATCAGCAGCACCGCGAGGTGAACACGGTCGCTTCTGAGGTCCCAGAGTTCATGCACTGGTCCGAGAGGCCCGTCAGCTGGAGCCGCGCTGACCACCCAGAGGTGATGCCTTCTCCGGGTTCCTACGCCCTGGTGTTGGATGCCACCTTTTCAACAGAGCGGCGAGCCTGTCGTTTCTCCCGAGTTCTGATAGACGGCGGTAGCAGCATCAACATCCTCTACCGTGACACCCTGGAGAAGTTGTGCGTCAAGGAGAAGCACCTCCAGCCCAGCCGGACTGTCTTCCATGGCATTGTACCTGGCCTTTCCTGCTCTCCAATCGGCAAGATCAAGATAGATGTCCTCTTCGGAGACAAGGATCACTTCCGCCGCGAGCCAATCTGGTTTGAGGTGGTGGACCTGGAGAGCCCCTACCATGCGCTCCTTGGCCGGCTTGCTCTAGCCAAGTTCATGGCAGTGCCGCACTACGCCTACCTCAAGATGAAGATGCCGGGCACCAAGGGCATTATCATCGTAGCCGGCAACTACCAGAAGTCGGCCCTGTGTGCTGCTGCCAGCAGTCGGCTGGCCGAGTCCCTTGTCATCGCTGCAGAAAGGCGGCTCCTCGACCGGGTTGTGGCCATGGTCGGCAAGCAGCCAGACCTATCACCAGATCCCAAGGAGTCGGAGACACAAGGCTCTTTCCAGCCGGCCAAAGAAACCAAGAAGATTCCCTTGGACCCCGAGCACCCGGAGAGGTTCGCTGTCGTGGGGGCCCACCTCGACAATAAATAGGAAAGCGAGCTCGTCGATTTCCTCCGTGAGAATCGGGACATCTTCGCATGGTCTCCCAAGGACATGCCGGGTGTTCCGACGGATTTCGCCGAGCACAAGCTACATGTTAGATCAGATGCAAAACCAGTCAAGCAACCCCTCCACCGCCTGTCGGAGGAGAAAAGAAGAATTGTTGGTGAAGTGATCGCCCAGCTTTTGGCAGCCGGCTTCATCATGGAAGTGTTCTTTACAGAATGGCTTGCCAACCCAGTCCTTGTACTGAAAAAGAACAACAAGTGGCGCATGTGCATCGATTACACCAGCCTCAACAAAGCTTGCCCCAAGGATCCGTTTGCTCTGCCTCGGATAGACCAAGTGATTGACTCCACAGCCGGATGCGAGCTGTTGAGTTTTTTAGATGCCTACTCTGGCTACCACCAGATCAAGCTGAACCCGGCCGATCGGCTGAAGACCGCCTTCATCACACCATTTGGAGCCTTCTGCTACCTGACCATGACATTCGGCCTGAGAAATGCCGGTGCCATGTTTCAGCGTTGCATGCAGAAGTGCCTCCTCAAGCAACTCGGCAGAAATACCCACGTCTATGTAGACGACATTGTGGTGAAGACGGAGAAGCGTGGCACCCTCCTGGAGGATCTTAAGGAGACCTTCGATAACCTGCGCCATTTTCAAATCAAGCTAAACCCAGAAAAGTGTGTCTTCGGAGTCCCAGCCGGCCAGCTCCTCGGTTTCCTTGTCTTAGAATGCGGCATCGAGTGCAACCCCGTGAAGATCAAGGCCATTGAGCGGATGGAGAGGCCCACCCGGCTGCGAGACGTCCAGAAGTTCACCGGGTGCTTGGCATCCCTTAGCCATTTCATCAGTCGGCTGGGCAAGAAGGCTCTTCCCCTATACCAGCTAATGAAGAAAACCACTCACTTCGAGTGGAACGACAAGGCGGACGAGGCCTTCCTCCAGCTCAAGAAAATGCTGACTACGCCACCTGTCCTGGCAGCTCCGGCTGCTAAGGAGCCCATGTTCCTCTACATCGCCACCACCAGCCGGGTGGTCAGCACTGTCATTGTGGTCGAACGCCCGGAGGACGGCAAGGCACAGCCGGTCCAAAGGCCCGTCTAGTACCTGAGTGAAGTGTTGTCGGCCTCCAAGCAGAATTACCCCCACTACCAGAAGATGTGCTATGGCGTGTACTTTGCCGCCAAGAGGCTCAAGCAGTACTTTCAAGAGCACTCCATCACAGTCGTCTGCACTGCCCCACTCGCCGAGATCATGGGCAACAGAGATGCATCGGGCCGGGTGGCCAAGTGGGCCATCGAGCTAGCTCCCCACACCATCCTCTACCAGCCCCGCACCGCCATCAAGTCCCAAGCGCTGGCCGACTTCCTCGTCGACTGGGCCGAGACCCAGTACCTGCCGCCGGCGCCGGATTCTACCCATTGGCGGATGAACTTTGATGGCTCAAAGATGCGCACCGGTCTGGGAGCCGGCATCGTCCTCACCTCTCCCAAAGGCGACAAGCTCAAGTACACATTGCAAATCCACTTTGCCGCCTCCAACAACGTGGCCGAGTACGAGGCACTCGTCCATGGGCTCCGACTGGCCAAAGAGATTGGCATCCGCCGGATTCTATGCTACGGTGACTCAGACTTGGTAGTCCAGCAGTCGTCTGGCGACTGGGACGCCAAGGATACAAACATGGTGAGCTACCGCTTCCTCGTCCAGCAGATCAGTGGATACTTTGACGGGTGCGAGTTCCTTCATGTGCCACGAGCCGACAACGAGCAAGCTGATGCCCTGGCACGGATTGGCTCCACCCGCCAAGCGATACCAGTCGGCGTCTCCCTCCAATGCCTCCGCAAGCCGTCTATCAAGCCTTCACCGGAATCAGAGTCCATCTTCATGCCGGCTGCTCCCGAAGCAGTCGGATCCGACTCGTGGGCTGCAACAGCTGGCCCGGGGATGATGGCAGGCGGCTCGGGGCCTGCTGTAGTCACACCTGGCCCGGGAACTTCAGAACCCGGCCCGGGGACTGCGGTAGTCGGCCCGGGGACGATGGCAGGCGACTCGGGGACTGCAGCAGTCGCACCCGGCCCGGGGACTTCAGAACCCGGCCAGGGGGCTCAGCAGTCGGCCCGGGGACTTCAACGACACAACAAGCGGCGGCCGACTCCAACCCGCCTCCTCCCAACCCAACCGCCCTGGTCCCAGTGGCCATGATGACAGTGGTCGAAGCACCATCATGGGTGCAACCCATCCTCAACTTCCTGGTAAGCGGAGAGCTACCAACCGACGAGACCTTGGCCCGGCAAGTGCAACGCCGGGCAGCAGCATACACGATAGTCAACAGAGAGCTTGTCAGACGCAGCGTGACTGGGGTTTTCCAGCGCTGCGTTGAGCCAGAGAAAGGCAAGGCAATCCTCAGAGACATCCATCAAGGCGAATGCGGCCACCACGCGGCCTCCAGATCCCTCGTCACCAAAGCTTTCTGCCATGGATTCTTCTAGACGACTGCTTTGGACGACGCCAGGGACTTGGTCAAGAAGTGCAAAGGGTGCCAGAAATTCGGCTCCAAGCAACACCTGCCAGCTTCTGCACTCAAGACCATCCCCCTCAATTGGCCATTTGCCGTCTGGGGGCTGGACATGGTGGGCCCGTTCAAAACAGCACGCGGTGGCATGACCCATCTGCTGGTCGCCGTGGATAAATTCACCAAGTGGATTGAAGCAAAGCCAATTAGGAAGCTGAACGGTCCGACTGCGGTGACCTTCATCGCAGATATCACCGTCCGGTATGGCATACCATATAGCATCATCACCGACAATGGCACAAACTTTGCCAAAGGTGCCTTGGCCCGTTTCTGCGCGACGCAGGGCATCCGACTGGACTTAGCGTCCGTTGCCCATCCGTAGTCAAACGGCCAAGTCGAGCGAGCAAACGGCCTCATCTTGTCCGGCATCAAGCCCCAACTGGTCGAGCTGCTGGAGCGCTTGGCCGGCTGCTGGATCGAGGAGCTACCGGCCGTCCTCTGGAGTCTCCGGACCATGCCAAACAAATCGACCGGCTTCACCCCCTTCTTACTCGTGTACGGAGCCGAGGCCGTCATCCCAACTGACATCGAGTTTGACTCGCCTCGCGTCACCATGTACACGAAGGCGGAGGCAAAGGAGGCATGAGAAGATGGCGTCGACCTGCTGGAAGAGGGCCGGCTGCTGGCACTCAGCCGGTCCGCTATCTACTAGCAGGGCCTGCGCCGCTACCACAGCCGGAAGGTCAAGCCACGATCATTCCAAGAGGAGGACCTTGTGCTCCGGCTGATCCAGCAAACAGCCGGCCAGCACAAGCTCTCGGCCCCTTGGGAAGGACCCTTCATCATCAGCAAAGCCTTGGGCAATGACTCCTACTACCTCATCGACGCGCAGAAGCCCAGGGCACGCAAAAGGGACGATTCCGGCAAGGAAACAGAGCGCCCATGGAACGCAAACCTCCTCCGAAGATTTTACAGTTAATGCAGTATGTACCACGCTACCTTTCGTATTAAGAGCAAAGGCATAGGGTCCCTCGAGGAGCACTCGGGGGCGCCCCTTTTTATCTGTATGATAAGTTTATGCCTGAGAATGTGTTATTTCATTCCTTCGCCCGGCACCGGGTCCGACCAGTCGGCCCGGGGGCTCACCACCTTACCCTACGTTGGTGCCACCTGTGGTCGGACAAGTAGTGTGCCGACATCTAAGCCCTCTCTTGCCTTAAGCCACAGCTCGCAGAGTGACTGTCCGGCTGGCAAGAGCTAAAGGTAGGAAACAGTGTCCACACGAAAAATGACTAAGGAAAAAGCATCAACATAGGCCAAGCCGGCTCCTCGCCCCTCCATCTGGCTGCTGAGCAGCCGGCCGGCCGGCTTCTCACTTGACTTGCTATGTTCTAAATGGCCAAAGTACTTGTCTTCCTAAACGGCCAAATACCGGACCTAGCCATAGACCGCAGAGCGGCTGTCCGGCTGACAGGGCGGTAGCCAAAGAAAGGCAGCAAAGGAAAAAAGCTAAAAGAAAAGCAAGACAAAGTCAGAGCCCGGCAGAGCACAACTTGTGCGAATAAAGTTAATTTACATAGCAGAAGCTCTTAGCCAGCATTCAACAAAGTTTGAATACACCCCCAGTGGGTGGAATTGCGTGAGTTTAACATACTTGTTCAAAAGATTACAAGAACAGGAAAAGATAAGATGACGTGGCCATCTAGGCCAGGGAAGCAGCAGGCGGGTCCGACGGGTTGGCAGAGGCAGCGGCGCCGGATGGTGGAGCGGCCGACTGAAGGGTCTCGGCCTGATCGCCCCCGGCAGCAGTCGGTGCGGTAGCACGCGGCTCGTTGGTTGAGGCTTGGTCGGGCTGAGGCCGGCTGTCCGCTCCGTCGTCCGGTGCGTCATCTTCGCCGTCCTCGTCGTCTTCGTCCTCGCCCTCCCCGTTGGAGGCGATCTCTTCCGCCGAGTCCCCCGCATCCCCCGGGTTCAGCCCGAAGCAGCTGGGCGGCACCTCAGCGCCTTCCTCGTCCAGCTGGGGGAGGAAAACGGTGGTGTCGGCATACTCGGCGATTTCTGCCGCGCGTTGAGTAAGCGCAGGGCCCACCGCCGGCAGCTCTGGTTCGGCCTCCTGCCGGAAGGTGGCCAGCTGGGCCAGGTCCAGCCCAGGATACCACGCCTTGGCGAACTCCAAGGCCGTCCGCGCACCCGCCCGAGCCACGGTGCCCTTCCAAGCCTCGAAGCGGCCGACCGCTACCTCCAGCCAGTCGGCAGTCCGACTAGGGGTGCGTGGAATTTGAGCGTCGGGCCAAAAGTCGGCCAACACCTGAGCTCCGGCGTGCTGCAGGCGGCGAAGCATCCTGTGAGCCGGCTGCAGGCGCATCTTGACGGCCAGAAGCTGCTTGCCGAGATTCCAGGGCGCGTTGGGCGCAATGTCCGCGCCCGTCTTCCTCCGCATGTCATGGCGCGCCTCGATGGCCTGGCTGACAGCAACGGAGTGACCGGGAAAGTATTCTGCACAAGAAGAAGATCAAAGATTAGAAGCCAGAAGCCGACTCCTACAGCAGTCGGCGGCTGCTCAAAAGAAGAAGTAACTTACCATCGATCATGTCCTCGATCTCGCCGTAGTCGTCGGTTAGGAGTCTCTCCTTCTCGGCCCAGTTCGAGCGTTGAGTCTCGAACTCGGCCTTGAGGGAGTCTTCCTCCTCCTTCAGCTTCCGGAGCTCCGCCTTGTGCCGCTCCGCCTGGTCCGCCAGCTCCTTGGCCAGGCGGTCGCATTCCTGGGCCGCCTGGCTGCGCTCCTGCTCCTTGGTGTGGAGCGCGGACTCGGCCTCGCCTAGGCGCTGCTACAGATCTGCAGCGGCCTCTGCCAAAACAAAGAAAAAAGAAAACCATCAACACCAATGAAAAGTAGTTGCCGGGAGATCTGGCCCGACTGCTCAGCTGTCGGCCCGAATCTCGGGGACTACACCCAGTGGGTGCACTGACGCGCCCCCGCAAGGAAGAAGACCAAGTACTTACTTCGGCTCTCCGTCAGATCGGCGGTCCGCTTGGTCAGCTCCTAGAGCTGAGAGTTATAGGCGGCCGAGCGGATGTTGTGGTAATCCTGCAACAGAGACAACAGAAGAAGGTAACGAGTAAGTACTCGGAGCTCGACTTGAAGTTTCGAGCCGCCTGCTGAGCAGCCGGCCCGGAACTCGGGGGCTACACCCAGTGGGTGCGCTGGCGCGCCCCCACGGAAGATTACAAAGAAACGAAAACAAGAAACGTACCCGAACGGCCGCCCGCGTCGCCAGGAACTCCTGCGTGTACTGCTGGAGAGCGGTGCCTTGGGTGTTGAATCGGGCCAGGACTTCCTGCGAGGCCGCGTTCAAAACACCCGTACCTCCCCCAGACGTCCAACCCGGTGGGGCGGCACTGGTAGCCTCGGCGTCGTGGGCCGACGAGCTAGCGGCTCCGACCTCCAACGGCCGCAGTGCTGAGGCCGCCCTCCCCGCTCGCCGATGCACCGGGATACGAGTGGCCGGAGTCGGACCCACCACCAACTCACCGCTGGCTGGCGGCACCAGCGACGTGTCGGGATGACTGCCCTGGGCGTCGGCAGCTGGCGTGCGCGGGGGCACCTCCGACTCCGGGATAACAGGATCCCCTCCCCTCTCTTGGATCGGCTGGTCATTGCCGGCCCCTCTAGTCGGAGCCTGGACCTCCAGCACCACAGGCTCTGCAGATTGCGGACCGGTGGACTCCGGAGCCCGGCTGCGGGACGCCTCCTCCGCCTGCACCTTGGCGACCGCGTTCGCCTGCTGCTTGGACGCAACGTCGGCTTGTGCCTTGGCCGCCGCGTCGGCCTCCGCCTTCTCCCGGGCCGCGACTTCTCGCTCCTCTCGCGCCTCCCGCGAATTCTTCTCCGTCGCCTCCTGGAGGGCGGCGAGCGGGTCCACATGGTGGGGGCCCGCGACGTCGTATGCCGCCCTGATCACCGAGCCGGACGGGGCTCGCGACAAGGAAAGTGGGGCGCTGCACACCAAGGGAGGAAGAGAATAAAAAGATCGCAAAGATAGAAGAAAAGCAAACAGAAAGCAAGATGCAAGAAAGGGCAAGGCACTTACGCGGACACCAGCGGGAGCCGCTTTGGGGCTTTTTGGAAGAGGGCCGCCTTCATAGTAGCCTCTTGCCGCTTGGTCGCGGCGGTCGAGGTCTTGGCCTTCTTGGGCCGGCTGCCGAACAACCCGGCGTCGGCCCGGCGCTTCGGCGCGCCAGCTGCTGCAGTCGGCGCGGCCGAGGAGCTGGCGCCCGCCCTGTCGACACCATGGGCACGGCGCGGCTCTTCGTCCTCCTCGTCATCGTCCGGCCAATCCCCAAGGCCGCCTCCTAAGGAGCCGCCTGCTCCCTCGCCGCCACCACCGGTGGCGTCATCCTCCTCTTGCGCGGCCGCCCCCAAGTCAGGGTCGTCCACGTCACTCACCGACCGGTCCGCCATGTACTGGTGACCCGGGGCCGGCTTGTCAGTGGCCGTCTGGCCCGGGAAGCGCTGCGTCAAGGCCGACTGGTCAGGCGAAAAGAAAGAACCCAGACGAACAAAGGAAAAAAGAATAAGGAGACGTACCGGAGGCGGCGGGTTGGCCCGGCTGTACGGCGGCTTGCCGAACTGCCACTCCGTCTCCGACAGCTTGCAGTCGAAGAAGAAGTTCACCATGTGGACCACCTCCACGTCCGGCATCACCTTGGTGGACAGTCGGCACGGGTCCCGGCGCCCACTCATGACGCTGATCAGGTGGGGCCGGTCTTGGAGGGGTAGCACTCGGCGCTTCACTAACGCGGCCAGCAGATCCGAGGCCTGGAGGCCCTCCGACGCCGTCATCTCCTGGAGCCGGAGGAGCGTGGTGGAGCACGTGGCCGACAGGGTCTTCGGCCGGAACTTCCAGTTGGTGCGAGGCCCAACAGGCGGGCCGGCTGCGTAGGCCGGCAGGTTGACGTAGTCCCGCGTCGAGTGGATATTCTCGACGTAGAAATACGACTCCTGCCACAGTTTGGCCGACTGCAGCAGGGCAAGAGCTGGGAAGCGGACCCCAGATCATGTGCGCCGCACCGCGACGCAGGCTCCGCACTGGGCCGCCTCGTTCTTGGCGGCGGTGCCGAGCTTGAGGTAGAAGAGTTCTCCCCACAGCTCGAGTGTGGGGAGCGTGCCGAGGTAGCCCTCGCACAGGGTGACGAAGGCGGAGAGCAGCACCACCGTATTCGGAGTGAGGTGGTGGGGCTGCACTCCGTAGAAATCCAAGAAAGAGCGAAGGAATCCGCTCGCCGGAAGGCCGAAGCCACGGAGGAAATGCGACCGGAAGATGACGCGCTCGCCGCCTTCCGGCGCCGGCGAGATCTCCCTTTCGGGGGGGACACGCACCTTGACGTTTGATGCATGGGGGAGCCGCCGCATTTGGCGGAGGAAATCCAAATGCCCATCGTGGACATTGGAGCCGTCCCAGGCGCCCGCACGGCCACTTTGCACCATGGGCTTAGTGCTCGGCGGCGGCGCAGGGTGGCTGTGGCGCAAGGAGGTCCGGCAACGGCGGGCTGCAGCCGCACTCCGGCGAGAGGAGAGGCCGTGGCAACAGCAAGAAGAAGACGAAGGAGAAAAGCAAAGAGGAGGGAGAGGAGGGCGCGCGCGCGTCCTGCCTCCCCCCTCCCCCCTACTTATAGCCCTCTGGCAGCGAAGCCGAGGGGGCGAGACGTGGGGGGGCGCGGGATTAATTGCGCCCACTCCCCCCACGACCCCGCAGTTACCGCGCTGTAACTGCGTGCATTTACCGCACCTAGAAAGCACAACCGTCTGCCTCGGCCGCAGCGGATCCGCACACGCGCCGAGGCCCTGTAGTGGCGGGCCCAGGCCTGCGGCGACGTCTCGTCACGCACGCGGGCTGGCAGGCCGGCCTGGCCTGCTGGCGCCGCGTGGTGAGCGAGCAACGGGCGGCAAGCTATCGTCCGGCTAGCACTCTACCCGGCCTCCGCACGACGATTCGAATTCGCGGGGCGGCCGGCCTAGCCTTGGCCGGCTCCTGGCAACCGGCCTCTCAAGAAGACGGACGAAGCCCAACTACCAGACCACTCAGAGTAGGAAGCTGTTGAGGCTCCTTGTTTTTTCAGCCGCGGTGCCTCACCAGCTTCGGGAACTACTGTCGGAGTAAATGACCACGGGTAGCCTCATCAGTCCCCCGTGGTATTTCAAGACATCGGGGCTAGCTGCGCCCCTCACACCGTCCGGGAGCACGACCGCCTTCTTGGGCCGGCTGGTCCAAGAGGCCGGCTGGTCCAAGAGGCCGGCTGGTCCAAGAGGCCGGCTGCTATAAGGCGGCAGGGCCATGGAAGGCAGCCGCGAGGGAGCCGACTCCTGGCAGACGGCTCCTCGTCCCCTCGAAGTCAGCACCACATCACCACGACAAGACAAGGCATAGCTGCAGTGCAGCCTGCCACCCCCGAATCCAGGATGGGACATGGTTGTAGAGCTATGCATTGGGCGGACACCCCCCCGCCCAGCGCGGCACTATTGCCGCACAGTCTGTGATGTCATTAGCGCCAGAGGGAGCCACGCTCCCGCGACAGGCGGTCGGTACGGCCCGCAGGCGGCGGGCCCTACTTGTCTGCGAGCCACGAGAAGGCGGCAAACCTCCAGCAGGCGGCAACAAGGGAGGACCGACTCCTAGCAGGCGGCCCTCCTACCCCTTGGAGTCTATGCACCATTAACCAGATGAGACGGGGTATGGCTACAGCGAGTACCCGTCAGGCGGCGGGACTGTAGCCATGTTCCCCTCGATCAAGCCTTCGTCATCGAGGGCAAGGCTACAGCATAAAGGAGTCAATGTGGCCCACCAGGCAGCGGGCCCCAGCGGTTGGCGGAGAAGCCGGCAGCCAGAGACGCTGACGGCCGGGTCCTACACCCGGCTGGATTACCATTGTACCCCTGGGGGGTAGGCCTATATAAACCTCCCAGGCTCACCCATGCAAAGGGGTTGGGGGTTCGGTCGTTTCAGCACCCACGCCATACACACACACGTAGAGTGAGGAGTAGAGCTAGCCTTGCCCTTCTTCCTCCTCTAGCCGAAACAGCTCAAGGAGCAAGCTTGTAGCTACCTTGTCGATCATAGTCATCATGCGGAGACCCCGCAGAGCAGGACTAGGGGTGTTATCTCCGAGGAGAGCCCCGAACCTGGGTAAGATTCGCAGGCGTATGCGGTCTCGCTCACTCCCGCTTCTAGAGCCCGGCGACGTACTCTTGTCCCCATCCATGATAAGCCACCTCTTGGCATATGTCGCACGATATCCCCGACACTCCGCCTCCAGCTCCGGCGCCGCCTCCTGGAGGAAGGTGGCCAGCTGCGCCAGGCTCACGCCCCGGTACCATGGCTTCATGAACTCCAGCGCCACCTTGGCGCCGGCCCGTGCCGCGGTGCCCTTGCAGGCGTCGAGCCGCTCCCCCGCCACCTCCAACCAGTCAGCGGTCTGGCTAGGAGTCCGGGGGACCGGCACACCCGGCCAGAGCCCTTCCAAGACCTGCGACCCGGCGCGCTGAAACCGGCGGAGCAGGCGGCGCACCGGCTCAAGACGCAGCCGAACAGCCAGGAACTGTTCGCCCAAGTACCGGGGCCGGTCCGGCGCAATCTCCATGCCCACACTCCTCCGCTGGTCGCGTCGTGCCTCAATCGCCTGGCCGATGGCACCAGAGCGATCCAGGAAGTACTCTGTCCAAAAGAAGACAAAAGAATTAGAAGCCGGCTGACCACGGTAGCCGGCGACTAACCAATCAAGGAAGAAAGAAGATCTACCTTCGAGCAGATCCTCAATCACCGAGTAGCCCTCCGACAGGTACTTCTCCTTTTCGGCCCAGCCCGAGCGCTGGGACTCGAACTCAGCCTTGAGGCGCTCCTCCTCCTCCTTCAGCTGCCGAACCTGCTCCGCGTGCCGGGCCTCCTGGTCAGCCAGCTCCTTCTCGAGCCGGTTACGCTCTGCGGCCGCCTGGCTGCGCTGCAGCTCCTTGGCCTGAAGCTGGCCCTCGAGCTCATGCACAAGGTCCCGCAGATGGGCGGCGGCCTCTGCAAAGGCAAAGAAGAATCATCAGCAAATAGCATCAACAAAGACAAGAAGTCGTCGGGAAGATCCGGTTGGCGAGCGTCTCGGGGGCTACACCCAGTGGGTGCGCTTGCGCGCCCTCACTGAAAGCCGGCCTACGTACCTCAGCTCTTCTTCAACTCGGCGGTTCGGTTGGCGAGTGTCTGGTTTTGGGAGTTGAAGGCGGCCGCATGCAGGTTGTGGTAGTCCTGCGGCAAGCACGACATCTCAGCATTCGGAAACACACCTTAAAGTTCCAACCCGCCCGCTCAGCAGCTGGCTTGGAACACGGGGGCTACACCCAGTGGGTACGCTGGCACGCCCCCACTGAAGATCGCAAAAACAAAAAGCAAGGTCAAGAGCATACCCGGACAAACGTCTGCATCGCCACCATCTTGCTCCTCGCCTTCAGGAGGGTGGCGCCGTGGGCGGAGAACTTGTCCAGGACGTCCTGCACCATGAGGTCCAGGGCGACCGGACCGGCCCCTGGCGCCCAACCAGGCGGAGCGGAACTCGTGGCCTCGATGTCGGCTCCCTGCGAGCTCGCGGCCCCAAGTTCTACCGGCCTCGGCGCGGAAGCCGCCTGCGCCGGGCGCAGGCGCGCGGGGGTGCATGTCGTCATGGCCTGGCTCGTCGCTAACCCGGTGCCGGCCAGTGGCATCTCCGGCCCTCCGGGGTGGCCGTCACCCCGCTCGCCAGCGCCCAGCGCGCGCTGAGTCACCTCCGCATCCGGGATGACGGAGTCAGCAACCTCCAGCTCCGGCGCCGTCTGGTCGGCTCCAGCTGCCCTAGTCGGCACCTGGGCCTCCACCACCGGCACCTCCGGCTGCTCAAGATTCGCAGCCTCCGGGATCCCGCTGCCAGCCGGATCCTCCGTGGCCTTGGCGTTGGCCTCCGCCTACGCTGCGGCTTGGGCCTCCGCCTACACAGACGCGGCAGCCTGCGCATCAGCGTCCGCCCGTGCCGCGGCAGCTTCCCGCTCCTCCTGCACCTCCCGCATGTTCCTTTCCATCGCCTCCCGAAGGGCAGCGACCGGGTCCACGCGCCGGGCCTCCTCAGAGCCGCCTGCCAACCCGATTAGCGAGGCGGATGGAGCCCGTGATATGGAGATAGCGGGCCTGCTCAGCAAAGCAAGTAGAGATGAGAAGTCTGCGAGAAAGAAAAGCAACCAAGGCGGTGCGCTTAACGCACTTACCTAGACACCATTGGGCGATCCTTTGGGGCCCTTCGGGTGGCGGCCACCTTCGCGGCTTCCTGCCGCTTTGTCGCGGCCGCTTGCTTGGCCTTCTTGGGCGGCCAGCTGCCAAACAGCCCCTCGCCGCGACGTTTAGCCGCGCCGGGTGCACCAATCGGCGCTCCGCTTGGCGGCCGCGCCGTCGAAGGGACGCCGCCTGCCCCCTCGATGCCTTCGGGGCGGCGTTGCCCCCCTTTGTCCTCATCGTCATCCGGCCAGGACCGGACGTCACCATCTCCTCCTGCGCCGCCTCCCCCTACGCCACCTCCTGCGGCTCCGCCTCCGCCTGCGCCGCCTCCCGCGACTCCGCCGCCTCCTGCAGCTCCGCCTCCTCCGTCGCCGCCTTCCCCGGTGGCGTCGTCCTTGCCTCCGTCTTCCAACGCGGCCGCTCCTAGCTCGGGGTCGCCCACGTCGCTCTCCTCGCGGTCCAGAATTCATTGATGGCTCGCAGCCGGTGCGCCGGTTGCTACCTGACCAGGGAAGCGCTACCCCGCATCCGGGTGGTCAGGTCGGATGAAGAGCACTGCATAAGCAAAGAATGGGGACCAGATACTAACCGGCGGTGGCGGGTTGGCGCGACTGTACGGCTTCTTGCCGAATTGCCGGTTGGCCTCGCTGAGCTTGCTGTCGGAGAAGTAGTTGACATGGCGGACCACCTCCACCATCGGCAGCTCCTTCGTGGACATCCGGCATGGGGTCCCGGCGGCCGCTCATATCGCAGATCAGGTGCGGCCAGGCTTGGAGGGGCGAAACCCGGTGGTAGACGAAGGCGGCTAGCAAGTCCGCCGGCTTGAGGCCCTCCGAGTCCGTCATCTCCTGAAGCCGGACAAGGACGTTGGTGATGGAAGCCGGCACCGGTTTGGGTTGTTGCCCCCAGTTGTTCCGCGGCTCGCCAGGCGGGCCGATCGCGAAGGCCGGCAGGTTGATGTAGTCGAGAGTCGGGTGGAGGTTGCGGATGTAGAAGTACGACTTCTGCCACAGCTTTGCCGACTCCAGCAAAGCGATGGAAGGAAAGCGGGTCCCGGAGCCGGTGCGCCGCACGGCGACGCAGGATCCGCACTGGGCCGGCTCGCCCTTGGCCTGGGTACCCAACTTCAGGTAGAAGAACCTGCCCCACAGCTCGAGCATGGGCAAGACGCCGAGGTAGCCTTCGCAGAAGGTCACGAAGGCGGAGAGAAGCACCACCGTGTTGGGAGTGAGGTGATGAGGTTGAATACGGTAGAAGTTGAGGAAGGAGCGGAGGAAGCTGCTCGCAGGCAAATCGAATCCACTGAGGAAATGGCTCCGGAAGACGATGAACTGGCTGACCCTCGGTGCCGGCGAGATATTCCTCTCATTGGGGATCCACGTCCCCATGACCGCCTCGACAGGAAGCCTCCGCGTCACGCGGAGGAACTCAATGTGGCCCTCATGGACATTGGAGCCATCCCACTCGCCTAGCACCATGGCTTGCGGTGGCCTAGCGGCGGCGCGGCGAGGCTGCGGCGGCGCTTCGGCAGCGTTCGGCGCGGCGGCGCAGCGGCAGCGAGGAAGCAAAGGGGCGAGGGAGAAGAAGAAGAGAGTGGAGGGAAGCGCATGCGTCTGGCCGCCCCCCTCCCGCCTACTTATACGGCCGAAACGGCGAGGCCGAGCCGACGCTTCGTGGGGGGGGGGCGTGGGATTAACTGCGCCCACGTCCCGCACGCCACCGCAAATCCCGCGCCTTAATGGCGCGCAATTATTTCTCCCCGGAAGGGCAACCATCTGCCTCGGCCGCAGCGGATTCGCGCGCGCGCCGAGGCTATGTAGTGGTGGGCCCGGGCCTGTGGCGGCGTCCCATCGCGCGCGTGGGCTGGTAGGCCGTCCTGGCCTGCTGGCGGCGCGTGGCGTGCGTACAACGGCGGCAGGCACCCCACCCGGTGGCATACCACCCGGCGCCCGCCACAACGATTCAAACTCACCAAGCGGCTGGCTTCGCCTCTGTCGGCTTCTGGCACGCGGTCGAAGCAAAGACGCAGGATCTCTCGGAGGAGGAAACTGCTGAGGCACTCCGACGTTGGGCCGTGGCACCTTACCAGCTTCGAGGACTACTACCGGGGGGATGGACCCCGGGTAGCCTCATCCGGACCTAATAACTTTTCAAGACATCGGGGCTGGGAAGCCCCTCATGCCGGCTTCCAGAAGATGGCGCACCCATAGGAGGCAGCTTTTGGGGGCGGGCCGGCTTCCATCATCCGGCCCCTCCTTCCCCCTCAGAGTCCGCACTCACCTACTACGACGTCACGGGGCGTGGCGACAGTGGCACCTGCTCCCCCGAATCCCGGAGGAGCGTGGCTACAGTATGAGCTGACCCGACGGCTACCTACCTGCCTGGCGCAGGACTGTAGCCATGCGACTCATGACGCAGCCCTCGTCAGCAAGGACCATGCTGCGGTAGAGGGCAATCGGTGTGGCCCACAGACTTCCAAAAGATGGTGCATCCCTCGAAGGCGGCCTCGAGGGCGGGCCGGCTTCCAGCATCCGGCCCCTCCTCCCCCTCGGAGTCTGCGCTCACCCACTATGACAAGACGGAGCGTGGCTATAGTGTGCGCTGACCAAGCGGCCACCTACCCGCCTGACGCAGGACTGTAGCCATACGACTCGTGACGCGGCCTCCGTCATGAAGGACAGAGCTACAGCAAAGAGCAATCAGCGTGGCCCGCAGGCGGCGGGCCCTACCTGTCGGCCGGATTCTCGGCAGCCGGCGAGGCCCTCCAGAGGCGGGCCCCAGTAGCCGGCGGAGAACCCGACGACCTTAGACACTGACATCCGGGTCCTACACCTGGCCGTATTATCATTGTACCCCTGGGGGGTTGGCCTATAAAACCCCCCAGGGTTCACCCATGCAAAGGGTTCAGCCTCCATTTTCCACACACACCATAGCTAGGAGAAGAGAGGTAGCTCTACCCTTCTTCTTCCTCTAGCAACACAGCTCAAGGAGCAACCTTGTACACTCTCTGATCATAGTCATCATGCAGAGACCCCGCAGAGCAGGACTAGGGGTGTTATCTCTCCGGAGAGCCCCGAACATGGGTATGTCTCGTGTGCGATCGAGCTCGTGCTCACTCCTGCTTCCAGGGCCCGACGACGTCCTCTTGGCTCCACCCATGATAAGCCACCCCCTGGCATCTGACGTGAGATTACCACGAGACCCCTAAGTTTAAACTACTTTCAGCTCCAATTAATTTGCCCTGCCTTACTGTCATTTATTCAGAATTTTTTACTGGTTTGCTGATGTACAAAGTGTTGATCCAGTTCTTTTCATTTGATTAGAACATGCACACACCATGATGGTCACTGAGAAATCTGACATACAGTTATGGCGTTGTGCTGTTGGAGCTGCTAACAGATCGTGCACCTGCGCAACCAATATAACTGGGAGGTGATCTGGTAACATGGGCCAAATTTTACATGAGGGACAGTTCTCTAGGCCCATGGGTCCTCAAAAGTAATCTAGATTTGGAAGATAAAGCCGCCGTCGATCATATGATTGAGGTCTTGAAAATTGCTCTGCTAGGTAATAACATGTCTCATATGAGAGACTGCTGATGTGGCATGTTGTACTTGTGTTAAGCGAGTTGAAAGATAGGGCCTGGGCGAGCTCCACATCCTCGTCTGCTTCTGATCATTCTTCCAAGAAGGATAGCTCATGATGTATATTTATGTAAGTTCAGTTAGTGAAGGCTATTGTATCATCAGAAGTCGTTGTATTGAATAATATTGTTGGCCCAAACACCTTTCATAAACATGCTTGCACATTCTTCACTTTGCATTAACTGATGGATGGACATCATATGTCACGGATAGTATCCATACAGTACAACTGAACTGCCTTCTTTCAGCACATAAAAGCTTATGTTGGTGCAATATCTGCCTACCTTGTGTTTTGGAGATTCTTGACAGAAACAGGTATGGACTAACTTGTTTGCTAGTGCATACAGAGAGAAAAAGTCCATACACAACCGAAGAATATGATGTCTCTGGTGCCGAGTTCGAGGAACTTCACCAAAGCACATCTACGTTGCAGAGAAGAATGAGCTATAGTTGTTGAAGTGATAGAATCGAGAAGATTGATGAGAAGAAATCAACCCCTCGAAAGTTTACTGCTGAAGCGAAGCTTTTGTTTCGGTACTGTCGTCCGAAGAAATTGACTGCAGTGATGGAAGTCGAAGACTATGTGAAGATGTAGCATTCATTTATTTTTTCTTCTTTCATTCTTTTGAGTCATAGGACCTCCGTACTATTAAGAGGGGTATAGGTTCTCGATGCTTAGATCCGCTGTGATGCTTAGCCAAAACCTATGAAAGTTGCGAGAGAAATCTTTTTGATCCCCGAGCAAATACTTGCCAGCAAGAGACCTTGATCTTCTTTGCTGTGAGAGATTTGCCTCGGACCGAGGAGTTAGCATTTCTTGCTCCGCAAGAAATGTTACCGTTGTGCTCAAATTCGACCATTGGAATCGTGTCGTTCAGCCATTGGCTGAGCCTGATGTCTAATTTGGTCATTTCACATCAGGGAAGGCTGCGGCTATAAATAGCCACCCTGCTCCAACGTTGTCCCTTGGCTGCTCCGCTTGAGATTTCTGAGAAGATTGATTTGAGCAACCCCTCTCCGAGTGATTGGAGTTTAAGATCCACCGACAGAAAAACCAAGAGCCCAAACTTAGACGGTGGTTTAGCATCACAGTAGTTCTGAGTGAGAGTCTTGTACCTATTACTCTCGAGAGCTGCGCACTCTCTAGACAGATAGGTTTCGGCTTCGAGTGGTGAAGAGTTGTTGTCTTCACCGAGCCTGATCTTCAGCAACCAAGAGTGATTGTGATTCGCGAAGGTCGATCGAAGGTTTGGAGATCGCCGACAAGGATCTACCATGAGTGAAATCAACCTGAGTATGATCAGCTCTGCGTTGATAGAGAATAGGGTGAAGAGAGTTTATCTTCCGTGTTAAGTCACAACCCCTCCAACCAGACGTAGCCCTTTGGCAGAAGGGTGAACTGGTCTACCAAATCTCCTGTCGCCATCGAGCACTGGTTCTATTCTTCTTCACTGCAAAACTTTCGACAGTTATTATGTGTGCTCTGTGATGTCTATTATATGATCTGATACTCTCTGTTGTATTCCCTTCAAACTTATCCCTCACAGAGCTCTGTATCTTTCGTAGGCTGAGTTATTGTTCGTTATATCTTTTCTGCCATAGCTCTGTACCTATTTTGCATCATGATCATAGTTCTATTGGCATGCTGCATCACCATTATCATCGTTAAGCCTGTCGTAGCTTATGCTCGTATCATTATTGCATCATACCTTGAAGGTTTCGTTCCTTAGTAGCAAGCTTTCATTGCATTCCTATCTACTGATCTTGATTTCCGCTGCTGTGTTTGGGATAAATTCAAAAGATTCGAAAGAATTTTTGAATCTCCCATTCACCCCCCTCTGGTCGATATACTCTCGGTCCTAACAATTGGTATTAGAGCAGGTACTCCCTGTCTCTGTTTATTAAAGGTCTAACGTCCTTGGAGTTTTGAGTATGTCGCTTGCAGGTAGATCCTCGCACTCTGAAAGGTTTCCCATCTTCGATGGAAATGATTATCTATACTGGAAGGAACGAATGAGAATCAGAATTCAAGCTGTCAACTATGATCTGTGGCAGATTGTGGAAAATGGCTACACCATTCAGCAACAAAATGATCTGACTTCCGATGAGAAAGCAAATCTGTAGTTGGATGCTCAAGCAAAAGATATCATTTGTGGTAGTCTATCAAAAGACATTTTCCTTCACTTCCATAGGCTCAATACTGCAAAGCAAATTTGGGATGCTCTCAACAGTGCCCATGAAGAGTTTGTCACCCGATCAGATCCTCAGACTAAAATGCTTCACGCTATGTTTACTGGATTCAGAAACCTTCGTAAAGAAAATGTCATGGAACTCACCGATCGATTGGCAAACATTGTCGAAAGATTACACTAGCGAGGAATAACTGACATCACCAATAGAGACGTGGTTAACAAGCTTATGAGCTCTCTTGATGAATCCTTTGACTCCATTGTGTCTGTGATCAAGCAAAGGCCTGGCTATGAAGAGCTTCACTATGTTGAGGTTATGACACTGCTGACTTTACATGAAGAAAAGATGGAGCTGGAAAATGCCAATCAAGAATCTTCTTCAGAAAGTGAAGGATAAATTCTCTCACACTATGGCAGTTCTAAAGAAGAAGAAGATGTCGAGAATCAACACACCATCACCAAAGAACTTGAAATGCTCACTCAAAGGCTAAGTGATCTGAAAAGACACAATCTCTATCTCACAAATTATGACGAGCCTGATGAGCCAGAATCATCGAGAAGAAGGTTGCCTCCGAAAGATATGAAGTGCTTCAAGTGCAAGTTATTCGGCCATGTCATCGCTGATTGCCCTGGTTGGGAAGGAAAACCTAGCAGCAAATGGAAATACCTTCATTGCAGTAGTTTTACTCGAATGAATCGTCATACTAAGCTCTCAAAGAAAATTGCAACTCCGTCATCTTCTTCGACGAGACCAGTCACTGACGTGAAAGCCAGAGCTATCATTGAATCAAATATGAAGAGGATGTCACGGATAAACCGAGCTTATGCGGATCTAACTGTGGATTCTGAAGAAGAACCCACTGACACTGAATCAGATGATGAAGAATTCTACAAAAAGATTGGTAGAAGTAATGCATATGTTGCCATTGAATCATCGAAGAACTACACCGAATTAGATACTGATGATGATGCTTCAAGTAGTAATGATTCAAGTGATGATGAACAAGTCACCTTCTGTCTCATGGCAAAATCATCAAAGGATCAGGTATCACCAAAGCACCTAAGATCCATGAATGAATACTCACCTGAATACATTTCATATGCTAAGTTGGTGAAGATTGCTAAAATCCCAACATGATGAACTCGAAATGCTTGAAAGAAATCTCAGGAAGACCGAAGGATTACTGGTCGAAGAGATGGAGAAAAATCAAAAGTTGGTCGAAGAGCAAGATGCTCTTTCAACAACTATTGATGATCTCACCATTCGATATGACTCACTTACAGTCGACTACGAGAGTTTATCAGATGAACTCCTTAACAGGAATCAAGAACTCATGTACTGAAAGAATCTCATAACGAGCTGGTATTAGAAATGGCTTCTCTCTTCGCCGAGCAATCTGATCGATTTCCTGATGACTTTGTTCCCCATGCCTGAAATGTCTAGAGCGTAGCAATGCTAATTCTCATGCTGAACCTTCTAATAATGTTACTGAGAATATTGCTACTACTGAAGCTGGTGCTACTAATCCCTCGTCCGAGGATTTTGCTGCTATTACTGAAGAGAATTGTAGGTTAAAGGGCTTACTTGAGACTGGAATGCTAAGGAGCCTAAAAGGGCATCAAACCTTATGTGATGTGCTCAAGAAGTCCATACTTCACAAAAATCCTCAGAAGGAAGGATTAGGTTTCGAAAAGAAACTTAATGTGGATGGATCGTACTGGACTCCCGAACAGTATCCTCGTACGACGTGGATTCGTGCAAAGAGTAAAATTCTCGAACATGAAACTCTAACTAGTTATCATTCACCCATTCCTGTTGATACTGACAAGTCTGATGACTCAAATTACAAACTCTTCAACCAACAGAATGGTAAGGTTTTCACTCGATATGTTGGAACTAACTGCAGGACAGGTTCACCCATGAAGCAAATTTGGGTAAAGAAGTGCACCTTGAAAATTTAGCTGTTACCGCTAACCTAACTCTGCAGGATAATCATCGACGACGAAATGACTATCATTTCAAGTCTACTCGAACATCATTTTCGAATGATTATCTTCAAGTACCACGTCAGAAGGAGTACATGCATACATCTTCAAATCATTACACTCATGTATCTGGAAACAACTTCAATGCCTATTCATATGATTATTGTCATAGTGCACAAGTGTCTCACAAGACTCACCGAAGAAATATTCCAAGCCAGGCAAAGTAGAGGAGATCCTTACCTCCCACACAAGTGTGGGTGGTAAAGAAGAACTAATCGTTTCTTGCATGAAACCCTCTCAGGGATATCTCATGTTTATCTCAAGCTCTGAGATCAATTGTTGGTGCTTTTCATTCTGGTTTTCTCCCAAATTGTTTGTGTTTTGCTTCTCGTTAGTTTGTGCTTCAAGTCTGTTTTACTTCTTGTTTGTTCTTTTTCGTCGTGTCATAAACATGCAATTTCATCTAAAGAAGATTTCACTCTGATGTCCTTGATCGCGAATGAAATCAACTTCCATTTTTCATCTGTTTTGGCGCTTGCGCTTCCTCAAACCTTTCGGCATCCAGTTCAGTTACCGAGATTTTCGCAAGAAATGGCTGACACGTGCCCACGATCTCTTGATCGTGATCCAGTCCGTTGAATGTGGAACATCCCGAGTTTCTCGTCCGTATATTTCGGAGTGGGTGGTTTCTCCCTCAGGCTATTTATACCCCCTCTCTAGGTCTCTTCTTCCTCAGTTTCCTCTCTGTTCGACCTCTCCTCTCGCACTCCGTCCGAGCCCGAGCTCGAAGCAGCGTCGACGTCAAGCATCGACGTGCAACTTCGGCGGAGCTCCGTCACCGTTGGTCGCGCCAGTGTGGTAACTCTTCTCTCCCGCGCTGCCGTAGTCGATCTATCTCGCCAAGTTAGGGCATTCAAATCTAGAACTTGCTCTACTCTCTTCCTATTCTAGGGCAGTTCATCCCGACGCCATTTATCATGAGTTATTTTCTTGTGGAAGATCTTTAGGACTCACTAAGTTATGACCAGTACGGTTTGCAGTTGTTCCTCGTACTAGTCTCTTGAATCTAGGATTCACTGTTCGCACATCGAAAGATTAGAGGATTGGTTATGTCATCTTAGGCATATTGCAATTCACTCGATGATATCTTGCAAGTATATGCCATGAATTCCTACTTCTTTCGAAAACTTGTCTGTTTTGAGATAAAATGCTTCTGTGCATGTTTGTGACTTCTTCCTGTGTTTTCTTTCGTATTTGCATTTTTCTCTCAGGAGTGGTCATGGCAAATAGTTCGGATGAACATTCTGGTTCCGCGGAAGAAATTCCACAGCAGCCACGAGTGGCTGTCACAACAAAGGTCGTTGAACAAAAATCTGCAAAACTGCCAAGAGCATCGAAGAAAAAGGCCGAATCAGAATTTGCTGAAGAAGATGATGATATTCCATCAGCTCAGAGTCAGCCAGAGGATGAGCTAGTCACCGACTCCAAAACCATGTTCTCTAATGGTAATCCCAAGAAGAGTGGCCGTGGAAGAGAAAGAAATACTGCGGCTGAGATGTCTGATGAAGAAACATACAAGACTCCACCTGGAGTAGAAACTGCTCAGGAGAGGAACAACAGACTGCAAAAGATTCGCCGTCATTGGGAAGAAATGGTTCAATTATGAGAACATCCGAAGAAAATACCAGATCCTGTTTGCATTCACTCCTCCGTGGAATGATTGCATTGCGGAGGGCTGTCTAGGTCCTAATGATGAAAAAGCCAGACCAGCTCCTCCTCCCAATGCTCATGAAGACTCGTTAAAGACTATAACTAATTTTCCCGAGGAAGTTGAGAAACGTGCAAAGGCCAAGGCCAAGCGTAACGCCAAAGAGGCTAAGAAAAATCAAGTGGAACAACGAAATGATGAATTGACTCAACAAGACGTACAAGAGAAGAAGGAGAGGGCATCTTCTCGGAAAGAGAAGAAGAAAAGGAAGCATGTTTCTCCTCGAGTTCCGAAGAAGAAGTCTGTTGCAAGTAAATCAAGAAAGGTTGCACCTGCCTCTTCTGATGAGGATTCATCCGATGATAATACTGGTGAAGAAATTCCCATGTATGATCAGAAAGCGCTGCTCGACAAGCCGTACCAAACTCCATCTCCAGCTAAGATTTTGCCACCAGTGAGGTCTTCACCAAGGCTTCACCCATTCCCTCGGATAAACCTTCGGGTTCTGCTGCTCAAGTGGCGAAGAGAAAGCTGATCACTGATGAAAAAGTTGCTGCTCCTACCAAGAAGGCGAAGAAAATCATTCCTGCTCCCACAGTGGAATATGATTTTGATCTTATATTTGACATTATTGAGCATGCCTCCTATGATGCTAATTCAGCTGATTTAGGAAGTTTGGGTCTGCCTGAAGATATTACCAAGATGGTGGCAAAGCACTTCTCTGATTTGAAAGAAATCACCAAAGAACTCAATTCAGCTGTCGATGATAAAAAGCTTCTGGAGAAAATGGGAAGGGAAGCTAAATCTGAGTCTGAAAGAAAGGATGTGAACAAGGCAATTCTTGAGATCACCAAAGCTCTAACTACCATGAGGAATAACAAGATTGATTGGCACTCCAGGATGAAGATGGATGTCTCTCAGCTTTGTGATCGAAGGAATGAAGAGATGAAGCGTCAAGCCGATATTGCTCGACGCAGAGAGAAAGAGGAAAAGCGTCAGAAAGCTCAGGCTAGAGCGAGTCAGCCGAAAGAGATTAAGGATCATCATATCCAATCTGTGTCTTCTGAAGCACCCGTCGATTCAAGTGTCCTGCTTCAACAGGTTCCACCATCTCCTCATCCCGAGGAAGTAGCCAAGCAACAAGCTGAGCCTGCGACAGTTATCATTCCTACCCCAGTCGAACAAGAAACAGATGGTGTGGACATGTATCTCATCAATCCTGACGAAGTGAACATTGTGCCTGAACAAAATGATGCCGAAGAAAAGATTGACAAAGAGATTGAGATGGAAAAGGAAGTCCCATCACCTTTGAAGGATATTCCAGATGAACCCTCCGGATCCACAATGGAGGGAGAAAAGGTTGAGGGGGAGCAAGTTGCTGCCCAAGGTACCACCCCTACAGTCTCCTCATCTGGTGCTCCTGCCCCGATGGAGGTTGACCCTGCTCCTGGCTCTTTGGCTTCACAGCCAGAGCAGGAAGAAAAGAAACTTGAAGAGCCCATGGCTCTCGAAGAGAAAGTTCAAGAAGATGCACCACCAGTTGTGTCACACCAAATTGCACCACCAGTATTGCCTCAGCAGACTGAAGGAGATCAAGTTGTGTCTCAAGAGTCTGAGAAAGCTTTTGTTCCACCTGCAGTTGAAGTCTCACCGAAAGAAAAGGCCCTAGTGCCTGACTCTAAGAAAGCCGTTGAAGGAGTTCCAGCGAAGAAAAATGACAGTCAGTCCAGTGATCCTATGTCATCTGCCTCAGAAAATGCTTCAAAGCATCTCGTGCCATTAAAGCCCATCGATGAGAATGCGACAGCCTCCGATGATATTCAGCCGATGGAAATTAACGAGGAAGAACTACGGAAAAATCCTCAAGAATCATTCCCGCTATTTTCAGCTGAGTATGGCACTAATGGCCCCGCTTTCAATGAACAGCTTCATTCTACGAAACTTGCATTCTTTGGGGTCAGCCCGTATGAAGGAGAAAGGACATCTTTGTCACCCAGGTTCTAGATAGAAGAGCAGGCAATCTATTATGCTCGAATCTTGTTTGGCAAGCACAGGATTTTCAATCATAAGATATTGAACTTCGCCAAGCTCGAAGAAATGCCATGTTTCCACAATACCCTTGATCATATTGAACATGCTCTCCTGAAGGGATTCATGCGTTTCAACCATGGCCGGAACAAGGAAGTTATTCATTAGTTCTATGCCACGCTATACATCACAGGAGAAATAGCAAATCCTTCAACTTGGACGCTTGAGTGGATGACTGGCAGAGAAAGAATCAAATGCTCAGCAGATCATTTTCTAGCCCTGATAAATTTGCCTCAATGTGAGTTTGAGAATGATAGAGAACACCGTTTGCATTTCTGGGAAGTATCTAAAGCACAACTCCATGTCTTGATGAATCCCATGGTGGGCGATGAATGCATAGAGGTTGATCCGAAGAAGTTGGCCTATGACAACAAAGTGCTATTCCACATTTTGTGCAATACCATCACGCCAACAAACCAGCCCAACTCCATCAAAGGCATTGTAGGAAATGCTCTTGTTGCAATATCTCAGGGAATCAAGTTTGACATTCCTGACCTTTTCATTCGGAACCTGGCATGTGCTGCAGATAGCCCTCAATCGCTTAAGCCATATGCTCCATTGATAATGTTTGCCATTGAGCAGCTTACACATGAGAAATTCTTCTGGGCTTATGAGCCAAAAGTATTCATGCCACCTGTTCGTGACACTCTGCGTATTGTGAAGGAAAACAGAAAAGGAAAGGAACCGGTTGATGCTGCTGCTAACGCGTCTGCTCCTGAAAATGCACCGAAGATTAAAG
Organism: Thinopyrum elongatum; assembly: GCA_011799875.1. Taxonomy (NCBI): domain Eukaryota; kingdom Viridiplantae; phylum Streptophyta; class Magnoliopsida; order Poales; family Poaceae; genus Thinopyrum; species Thinopyrum elongatum. The sequence continues at coordinate 523,692,423 of CM022302.1, read as the reverse complement.
AAGCCAGGATTGAAGTCCCTCACGAAGAAAATCCATCACTCTATGAGATTTGTATTCGCACGCATCAGACTTTGGAAAGACACATCAAGATGGATAGGCAAGAAAAAGTGGAATTGATGGCTGAGCTGAACCTAATTCATAACCATACTCGTCAAATTCTTCTGCATGAGAAGAAAGTAAGGAAGCGTACTTGGACTTTGCTGTGGAAGCATTACTCTTGCAAGGATCTAGCCAAGAAGGGCCTATTCAAGGAATATGAACATATGGACTTGCTTGAAGTACCGCATGTTCGAAGACAAACTCCAGTACTCCCACAGCGTTCTGCTTCAACGGATCTGCTGTTTGTTAATCATGATGATGATATTGTAGATACAGCCAGCACTCGCATTTACAAGCCTGATGTCCATCCTTCCAAGCCTTTCAAGGCCAAGGATGCCACTCCTGCTTCTGCCTCGACCATTCTGCATTCCTCTGACTCTGATTCTTCGAGTGTTTTCAATTCTAATTCAGAAGATTCTCCCACGAAGTAATTCCTCGTATGTCCTCTCTTTCCTTTTTGACACTTGTTGACAAAAAGGGGGAGAATTACATCGAGTAATAGTTTATCAGGGTTTGCAGGGTGTGTGTGTTTTCGTTTGCCTTTTGGTTTTCCCTCAAACAATTTGCTTCAAGAACCTTATCGCACCGCATGTGGTGCTGAAAAACTCGATCGTCATGTAACGTTAATAACCCTCACCTACAATATCTTTTGCTTTGCACTATTTGTCTGCAGGTACCATCGAGTGTTTATCCTATGATTTATTATCTTTGAAAATCTTTTATCTTACAGGGACACATAACTGCTCTTTGAAGAAGAACAGAGAATCATCAAATAATGATATTTATTTGGAGAAGTACATCAAGTACTAAATGATTATTTCTATCTCTAATTATCTAACCTTGCAGGAAGTTAAAGTCAGCCGATGCACAAATGCCTTTTTGAAGGCCATCTATATGACTGACAAAGTGTTTTTCCCCTCAGATATCATCTGCATCATCTCTATTGCAGGAAAATCACCTTCAAAGCTTATCCACTCTGAGCAATGAATTATTATTCGATCCTGCTCTGATCAGATCAAATGACTAACATGCAGGAAAACTACATGAGGGACAGTTCTCTAGGCCCATGGGTCCTCAATAGTAATCTGAAATTGGAAGATAAAGCTGCCATCGATCATATGATTGAGGTCTTGAAAATTGCTCTGCTAGGTAATAACATGTCTCATATGAGAGACTGTTGATGTGGCATGTTGTACTTGTGTTAAGCGAGTTGAAAGATAGGGCATGGGCGAGCTCCACATCCTCGTCTGCTTCTGATCATTCTTCCAAGAAGGATAGCTCATGATGTATATTTATGTAAGTTCAGTTAGTGAAGCCTATTGTATCATCAGAAGTCATTGTATTGAATAATATTGTTGGCCCAAACACCTTTCATAAACATGTTTGCACATTCTTCACTTTGCATTAACTGATGGATGGACATCATATGTCACAGATAGTACCATACAGTACAACTAAATTGCCTTCTTTCAGCACATAAAAGCTTATGCTGGTGCAATATCTGCCTACCGTGTGTTTTGGAGATTGTTGACAGAAACATGTATGGACTAACTTGTTTGCTAGTGCATACAGAGAGAAAAAGTCCATACACAACCGAAGAATATGTTGTCTCCGGTGCCGAGTTCGAGGAACTTCACCGAAGCACATCTACGTTGCAGAGAAGAATGAGCTATAGTTGTTGAAGTGACAAAATCGAGAAGATTGATGAGAAGAAATCGACCCCTCAAAAGTTTACTGCTGAAGCGAAGCTTTTGTTTCGGTACTGTCGTCCAAAGAAATTGACTGCAGTGATGGAAGTCGAAGACTATGTGAAGATGTAGCATTCATTTAGTTTTTCTTCTTTCATTCTTTTGAGTCATAGGACCTCCGTACTATTAAGAGGGGTATAGGTTCTCGATGCTTAGATCCGCTGTGATGCTTAGCCAAAACCTATGAAAGTTGCGAGAGAAATCTCTTTGATCCCCGAGCAAATACTTGCCAGCAAGAGACCTTGATCTTCTTCGCTACGAGAGATTTGCCTCGGACCAAGGAGTTAGCATTTCTTGCTCCGCAAGAAATGTTACCGTTGTGCTCAAATCCGACCGTTGGAATCGTGTCGTTCGGCCATTGGCTGAGCCCGATGTCTAATTTGGTCATTTCCCATCAGGGAAGGCTGCGGCTATAAATAGCCACCCCGCTCCAACGTTGTCCGTTGGCTGCTCCGCTTGAGATTTCTGAGAAGATTGATTTGAGCAACCCCTCTCCGAGTGATTTGAGTTTAAGATCCACCGAGAGAAAACCAAGAGCCCAAACTTAGACAGTGGTTTAGCATCACAGTAGTTCTGAGTGAGAGTTCTTGTACCTATTACTCTTGAGAGCTGCGCACTCTCTAGATGGATAGGTTTCGGCTTCGAGTGATGAAGAGTTGTTGTCTTCACTGAGACTGATCTTCAGCAACCAAGAGTGATTATGGTTCGTGAAGGTCGACCGAAGGTTTGGAGATCGCCGACAAGGATCTACCACGCGTGAAATCAACCTGAGTCTGATCAGCTCTGCGTTGACGGAGAATAGGGTGAAGAGTGTTTATCTTCCATGTTAAGTCACAGCCCCTCCAACCAGACGTAGCCCTTTCGCAGAAGGGTGAACTGGTCTACCAAATCTCCTGTCGCCATCGAGCACCACTGGTTCTATTCTTCTTCACTGCAAAACTTTCGACGGTTATTATGTGTGCTCTGTGATGTCTATTATATGATCTGATACTCTCTGTTGTATTCCCTTCAAACTTATCCCTCACAGAGCTCTGTATCTTTCGTAGGCTGAGTTATTGTTCGTTATATCTTTTCTGTCATAGCTCTGTACCTATTTCGCATCATGATCGTAGTTCTATTGGCATGCTGCATCACCATTATCATCGTTATGCCTGTCATAGCTTATGCTCGTATCATTATTGCATCATACCTTGAAGGTTCCGTTCCTTAGTAGCAAGCTTGCATTGCATTCCTATCTACTGATCTCGATTTCCGCTGCTGTGTTTGGGATAAATTCAAAAGATTCAAAAAAAAATTGAATCTCCCATTCACCCCCCCCCCCCCCCTCTGGTCGATATACTCTCGGTCCTAATAGCTTATTATGGTCAACACATTATGCATGGAAAAACGCTTGCCTTTGCCAGATAGATAGATGACCAAAAAATGGAAATTCCATCTAATCAAATCAAGATTTTGGCTATATCTCAACCTTCATGAACCATGCACAAGGGTTTAAAATATAAAGAATTTTCATTTCCGAGCTATTAAATGAACCACCAGTTAAAGCCATTGCCAATACAGAGGGGGAAATACATGGGGATTTGGGGAGCCTACACTCATTCTTTCTGTCATTATTTTCTAGCAAGATAAATAAGTATTGGCTGATAATAGTGTCCTTGTGTATGTTAGTCTCTCTGAGGAAGAAGGTACCATCGAGTCCAGAAAGTAACCCTGAGTAGTTAAGCCAAAGTTCTCCCTAGACATGGTGTTGTGCCTCTTACATAGAATTAGGTTCGTTATGTTTATTCAGATAATTTGGGTCCATTATGTGAATGTGGTTTTGCTGGAACATAGTAATCTGAATATGCTATTTTCTTCATTTACAATCTAACTTGATTGACCAATTCATTAGTGCGCAATGACCCTCTCCATCCTGTTGCTTCTGCAGTTCCGCATATAACCCATTTACTTGTGTCTTTCTGAACTAATGGCACTGTCAGATAAGTTTATAATGAAATTCCTCAAGATCCCAAGATCAGCCTCCACGGCTCCACAATTTTTTTTATGAAACGTAGCAGTGCTACTTTCATTTTCATTAAGAAGAGGAACCGACAGAACCGGGAAAGTTACAAGGAAACACAAGGATGAGAGGAAAAAGATTACACGAGTTAGGCAAGCTCTGAAAAGAAAAGAAAATAACTGAAATGTCATCGTCTTCCAATTTCCTCACGAACGGAAGGTTGCATGAGAACACCACCACCGTAGATGAAGAGGTCCGATCAACCGAGACCATCCATGATGCCTCAAGGCTATTGGTGCAACCGAAGGGTAACGAGCAACCGAGTCCACACCTGGACGAAGAGTCACATGCAACCGAGGCTACATGACAACAACAACAACAACAACACCGGCCAAGCCGAAGGACATCAAGGAGCCGAGTCAACACCCGGATTGCTTCACCATGCTCACTGACCACCATGTTCGTAGAAGGAAAACTCTGAACCACACCGGAGGAAGGCACCACAGAGAAGAAGAGCAAGAACACCACCACAATCAATCCACTTGACCCTCGACAATTTCAGCAAGCCGGCAAGCAAAGGGGCTCCAACCAATGCCTCCAAAGAGGGGAGCGACGCATGAAGCGCCGCCATCAACGGATCCAGATGGATATGAATTTTCCCCTTTAGACTTACAAACCAAGAGGAGTGTCGCAGCTCCAACAAACGACGCCCCCACAGAGGTGAGCAGCACCCGAAGGCATCACCGTCATCGACTCCAAGAAGGGACGGAACCGGGCTTTCGCCCGGATTACCACACATGACCTCCGCTTGTGCCCAAGCTTCCACTAGTATCACCGACACCGCTGACCTCCAGGGTACTGACCACCACACCACCAGGGGCCTTACCACCGCAACAGCATGCCGCGGACCCGTAGACTTCAACCGTCCGACTAGCACGACTTTTGGATATGGCAGGAGAAGGAACGACTATAGCTTCCATGGTCACTCTACTCCATTGAGCAAACCACCCCCGTCAGGCAAGCAGTGAGATCGCACCCACACATCGTCCTCTTCCCCTTCCTAATGCACAGCCACATCCCGGCCTTCCTCTGCCTCGTTGGCCTCCAAAAGCTGTGCCCGGGCATCACCATCACCCTGGTCTCCAACCACCGTGCGCCTTCTCGTTGCGCTCTCCCTCCCGCCCACCAACCCTCCTATCCACCTCCACATATTCTCCATGTGGGAGCTCCTGCCGCACACGCTCGCCATCAGCGACGAGTTCCTTGTGCTCAATTTCCCCACCCTCGTCCTCCACCACACGCAGATACCGCGCTACGTGCTCACCGCGACCGAGGATGATCCCTGCACGACCTTATTTCATCGGCTATGTCATCTTGCTGCAAGACTGACGCACTCACTTTGTTGGACTCCTAGGATGAGGACAATGCATCATCCTGGGGTTGGGCGCGCACCCGACGCACTCAGTCTAGTACATATCCTTTGGATCACATAATAACATCAATGTCGGCCAGATGACAGAGCTGCCACTGGGCTGCAGGGCAGCGGGCGGCCATTCCTCTGGGTCCTCTGGCGATCGATGGCGCTCAATGCTAAGGGTGGCTTCAATCTGGAGTGGCTCCCGGCCAGCTTTGAGAAGCGAAAGACGAAGGCCAAAACAAAATTGCTGGTGTGCGGTTGAGCGTCGCACTTACGGATCCTGGCGCACCTGTCCGCCGGCGTGTTCATGAGCCACTACGTGTGGAAATCCATCCTCGAGAGCATGTGCCACGCCCTGCCGATGATCGGGTAGTCGCTGGGGGCCAAGTCGTTCAATGTGATGCTTGCGGTGGAGTGCGCTGTCTACATGGAGGTGGCACGGCCGATTTGTATCAAACAAGAAAGTGGAAGGGGCGCGTCCCACCTGGCACCGCCGAGCTTCCTTTCGGGCCGTGACTTTTGTGTTTCATTGTATTGAAGCGAAAGAGTTTGGTACAATTCTCCTAGGACTAAAATTACAGGGACCTATTTTGTGGTGATTTACAATTTGAGCATTCAACTTGAATACCCTTTAAACTTTCCGTCACTGCGTTCTTATTGTTTTCGTGTATCACTTCATGTCACAATTGAATGTTGAATTCTTACCACTACAGAAACTTGCAGCAGATATTGATTCATTACTTCATGAGTATGTGTGAGCTCTCTGCCTCTCAGATGCCCTAATCTTTTTATATCTGAGTGTCATTTATTTAGCCCTTTGAAAATTTGTAGTGCAACTTCTTACATGGCATGTTCATGTGTTATACAAGATACCAAGAAAGCAAGTGGAATGGGCGCTTGCCAACCTGGCACCGCCCAACTTTCGCTCAAGAGGCGCCACAGGTGGCACCCCAACCCCTAGTTTTGTTCATTTAGCGTCTGGTCCGTCCCATTTTCGACAGAAACATGCATTCGGTTTGCATCCTCACGGACGTCGAATGGACGGACACGCGCTTGCTCGTTGTTCGCCTCGGGGACGCGTGGCGGCTGTCCACCTACCTCCACCGCCCAAAATCAATGCGCACATGCGGTGGGCCCTGGTTGTCAGTCACACGGGCGGAGGGCCGCCGTCCTTCTTAAATTGGAAGTTGTGGACTGGTCAGTCCACAGCTTCCACTTCCTAGCCGTCCTGTCTCCTCGAGCCCCGACACGGGCAAACCCTAGCTGCTCCTCCACCTCTTCGCAGGCGACAATGGTGGGCTGTTGGTTCCTTGGCCACAAGACGAGGCACGACCACGAGGCCGTGTCATCGTCCAGCCGGCGTTGCCGCTCCCCCACTCCGCCTCCACCTCCACCGCCCGGATTCCATATCGTGTCGGGCGGCGCCCCACCTCGCCAGCGCTGTGCGTGAAGGCGGAGGTCTGCCAGAGGTACTCAGAGAATGGCATGCCATTGCCGTGGGGCGGCGCGCACATCCTCAACAACTGGCACCTCTCCGCGGATCGGGTGCCTATCCCGCCGGTCCCGGCGAGTGGCCGCGCCCGCCGGAAGGAGATCAACCGTCACCGCGCCCGCCTGCCCCCGGATCTCATCGACGAATGGAGGTACGCCGTCGACTCGCCCCTGTGGGATACGTGGCTCCGCGATGAGCACGACATCCGGCGGCAGTCGTACTTTGCAGGCCGTCCACCGAGCCTACGGCGGGCACGCTCTGACCACCGCGCGCGCGCTCCTAGCCTGCCCCAGCCGCGCGGGCGCAGGCTGGTTCACGGCCACACCCCTACGCCGTTGCCGTCCCCGCCACCACCCAAGCCAATGACGGCCGCCGAGGAGGAGGACCTCATGAGGCAGGTGATGGAGGACTCCCTCCTGTCGTGGGAAACCACAGCCACCTATGGGGCCATCAGCCCCTTTTGGTTCGGCGGGGGGACGGACACGTTGCACAAAGAGCGGAGAAGCATCGCGCAGCATGGCAGAGATCACACGGGTAGTCTTTACCCAGGTTTGGGCTGCCGTGAGGCGTAAAACCCTAGTCCTGCTTTGGTGGATTGATGGTGGATAATGGTGGTGAAACGTAGCACACTCGCCTGGCAAGGTTGCTCAGGGGACGAGAGTGGCTACGCGTGTATGGATATGCGAGGATCCAACCCTTTCTACGGTCGCCATGGGCCTCCTTTTATAGCTTAAGGGGTCACCACAGTGGCAAATCAGTCTTTGCGTACTGATTAGACAGCTAACAGTGCTATCATATCTAACTCTGCAGGCTGACAGAGCGCATTAAATGCACCGCTCAATGTCACATCACAGCTTGCCCGACAGGCCCTACCGGGCTGTTTTGCCAGCTTCGCGCCTGCTTGCTTGACACGTCTCAGGACGGGTGTCATATGGAGGTGTTTGCTGTAGGAAGTGGCCGCCATGTGGCAGAAAGCAGCCACTTAGTCACCTTGGAGCTTGACACCGCTTCGATTACTGACTTGCGTCGCTTGTGAGGTGGAGTGGCTTGCCTCCGCCAGCCCCGGCAGGCCTGCCGAGACGATCTGGGAGCTTGCTTCCAGGGGAAAACCCAACCCTACCAGGCTCGTCTCCCCGGCAAGGTAGGCCCTTCCCTTGGCGATGCCTCGTTCCTCTGGCTCGCCTTGGCCTTCTCGACTTGCTCTTGGATCCTTCAAAGGAATTGATCCTCCTTGTTTGGCCTGATCTTGGTCTTGCAATCTTATCTTCGAGCTTGTTGGCTTACCGTCCGTGCACAGTCAGGGGAAAACATATACCCCTGTCTATGTTCCCCGACATAAGCCCCCGGGCCTAAGCCATACGTGTCGCTGGGCACGTTGGGTTAGGCCCCAAACCAGTGCATGGACACGTGGCTAAAAAGGGTTGCTCGCATCATGGTTCGTCATGATGACCAGTCAATCCAACGTCCACTTCGCGCAATTACTGCGAGTAGTGGGGTCGTGGGACTATTGCAGTTAATGTATAACGGTAACTTCTGGAGCGTCGTGTCCCCACTCCGCGCCTTTTCCCCTTAAGATAGGAAAACGCGGAACGGCACGGTTCACTTGTCACCTGTCCTGCCCTCCCATCATCTTCCTCTTAACCCGTCGACGGCGTTCCCCTGATCCTGGGGAGGCGCCAAATCCAGGCCCGCCTTCCGCCTTCTCCATCCCTTCCTGCGATTTCCTAAAGGAGATGGACAAGGGCAAAGGCATCACGGGGCACTTATCTTTTTTTTCAGTCTTAAATCCGTAGGCACTTGCCAAATTTTAGTTCAAATAATGTAATCTCTTGTATCCATGTTTATGTTCCGTGAGATTTGTACTTGTTGATCAGCATATTAATGAAAAAGATAAGCTTTGCCGGGCACTTGTGCATGTATAATATCCATGCAGAGGTGAAACGCCTCCATACTTTCATGTAAACAAGTAGATCCCGGTAATCTACCTTGCCGGCACCCCATGGGACTGCTGCCGTGAGGCTGAGCCTACCGGGCGCAGAACCAATGGGAGAGACCAACCCCCCGCCAACCCCTCTCAACCAAAGGCCACTACGACCATCCTGACTGAAGCAGCATTCGTGTTAGTAGATGGAAGCACCTTTGTTTCCGAGGCGGCGAGGTTTTTGTATGCACAAGTTCTACTCACGGAACATGTATGGATAAGAGATGGAACTTATCTATTTGGCTTGCCGGAGATCGCAGTGTTGACTTGTCTTCGCATCCTCTTCCTAGGACTAAGTCCACGGCAGGAGCCTGCAGTTTATGCAAATGAAGATGATGCCAGATGCAATCTACCTACATGATCATGCAACCTATCTACATGAATTATGCAATGCTTATGAAATGCTTATGCATGCATGCAACTTGTCGGGGGCCCCCAGCGCTTCATTTATTTCTCTGTTGCTCAGGGTCTTCTCCTGGCTTTGTACAAGGGGTTACATGTAGCTGAGGCAAGGCCTGTACAAAAGGGTGGCTGCCGGGCAGGGCCCAACAACCGCGCCTTACGGGTAGAACTTACGGAGATGCTCAATATTCCATGAGTTTTGCAATTGAATGCCATCTCCGGCCTCCAGACGGACTGCGCCAGGTCTGGTGACTCGTACTACCCGGTAAGGGCCTTCCCACTTCGGCGACAACTTGTTTGTACCCTTGGCGGACTGAACGCGCCTAAGGACAAGGTAGCCTTCCTCAAAACACCGGGCATGAACCCTGCGGCTATGATAGCGACGCAGGGCTTGCTGATAGCGTGCAGCACGCGTAGCAGCCCGGAGACGGTTCTCCTCGAGAAGCATGGCGTCGTCACGCATGTGCTGTTCCTGCGCTACTTCATCGTAGGCAAGCACTCGAGGTGACCCGTAAATGAGTTCCGTGGGGATAACTGCTTCTGCCCCATAGACTAGGGAGAAGGGAGTCTGTTCGGTAGCTCGGTTTGGTGTTGTTCTGAGGAACCAAAGAACCACCGGCAGCTCATTGATCCATTGCCTGCCGTGCTTCCGCAGCTTATCAAACGTTCTCGTCTTGAGTCCTCACAGCACTTCAGCGTTCACCCTCTCAGCTTGTCCATTGCTTCTGGGATGAGTGACAGATGCAAATGAGATCTTGCTTCCAAGGGCATGAACATATTGCATGAAGGCGCGGCTCGTGAACTGGGTGCCATTGTCGGTGATGATCCGGGCAGGGACCCCGAAGCGACACACCAATCCTTTCAAGAATTTGATAGCTGACTGAGCAGTCACCTTTCTCACGGCATCTACTTCTGGCCACTTTGTAAACTTGTCGATTGCAACGAACAAGAATTCAAAGCCCCCGGCAGCTCGGGGGAAAGGGCCGAGGATATCGAGCCCCCAGACCAAAAACGGCCATGACAAAGGGATTGTCTGGAGTGCTTGGGCAAGCAGATGGATATTTTTGGAATGGAACTGACAGGCTTCACACTTGGTGATGAGCTCAACCACATCTTGGAGGGCTGTGGGCCAATAGAATCCTTGCCAGAATGCTTTCCCAACCAAAGCCCTTGATCCAATATGGGAGTCGCACATGCCTTTGTGTATCTCTGCCAGCAGTTCCTTTCCTCCTTCCCGGCAAATGCACTTCAATTTCACACCGTTGGGCCTTCTTCTGTATAGTGTGCCATTGACAAACTGATACATACTGGCCCTCCGGGCTACTCTTTCAGCTTCTTCTTGCTCTTCGGGAAGTTCTCCGGTTTGGAGGAAATGGACTATGTGCCTTGCCCAAGTTGGATCTTGAGGCTCGGCAACGAGGACTAGCGGCAGCTCCTCACTCGTGGGGGCACATCCCTTGACTGCGGGGACCAATGGACCGGCAGGAGGGTGCAGCCCGGCAAGCGAAGGGGAGTTGTTTCCGGCAGGGTCCCTGCCAGGAGCCCCGAAAGGCTCTACCGGGAGAGGCTTACCGGAGTCCAATTTGCTCCTCTTTCGGGCCATTGTTGTCGGGGATATGGAGGGCTGAGTAAGATGGAGAACAAAAGTCCCTGGTTCCACAGGAAGCTTCTGCGCAGCGCACTTTGACAGGTGATCAGCAATGCTGTTTTCCAAACGGGGTACGTGTTCTGTTTGCAACCCATCAAAGCGCTCCTCCAATCTTCTCACTTCCTTGACGTATGCCTCCATTAATGGGCTTTGGTAATCCTTGTTGACTTGTCTCACCACCAGTTGTGAATCTCCTCGAATGATCAGCTTCTTGATTCCCAATTCTGTGGCAATTCTGAGCCCAGCAAGAAGCCCTTCATATTCTACTGTATTGTTGGTTGCCTCCTCCCGGGGAAAGTGCATCTGGACGACGTACCTCAGGTGCTCTCCAGTGGGAGCCACGAGAAGTACGCCATCCCCTGCACCTTGTAGGAAGAAGGCACCATTGAAATACATGATCCATTCTTGGGGCGCTTCCTTGCCGGGGATAACTGTTTCCTGTACTTCTTCATCAGGGGTTGGCGTCCATTATGCAATAAAATCTGCCAACGCCCTGCTCTGGATTTTTGATGTGCTTTCAAACTTCAGGCCAAAGTTGGATAACTCCAATGCCCACTCCACTAACCTGCCGGTGGCCTCTGGGTTTTGAAGTATCCTTTGAAACGGGAAGCGGGTGACAACCGTGATCTCATGGGCTTGGAAGTAGTGGCGCAATTTCCTTGAGGCCATGACAAGGCCAAAGATCAACTTTTGCATGCCAGAATACCTGGATCTAGCCCCCTGCAACAGGGAGCTGACGAAGTATACTGGGCGCTGCACCACCTTCTTCCTTGCCGTGTCCTTGGGGTTGTTTCCGCTGCCGTGCTCTTCTTTGTCCTGATCTGTATCTAGCCTTGCCGGGCCACTCTCTTCCTCTTCCCCTGGCGGGACACTTGCTGAGGTGGCTGCTTCTTCCACTTCTCGCTGTGCTACTAGGGCCACACTAACCACTTGATTAGTTGCTGCCAGATATAGTAGTAACGGCTCTTGTGGTTTGGGTGCGACCAAAGTAGGCACAGAAGACAAGTAGGCCTTCAAATCCTGCAGTGCTGCATTTGCTTCCAGGGTCCACTTCATGGGTCCTGTCCTCTTCAAAATCTTGAAGAACGGCAAGGCGCGCTCGGCAGACTTGGAGATGAATCTGCTAAGCGCGGCAACGCATCTTGTCAAACGCCTCACATCCTTAACCGTCTTGGGTGCCTGTATCTGCTCAATAGCCTTGATCTTATCAGGGTTGGCCTCTATCCCACGGTGGGACACAAAGAAACCAAGTAGCTTGCCGGAGAGAACGCCAAACACGCACTTCTCCGGATTCAGCTTCAAGTTGATCTTGCGCAGATTAGCAAATGTCTCTTCTAAATCCTGAATGAGGGTTGATCTGTCCCTGGTCTTGACCACAATATCATCCATATAGGCTTCAATGTTCCTGTGCAACTGCGGTTCAAAGCCAATCTAGACTGCTCTTGCAAAAGTGGACCCGGCACTCTTCAACCCGAAAGGCATGCGCACAAAGCAGTACGTGCCGCATGGGGTGATGAATGAAGTCTTTTCTTCATCTTCTTTGGACATAAAAATCTGATGGTATCCAAAGTATGCATCCAAAAAAGAGAGCAACTCACACCCTGAAGTAGAATCCACGATCTGGTCGATGCGCGGCAAGGGAAATGGGTCCTTTGGGCATGCCTTGTTCAGATCCGTAAAATCTATGCAAAGCCTCCATTTTCCATTAGCCTTGCGCACAACCACTGGGTTTGCTAACCATGTTGGATGCAGTACTCCTCTGACCAAACCAGCTGCTTCAAGTTTCTTGATTTCCTCGGCAATGAACTGCTGTCGTTCCAAGGCCTGCTTCCGAACCTTCTGCTTGACGGGCCGGGCATGTGGGCAGACAGCAAGGTGGTGCTCGATTACCTCCCTGGGAACACCGGGGATATCAGATGGTTGCCAGGCAAACACATCGATATTCGCCCGCAGGAAGGCAATGAGCGCACTTTCCTATTTGTCATCAAGGGTGGCGCTAATAGTGAAAGTACCATCAGCGCCAGCCAGCCCTGCCGCGACCTTTTTCACTTGGGGTAGAGTAGCCTTGGATCTCTTGCTGTTGGAACTCTCTGGCGTGTCATCAACGGGCGCGGCACATTCCACAGAGGTACGCTTCCCGGACTCCTTGCCAGTGCCTCTGCTATGCTTTTCCTTGGCGGGAACTGTGGCTTCCGCGACCCCTGCCGCGACCGCGTCCCGGTACATCTTATCCACGCAAATAATTGCGTCTTTCTTGTCCGACGGAACAGAAATGACGCCCATCGGCCCTGGCATCTTTAAGGTGTTGTAGGCATAGTGGGATGCTGCCATGAATTTGGCCAGGGCCGGGCGCCCAAGGATCCCGTTGTACGGCAGAGGGAGGTCGACCACATCAAACACAACTTTCTCAGTCCTGTAATTCAACTCCCCTCCAAATGTCACTGGCAACGTAATCTTTCCCTTAGGACGGCTCCTGCCGGGATTGACTCCTTGAAATGTGCCAGTGGCCTTAAGTTCTTCCTCTGCTATCTGGAGTTTGCTGATAACCTTTGGGGAAATCAGATTCAACCCGGCCCCGCCGTCAACCAGCATCTTTGTGACCTTGAGGTTGCGAATTGTTGGTGAGACCAACAACGGCAAGCACCCTACCGCTGTAATGTGGTCGGGGTGGTCATCTTCATCAAAGATGATGGGCGTGTGTGACCACTTGAGTGGCTTCCGAGAATCTGCCGCTAGCTCCATGGCATTGACTTCACGCGCCCACTGTTTAAGTTGGCGGTGAGAGGAGTGCAAAGATGCACCCCGTCAATGCACAGGGCGTCAGTAGCCTTCTAGAATTTCTGCTCGCTGGTTTCCTCTTCATTTCCTCCATCATTCTCATCACTGCAATCCTCCTTCTCTCGGCCCTTGGCGGGTTTCCCTTGGTTCCGAGGAGCCTTGCCGGGGCGGTTTGCTTCACCACCCCGGCCCTTTCCGCCAGCGCCATTCTGACCTTTTTCCTTACCACGCTTCTCATACTCAGCCTTCTGTCTCTTTACGAGCTTCTCAACTTGATAACACTCCTGGAGATCATGGCCCTTGGTCCGATGAATCTTATAGTACGGCCCATCACCTTTCCCAGCTTTCTCGGCAGCCGCCACCTCCCGGCATTCGCACATGCGGTAGCCTCCTTCCCGGGGGCTTCAGCCTTGGCCTTCTTGCTGGTACTAGGCGTGCCTGACCCCTCAATAGCCATCACTGTCTTATCCTTGCGCTTCTTGTTGTGCTTCTTGTTCTTCTTCTTCTTACTGATGGTTTCATCGTCATCTTCTGAGTCGATGTCGACGCAATCTTCCTCCCCACGAAGTTTCCTCCCCTCCTCCACCCGAGCACACTTGTCCACCAAAGTGTAGAGCTCCTTCATAGTCTTGGGCAACCGAACGTTCATCTTGGAATGTATCCTGCGGTCACGCATGTTGGACTGGAAGGCAGCTATCACGGCAGCTGGGTGGATATCTGGGATATTTCTGTGGACTCGACTGAATCTCTGCAAGTACTTCCGCAGAGTTTCTCCTTCTTTCTGCCGGTGTCGGGGGTATCGTGCGACATATGCTAGGGGATGGCTTATCGTGGATGGGGACAAAAGTACGCCGTCGGGCTCTAGAAGCGGGAGTGAGCGAGACCGCGTACGCTTGCGAATCTTACCCAAGTTCGGGGCTCTCCTAGGAGATAACACCCCTAGTCCTGCTGTGCGGGGTCTCCGCATGATCACTATCTCAACAGGTGGCTACAAGCTTGCTCCTTGAGCCTCCTGGCTGGAGGAGGAAGAAGGGCAAGGCTAGCCCTTACTCCACTCTCTCTGCGTGTGTGTGTGTGTGTGTGTGTCGTGAGTGCTCGTTGAGGCCTCTGCCAAGGAGTCAACTGCCAACCCCTTGCATGGGGTGACCTGGGGGGTTTATATAGGCCTACCCCCAGGGATACAATGGTATTCTGGTCGGGCGTAGGACCCAGCCATCAGTATCTCTGGTCGCCGGCTTCTCCATCGACTGCAGGGGCCCGCCGCCTGGTGGGTCCCCCCGGCGGTCTTGTCCTCGGCCGACAAGCTGGGCCCGCCGCTTGCGGGTCCTGTCGACTGTGTAGCACTGTAGTCGTGCCACTGATGACGCATGCTTGGTCAGGGAGAACATGGATACAGTCCCGCCGCCTGGCGGGAACTCACTATAGCCATGCCCCGTCGTATCTGGTTAATGGCGCACGGACTTCGAGGGAGGAGGAGGGCCGCCTGCTGGGAGCCGGCCTCCCCCTGAGCCGACTGGTCAGGGCTTGCCGCCTTCTGGCTGGTCACGGACAGGTAGGGCCTGCCGCCTGCGGGCCGTACTGGCCGCCTGTCACGGGAGCATGGCTCCCTCTGCCATGGGTGTCGTCATGAGTGGCATGGCAACAGTCCTGCGTCGGGCGCAGGATTCCTGCCAGGTACGCAGTACCGTGGCCACGCCCCGCCCGAGATTCGGGGGTGGCAGGCCTGTACTGTAGCCATACCCTGTCTCATCATGTTTATGTTGGTGTTGACTTTGAGGGCGCGAGGGGCTGCCTGCTAGGACCCGGCATCCCAGGAGGCCGCCTGCCAGGAGTCGGCTTGCTTCATGGCCGTCTTGTGGACTCCGCCGCCTCCCGGCAACCGGCTCCCTGGACCAGCCGGCCTCAAGAAGGCGGCCCTTGTCCTTGATGTTTGAGGGGCGCAGCCTGCCCTGATGTCTTGAAATACCAAAGGGAGCTGATGGGGCTACCCATGGTCATTTACTCCGACAGTAGTCCCCGAAGCTGATGAGGCGCTGCGGCTGAAGGTGCGAGAAGCCTCAGCAGCTTCATACTCTAAATCGTCTTCCGAAGAGCCGACTGGTTGGTGTCGGCCATGACCAGGCGGGCCGCCTGGTGGTTTTGAAATGTTGTGGCGGGGACCGGGTGGCGCACTAGCCAGGCGTCAGGCTTGCCGCCCGCACATGTCGGCCACGTGGCGTCATCAGGTCAAGCCGGCCTGCCAGCCCACGCGCGCGACGGGACGGCGCCGCAGGCCGGGGCCCACCACTAAAGTGCCTCGGCGCGCGCGCGGATCCGCTGCGGCCGAGGCGGTCGGTTGGTATTCTGTGGCAGTTAATGCACGCCTTTACTGGCGCCATAATCGCGGGAATCGTGGGGGAGTGGGCGCAGTTAATCCCCACGGCCCCTCACGTCCCCGCCCCCTCGGCTTCGCCGCCTAGGCTATAAGTAGGGGGAGGAGGGGGGCGGCAGACGCACGCACGCCCTCCTCTCCCTTCGCCGTTCTTCATTCTTCCTGCCGCCGTAGCACTCCTTCCTCTCGCCGAAGCACTGCCGCAGCTTGCCGTCGCTGTGCGTCCTCTCGCAGCGGCCTCCTTGCTCCGCTGCAGCCTCGTCCGCTCGTCACCGCGCCGCGCCGGCAACAAGCTCCGTCGCCCATGGCGCGTTCACGAGCCAGCGACTGGGACGGCTCCAACGTCCACGAAGACCACCTCTCCTTACTCCGCCAAACGCGTCGGCTGCCCCGAGAGGCGAATGTGCAGGTGCGCGTCCCTCCCGAGGAAGAAATCTCGCCGGCGCCGGAGGGCGACGAACGCGTCGTCTTCCGGTCTCATTTCCTTCGCGGCTTCGGCCTTCCAGCAAGCAACTTCCTCCGCTCTTTCTTTGATTTCTACCACGTCCAGCCGCACCACCTCATGCCAAACACGGTGGTGCTGCTGGCCGCCTTCGTCGCCATGTGCGAAGGATATCTCGGCACTCTCCCCACCCTCGAACTCTGGGAGGAGTGCTTCTACCTCAAACTCGGCACCGCCGCCAAGGGCCAGGCGGCTCAGTGCGGAGCCTGCGTGGCGGTGCAGCGCCCGGGCACCGGGAACCGCTTCTCTTCCATCTCTCTACTGCAGTCCGCCAAGCTGTGGCAGAAATCTTATTTCTATGTCAGAAACATCAATCCGACTAGCGATTACGTCAACTTGCCGGCTTACGCAGCCGGCCCGCCGGCCGAGCCATGTGCCAACTGGCGGTTCAAGCCGAGCTATCTATCGGCCGCCTCCTCCGCCGCCCTTGCCCAACTTCATGTGATGACGGAGTCGGAGGGCTTGAAGGGCTCAGACTTGCTGGCCGCCTTCGTGACGCGCCGAGTTCTCCCCCTCCAAGCCCGGCCTCACATCATCAGTTGCATGAGCGGGCACCAGGACCCGTGCCGGATGTGCACGCGGGAGCTGCCAGACGTGGAGGTGGTCCGGCTGGTCAACTACATCTCCGACTGTAAGCTGTCGGAGATGAACTGGCGGTTCGCCAAGCGGCCGTACGACCGCGCGCACCCGCCGCTTGCGGTAAGTCTTTGTAATTCTTTTTCTCTTTTGCTGGTCCGAGTTCTTGTTTCGTCGTCTGATCAGTCGGCCATGGTGCAGGTCCTCCTAGCCCAGTCTGCCGCCGGCGCTCTGGATCCAGGTCAGGAGTACATGCCGGACTGGATGAGGAGCGACGTGGAAGACCCCGACTTGGGGGCGGCCGCCATGGAGGAGGACGACGCCACAGGTGGCGGCGGTGGAGCAGGCGGCTCCGGGGAAGGAGGCGGCCTTGAGGACTGGCCGAACGACAATGAGGAGGAGGACGAGCCGCACCGCCCGCACGACACCTACAGGGCGGGCGCGAGCTCCTCAGCCACGCCGACCGCACCAGGCGGCCCAAAAAAGCGTCGGGCCGGCTCGTTGCTGTTCGGCAGCCGGCCGAAGAAGTCCAAGAACGCGGCCGCCGCGACCAGGCAGCAAGAGGCCGCCGCCAGAGCGGCCCAGTTCCAGAGGGCCCCGAAGCAGCCCCCGATGGTATCCGCGTAAGTGTTTGGCTGTGTTTCCCTTTCTTCTTCCTTGCAAACTTTTTCTGAGTTTTTCTCTTGTCTTGCTTGAATCAGGGCCCCACTCACTCTTGAGCGGTCTGCCGCCGCCTCCGTGATCGGGGAGGCGGAAGGCTCCGCCAATAACCGCCGTGTGGACCCGCTCGCCGACCTCCGGGCGGCGACGGAGAGGAACGCACGGGAGGCGCGCGAGGAGCGGGAGGAGGCGGAGGCGGCCAAGGCAGCGCGGGCAGACACCGCCGCCAAGGCTTGGGTGGACGCGGCTGCTAGGGCGCAGGCGGAAGAAACCGCGCACGGCCAGGCCCCACAACTTGTCATTCCATTGCGCGCGGCGCCGCCAGCGCCAGAGATCCTGGAGCCGACTGGAGGAGCCGGCGATGACTAGCCGGCCATGGAGAGGGGAGGGGGCGACGCCATCGTCTCGGAGGCGGAGGTGCCCCCGCAAGCGCCGACTGCCGAGGCCCGAGGCAATTGGCCGGACATGCCACCGGCGTCGCCGAT
This sequence comes from Thinopyrum elongatum, assembly GCA_011799875.1. Lineage (NCBI taxonomy): Eukaryota > Viridiplantae > Streptophyta > Magnoliopsida > Poales > Poaceae > Thinopyrum > Thinopyrum elongatum. The sequence continues at coordinate 523,674,265 of CM022302.1, read as the reverse complement.
CGGTGTCGAGTTGGTGGTGGGGGCGACTCCCGTGGTCCGCCCTTCGGTGCGCAGGTGTGTGGCCAAGGCGGCCTCGGCGCCGTGGGCGCAGGAGGCCGGGGCCGCGAGCTCGTCGGCCCTGGACGCAGAGGCCACCAGCGCCCCCCCCCCCCCCCCCGGAATGGACGCCTGGGGGCGGGACGGGCGTGCTGAACAAGGCCGCGCAGGACGTGCAGGCCCAGCTCCAGGCCCAAGGTGCCGCCCTCCAGCAGTGTACGAAGGCGTTCTTGGCGACGCGGACGGCCGTTCGGGTATGCTTCTTTGCTTTGTTTTTTGATTCTTGCAGTCTTCCGTGGGGGCGCGCCAGCGCACCCACTGGGTGTAGCCCCCGAGTTCCTGGCCGGCTGCTGAGCAGGCGGCTCGGAACTTTAAGGTAAGTTCCGAGTGCTAACTTGTTTCCTCTTCTTTTGTCTTCGTTGCAGGACTACCACAACATCCGCGCAGCCGCCTTCAACTCCCAAGTCCAGGAGTTGGCTAAGCGGACCGCCGACCTCACCGAAAGCCGGCGTAAGCATTCTGTCTTCTTCCTCACGGGGGCGCGTCAGCGCACCCACTGGGTGTAGCCCCCGAGATTCGGGCCGACTGCTGAGCAGTCGGGCCGGATCTTCTGGCAACCACTTTCTTTTTTAGTCATCTTTGTTGATTGTCCTCTCTTTCTCATTTTTGCAGGAGCCAACGCCACACTGCAGCAGCATCTGGGCGAAGTTCAGATCGAGCTGCGCGTCAAGGAGGAGGAGCGCCGTAAGGCGGCCCTGGAGCGCGACCGCCTGGCCAAGAAGTTGGCGGACCAGGCGGACCAGCACAAGGCGGAGCTCCAGAAGCTCAAGGAGGCGGAAAGTGCCCTTCAGGCCGAGTTTGAGGTCGAACGCTCAAAGTGGGCCGAGAAGGAGGCGATCCTCACCGCGGGCTACGGCGAGATTGAGGACATGATCGACGGTAAGCTTCTTTCTTTGGAATAGCTGCTGACTGCATCGGGAGTCGGCTTCTGATTTCTGTTCTTTCTTTTGCATAGACTTCTTTCCTGGCCACGCTGTCGCCATCAGCCAAGCCATCGAGGCGCGGCGCGACCGGCGTAGGAGGGAAGGAGTGGAGATCCCGCCCGACGCGCCTCGGAACATGAACGAGCAGCTCCTGGCCGTCAGGACGCGTTTACAGCCGGTTCACCGTCTACTCCGCCGCCTTCAGCGTGCCGGGTCTCAGCTGGTTTCCGCCCTCTGGTCAGGCGGCCAGGCTCCACGCACCCCCAGTCGGACCGCCGACTGGTTGGAGGCAGCAATCGGCCGCTTCGAGGCTTGGAGGGGCTCCTCCGCTCGGGCAGGCGCCCGAAGAGCCTTGGAGTTTGTCAAGGCGTGGTATCCTGGGCTGGACCTAGCCCAGTTGGCCACATTCCGACAGGAGGCCATGGAGGATTTGGTGGCAGCGGGGCCCGCGCTCACCCATCGCGCGGTGGCGATCGCCGAGTACACCGACACCGGCGCCTTCTTCCCTGAGCTGGACGAGGAAGGTGCCGAGGTGCCGATGGACTGGTTCAGGCTGAACCCGGATGACGGCGAGGACTCGGCGGAAGAAATCGCCTCAAGCGACGAAGGCGAGGACGAGGAAGATGAGGATGGTGAAGGCGACGCACCGGAAGGCGGAGTGGACGCCCAGCTTCAGCTCGATCGGGCCTCGAGCAATGAGCCGCGTGCGAGTGCACCGACTGCCACTGAAGGCGACCAAGCCGAGACTCGCCAGACGGCCATTCCACCAACTGGCGCCGCCGACTCCACCAACCTGCCGGACCCGCCTGTTGCTCGTTTGGCCTAGGCTGCCAACTTATCTTATCTTTTCCTGCCTTGGTAATCTTTAGAACAAACTTTGTTAAATTTGCGCAGTTCCACCCGCTGGGTGTATTCAAACTTTGTTGAATGCTGGCTGAGGGCCTCTTGCTATGTAATTTAATTCTCGCACAAGATGTGCCTCGCCGAGCTCTGACTTGTCTTGCTTTCTGTTCTTCTTGGCTTTTTCCTTTGCCGCTTTCCCTTAGCTACCTCCTTGCCGGTCAGACAACCATTCTCGGTCTGCTGGCCGGGTCAAGTACTTGGCCATTTTGGGAAGACAAGTACTTTGGCCACTTAGAACGTAGCAATTTAAGTGAGAAGCCGGCCGACGGCTGCTCAGCAACCGGACGGCTAGGCGATGAGCCGGCTTGGCCTATGTGGGTGCTTTCGTCCTTAGCCATTTTTCATGTGAGCACCATTTCTTGCCTTTGACCCTTGCCGGCCGGACAGTCGCTCTGTGAGCTGTGGCTTATGGCAAGGGTGGGCTTAGATGCCGGCACACTACTTGTCCGACTGCAGGTAGAGCCAACATAGTACAAGGCGGCAAGCCCCCGGGCCGACTGGTCGGACCCGGTGCCGGGCGTAGGAATGAAATAACATACTCACAGGCATGAAACTTATCATACAGACAAGAAAGGTAGCCCCCGAGTGCTCCTCGAGGGACCCGGTGCCTTTGCCCTTAGTACAAAAGGTAGCATGGTACATACTGTTTTTAACTGTAAAATCTTCGGAGAAGATTTGCGTTCCATGGGCGCTCTGCTTCCTTGCCGGAATCGTCCCTTTTGCGCGCCCTGGGCTTCTGCGCGTCGATGAGGTAACAGGAGTCGTTGCCCAAGGCTCTGCTGATGATGAAGGGGCCTTCCCAAGGGGCCGAGAGCTTGTGCTGGCCGGCTGTTCGCTAGATCAGCCGGAGCACAAGGTCTCCCTCTTGGAAGGATCGTGGCTTGACCTTCCGACTGTAGTAGCGGTGCAGGCTCTGCTGGTAGATGGTGGACCGGCTGAGTGCTAATAGCCGGCCTTCTTCCAGCAGATCGATGCCGTCTTCTCGTGCTTCCTTCGCCTCCGCCTCCGTGTACATGGTGACGCGAGGCGAGTCAAACTCGATGTTAGTTGGGATGACGGCCTCGGCCCCGTATACGAGGAAGAAGGGGGTGAAACCAGTTGATCTGTTCGGAGTGGTGCAGAGACTCCAGAGGACGGCCGGCAGCTCGTCGATCCAGCAGCCGGCCGAGCGCTCCAGCGGCTCGACCAGTCGGGGTTTGATGCCAGATAAGATGAGGCCGTTTGCTCGCTCTACCTGGCCGTTTGATTGCGGATGGGCAACGGACGCTAAGTCCAGTCGGATGCCCTGCGTCGAGCAGAAATGGGCCAAGGCGCCTTTGGCAAAGTTAGTGCCATTGTCGGTGATGATGCTGTGTGGCACACCGTACCGGACGGTGAGATCCGCGATGAAGGTCACAGCAGTCGGACCATTTAGTTTCTTGATTGGTTTGGCTTCAATCCACTTGGTGAATTTGTCCACGGCGACCAGCAGATGGGTCATGCCACCGCGTGCTGTCTTGAATGGGCCCACCATGTCCAGCCCCCAGACGGCAAAGGGCCAGGTAAGGGGGATGGTCTTGAGTGTAGAAGCCGGCAGATGTTGCTTGGAGCTGAATTTTTGGCACCCCTTGCATTTCTTGACCAGATCCTTGGCGTCCTCCAAAGCAGTCGGCCAGAAGAAACCATGGCGGAAAGCTTTGGCGACAAGGGATCTAGATGCCGCGTGGTGGCCGCACTCGCCTTGGTGTATGTCTCTGAGGATTGCCTTGCCTTTCTCTGGTTCGACGCAGCGTTGGAAAACGTCGGTCACGCTGCGCCTGACAAGCTCTCTGTTTACTATCGTGTATGCTCCTGCCCGGCGTTGCACCTGCCGGGCTGAGATCTCATCGACTGGCAGCTCTCCGCCTACCAGAAAGTTGAGGATGGGCTGCGCCCATGATGGTGCTTTGACTTCATCCACGGTTATTACGGTTACTGAAACCAGGGCGGTTGGGTCTGGAGATGGTGGGGCGGAGTCGTCCGCGTCTTGCCGCGTTGTTGAAGTCCCCGGGATGGCCGCTGCAGCCCCCGGGCCGGGCCGTAGAGTCCCCGGGCCGGGTGCGACTGCCGCAATCCCCGAGCCGCTTGCCGAAGTCCCCGGGCCGGCTGCCGCAGCCCCTGGGCCGGGTCGCGAAGTCCCCGGGCCGGGTGCGACTGCTGCTGTCCCCGTGCCGCTTGCCGAAGTCCCCGGGCCGGGTGCTGCAGGCCCCGGGCCGGGTTCGACTGCCTCGGGAGCAGCCGGCACGAAGATGGATTCTGATTCCGGGGAAGGCTTGATGGACGGCTTGCGGAGGCGTTGAAGGGACACGCCGGCTGGTATGGCTTGCCGGGTGGAGCCGATCCGTGCCAGGGCATCTGCTTGCTCGTTGTCGGCCCGTGGCACGTGAAGGAACTCGCACCCATCAAAGTATCCGCTGATCTGCTGGACGAGGAAGCGGTAGCTCGCCATATTTGCATCCTTGGCGTCCCAGTCGCTGGACGACTGTTGGACCACCAAGTCCGAGTCGCCGTAGCATAGAATCCGGCGGATGCCAATCTCCTTGGCCAGCCGGAGTCCGTGTACTAGTGCCTCGTACTCGGCCACGTTGTTGGAGGCGGCAAAGTGGATTTGCAGCGCGTATCTGAGCTTGTCGCCTTTGGGAGAGGTGAGGACGACGCCGGCTCCCAAACCGGTGTGCATCTTCGAGCCATCGAAGTGCATCCACCAATGAGTGGAGTCTGGAGCTGGCGGTAGGTACTGGGTCTCGGCCCAGTCGACGAGGAAGTCGGCCAGTGCTTGGGACTTGATGGCGGCGCGAGGCTGGTAGAAGATGGTGTAGGGGGCCAGCTCGATGGCCCACTTGGCCACTCGGCCCGATGCGTCTCTACTGCCTATGATCTCCGCAAGCGGGGCGGTGCAGACGACTGTGATGGGATGCTCTTGAAAGTACGGCTTGAGCTTCTTGGCGGCAAAATGCACGCCATAGCACAACTTTTGGTAGTGGGGGTAGTTCTGTTTGGAAGCTGACAGCACCTCACTCAAGTAGTAGACGGGCCTCTGGACCGGCAGCGCCTTGCCTTCCTCTTGGCGCTCTACCACCATAACTGTACTGACCACCCGGCTGGTGGCGGCGATGTAGAGAAGCATAGGCTCCTTGGCAGCCGGGGCGGCCAGAACGGGCGGCGTGGTCAACATCTTCTTGAGCTGGAGGAACGCCTCGTCCGCCTTGTCGTTCCACTCGAAATGAGTGGTCTTCTTCATCAGCTGGTAAAGGGGAAGGGCCTTCTCGCCCAGCCGACTGATGAAGCGGCTGATGGATGCCAAGCAGCCGGTGAACTTCTGGACGTCTCGCAGTCGGGCGGGCCTCTCCATCCTCTCGACGGCCTTGATCTTGACAGGGTTGCACTCTATGTCGCGCTCTGAGACAAGGAAACAGAGGAGCTGGCCGGCTGGTACTCCAAAGACACACTTCTCTGGGTTGAGCTTGATTTGAAAACGGCGCAGATTATCAAAAGTTTCCTTGAGATCTTCCAGGAGGGTACCGCGCTTCTCCGTCTTCACCACAACATCGTCTACATAGACGTGGGCATTTCTGCCGAGTTGCTTGAGGAGGCACTTCTGCATGCAACGCTGGAACGTGGCACCGTCATTTCTCAAGCCGAATGTCATGGTCAGGTAGCAGAAGGCTCCGAATGGTGTGATGAAGGCGGTCTTCAGGCGGTCGGCCGGGCTTAACTTAATCTGGTGGTACCCCGAATAGGCATCCAAGAAACTCAACAGCTCGCATCCGGCTGTGGAGTCTATCACTTGGTCAATCCTAGGCAAGGCGAACGGATCCTTCGGGCAAGCTTTGTTGAGGCTGGTGTAGTCAATACACATGCGCCATTTGTTGTTCTTCTTTAGTACAAGGACTGGGTTGGCTAGCCACTCTGGGAAGAATACTTCCATAATGAAGCCGGCTGCTAGAAGCCGGGCTACCTCTTCACCAACAATTTCTCTCTTCTCCTCCGACAGGCGGCGGAGGGGTTGTCTGACTGGTTTTGCATCTGCTCTGACATGTAGCTTGTGCTCGGCGAAATCCGTCGGAACACCCGGCATGTCCTTTGGAGACCACGCAAAGATGTCCCGATTCTCACGGAGGAAATCGACGAGCTCGCCTTCCTATTTGCTGTCAAGGTGAGCTCCTATGACAGCGAACTTCTCCGGGTGCTCTGGGTCCAAGGGTATCTTCTTGGTTTCTTTGGCCGGCTGGAACGAGCCCTCAGCTTCTGACTCCTTGGGATCTGGCGATAGGTCCGGCTGCTTGCCGGCCATGGCCACAACCCGGTCAAGGAGCCGCTTCTTGGCAGCAATCACAAGGGACTCGGCTAGCCGACTGCTGGCTGCAGCACACTCGGCAGACTTCTGGTAGTCGCCGGCTATGGTGATAATGCCCTTGGTGCCCGGCATCTTCATCTTGAGGTAGGCGTAGTGGGGGACCGCCATGAACTTGGCCAGAGCAGGCCGGCCAAGCAACGCGTGGTAGGGGCTCTCAAGGTCAACCACCTCGAACCAGATTGGCTCTCGGCGGAAGTGACTCTTGTCTCCAAAGAGGACATCTATCTTGATCTTGCCGATTGGTGAGCAGGATAGGCCAGGCACAATGCCATGAAAGATAGTCCGGCTGGGCTGGAGCTGTTTCTCTTTGATGCACAACTTCTCCATGGTGTCGCGGTAGAGGATGTTGATGCTGCTACCGCCGTCTATCAGAATTCGGGAGAAACGAGCAGCTCGCCTCTCTGTTGCGAAGGTGGCATCCAACACCAGGGCATAGGAACCCGGAGAAGGCATCACCTCCGGGTGGTCAGCTCGGCTCCAACTGATCGGCTTCTCCGACCAGTGCATGAACTCTGGGGCTTCAGAGGTGACAGTATTCACTTCTCGGCGTTGTTGACGCCGGCTGTGCCTGTCGTCAGTCACGCTGGTGAAGACGACATAAGCTCCATGCTCTTCAGGAAACTCGTCTTGGATCGCGCCGACTGGTTGGACCGCCGGCTGCTGGGGAGGCGGAGGCGGCGGGCCAGCAGGCGGCGGAGGCAGCCCTTCGCCTCTGGCGATGCGGGTGAGCCAGTGGCACTTCCGGGTGGTGTGGTTGGATGGCTTCGTGCCGCTGTGGAACTTGCAGGGAGCGTCGAGGGTTTGCTCAAACGAGAAGGCGGGCAACCAGGCAGGCTTGCCGCCCCTTTGGCGTTTGGGGCCGGGCTGCTCTTCTGGCTGCTGGTCTTCGACTGTCGCCACCTGCCGGCTGGGGGTAGTCGGCTGCGGGGCCTTGCGCTTATTGTCGTTTGACTGTTGGCGCCGACTGGAATCACCAGCCGGTGTCTGAGGAGCCGGAGGGAGCATCTTTCCTGATGCATCCACCCGGAGTTCCGACTTCATGGAGGAGTCGGCAGTGGCGTACTTGTCCGCTGTGATCAACAGCTCGTCGAGCGTGGCCGGCTCGTCGCAGAGGACCCGGTGCTTGAGTAGGGTGCCCTCCCGGCACCCGGCAATGAAGTATTCAATGGCTTGCACCTCATGAACCCCTTCGCAGGAGTTGCGCAGCTCGGCCCACCGCGTCAAGTATTCGCAGGTGGACTCGATCGGGCCTTGGACGCACAGGGAGAGCTGGCGAGGCTTGGGCGGCCGCTTGTAGGTGCTGGTGAAGTTGCGGATGAAAACTTCGGTGAAGTCTAGCCAGCTGTTGACGCTGTAGGGCTTGAGGCTGTTCAGTCATGTCCGGGCCGTGCCTTGGAGCATGAGCGGAACATACTTCACGGCGACACGCTTGTTGCCATTCGCTATGTTGACGGCAGTGGAGTAGTCGACCAGCTAATCTTCCGGCTTCACAGAGCCGTTGTACTTGGGGGTGTCCCGAGGGAGCGAGAACCCTTTGGGGAAGGGCTCATCGCGAATGCGGGGGCTGAAACAAGGCGGGCCGATTGCATCTTCTTCTTCCAACGCCAGGGACCGAGCCAAGCGGTCGATCCGGTTGCGGGCGTCGTTCTCTCCGACTCCTTCGCGGGGGCCCAGCCGGCCTCCGAGAGTTGGATGCTCAACAGGCGGCGGGGAGGCGCGCCTCTCCCTGCGCGGGAGAGGCGGACGACCGTCCCGCCGTTCCACTGCTCGTGGGCGGCCGTCTTGGTCGCGCTCGATGGAGATGCGGGTGCGGCTGCGGCTAGCAGCCGGCTCTTGGTCACGGGCGCCGGCTGTCAGCGTCCGAGAGGTCACGCCGTGCTCTCGGCGAGGAGGAAGGTTCCCAGCCTGCAGGCCGGGTTCCACCACGCGGCGGCCGACTTCTTGCTGCGCGGCGGCCGCGTCGATGAGCTGCTGGACGCACTCCGTCATGCAGCGACGTTCGTCGCCCTCCAGGCGGTCCAGCTCGTCTACCGCTGCCTGGGCGGCGCGCAAGTTCTGCATGGGCGTGGCGTAGACCGGGCGGTCGGCCCCCAACATGCTGGCGATGGCGGCGCCGCGCTGCCGGACCGTGCCCACGCGGCTGGGCTCGTCAGCAGCCGGCGTGCTGCAAACGGCGCAGTCGATCTCGCGTTGGTAAGCCTCGGTGAGGCGTGTCATGGCCGCCAACTTGTTGGCGCTGTCGAGAAGTGCGATACGGCACGCCTCCAGCGTTTCACCGCTCGCACCGGGCGCTATAGGAGCGGACAGGTCCCGCATTGCCGCCTGCAACGGATCCCGGCCGGCCTGGTCGGAGGTTCCGTCGTGGCTGATGACCAGCACCTCGGTGACGGTGCTGGTGCCAGCGCCGCTGCCTGCAGCGGGAAGTGGATCGTCGAAGATCACCACGTCACCGGGGAAGGCATCAGGAAGCGCGACGTCGGCGTCGACGACCATGTCGACGAGCAGGTCGGTGGAGCCAACGGACTCCGGGTCGGAGACCGACTCGTCGGTGATGTGAAGCTTGCCGAGGAGATCGACGAGGCAGCTCTCGGAGCTAGCTGCGCCCGCGTCGAGTGCGGGCTCGTCGAAGAGGCGGATCCCGCTGATGAGATCAACGAGGTTGCTTGCGGCACAAACAACTTCCATGCCGCGCAGCGTGTCGACGCAAACGCCGTCGGGCGTGCCGGGCTGGCTGCGATCGCTAGGGAGGAAGAGGGTTCCCGTCCAGAACGTGTTTCCAGACGACGGTGCACCTAGCCCCACGGTGGGCGCCAAATGTCGGGGGTATCGTGCGACATATGCCAGGGGATGGCTTATCGTGGATGGGGACAAAAGTACGTCGTCGGGCTCTAGAAGCGGGAGTGAGCGAGACCGCGTACGCTTGCGAATCTTACCCAGGTTCGGGGCTCTCCTAGGAGATAACACCCCTAGTCCTGCTCTGCGGGGTCTCCGCATGATCACTATCTCAACAGGTGGCTACAAGCTTGCTCCTTGAGCCTCCTGGCTGGAGGAGGAAGAAGGGCAAGGCTAGCCCTTACTCCACTCTCTCTGCGTGTGTGTGTGTGTGTCGTGAGTGCTTGTTGAGGCCTCTGCCAAGGAGCCAACTGCCAACCCCTTGCATGGGGTGACCTGGGGGGTTTATATAGGCCTACCCCCCAGGGATACAATGGTAATCTGGCCGGGCGTAGGACCCGGCCGTCAGTATCTCTGGTCGCCGGCTTCTCCGCCGACTACAGGGGCTCGCCGCCTGGTGGGTCCCCCCGGCGGTCTTGTCCTCGGCCGACAAGCTGGGCCCGCCGCTTGCGGGTCCTGTCGGCTGTGTAGCACTGTAGCCGTGCCACTGATGACGCATGCTTGGTCAGGGAGAACGTGGATACAGTCCCGCCGCCTGGCGGGAACTCGCTGTAGCCATGCCCCGTCGTATCTAGTTAATGGCGCACGAACTTCGAGGGAGGAGGAGGGCCGCCTGCTGGGAGCCGGCCTTCCCCTGAGCCGACTGGTCAGGGCTTGCCGCCTTCTGGCTGGTCACGGACAGGTAGGGCCCGCCGCCTGCGGGCCGTACTGGCCGCCTGTCACGGGAGCATGGCTCCCTCTGCCATGGGTGTCGTAATGAGTGGCATGGCAACAGTCCTGCGTCGGGCGCAGGATTCCTGCCCGGTACGCAGTACCGTGGCCACGCCCCGCCCGGGATTCGGGGGTGGCAGGCCTGTACTGTAGCCATACCCTGTCTCATCATGTTTATGTTGGTGTTGACTTTGAGGGTGCGAGGGGCCGCCTGCTAGGACCCGGCATCCCAGGAGGCCGCCTGCCAGGAGTCGGCTTGCTTCATGGTCGTCTTGTGGACTCCGCCGCCTCCCGGCAACCGGCTGCCTGGACCAGCCGGCCTCAAGAAGGCAGCCCTTATCCTTGATGTTTGAGGGGCGCAGCCTGCCATGATGTCTTGAAATACCAAAGGGAGCTGATGGGGCTACCCATGGTCATTTACTCCGATAGCCGGAGAAGTTGTAAATCGCTGGGCCGTCCTGGTTCTTGATGGCCACCCGTGAAGGCACCAATGAACTCGTGGCACAGGTCAGCCCAGGTCGAAATGGAGTTCTCCGGCAGGTGCATCAGCCAAGACCTCACATTGGACTTGAGGGCCAAAGGGAAGTAGTTGGCGAACACCTTCTCATCTCTTCCCACGGCAGCTTGAACAGCGATGGTGTAGATGCTCAAGAACTCTGCCGGGTTTAGTCTCCCATCATACTTCTCGGGTATCTCTGGCTTGAACATGCGAGTGGACGGCTAACGGACTTGCCGGAGCTCACGGGTGAAGGCAGGGCACCCAACCTCGAAAGGCAGGCGACCGCCATCTCCGAGCGCGGGCTCGTCGACGTCGGGGCCATCGCACCCATTGGTCTGGCAGGGGTTGTCGCGGTGCCGCTCGTCGATGAAGCGCGCGCCTTCCCTTCGCCTGCCCTCCGGGGCACGCTGTCGGCCTTGACGCGCTCGAGGATCTAACGAAACCATCGGGACGTCATCGGGCGTTTTGTTTTGCGGCTCCCGGGCGGCTTGCCGTGGTGGGGATTGCACCGTGAGGGTGGCTCCTCCCGCACGACCAGCCGCACGAGCCGTCGTTGCTGCCTGGGAAGGCCGTGGCGGTCCGGCCCGCTGTGATCCTTCCGCCTCGGCAAAACCAATCAAACCTTGGATGGTGGCTCGCCACTCATCCATCTGGTCTGCCGCCGGTGGAAATCTCAGCAGCAGTTGGGCTCGCGCCATGGCTTCGGAGGCAGTGCTTGGCATAGGTGATGACGATGTAGATCGTAGCGTCGCTCGGCTCTTGATGTTGCCGGTGGCGACTGCGCCACGCCCTTGCTGCTGTGAACCAGCCGTTTGGACAGCATGGTGACGCGACGGAGGCGCCTGAGGACCAGCGGCTCCGTTGGGCATAGTAGCTGGGTCAGCCCGCCCCGGGGGTGGCGCGTGCCCTGCGGTCGCGCCCACAGCGGGGGCGCCGGAGGGTTGCGATTCGCCCCAGAGCGAGCATCATCACTGCGGCTGTGCCCGTTGGCAAGGAGAAGGGGTTCAGGCGGAACGATCCCTCCATCCGTACCTCGTGGAGCATGGCCGTCGGGATGTTGCTGATGCTGTCCTTCCCCGGTACCTCCCGTTCTTGCTTCGGCCGTGAGGGAGGTGGTGACGGCGCAGCCTGCGCCGACCACATCCCCCGCGGCATCCACACCCTCGCGAGCCCCCGCACTCCCCGCGACGTCGGCCGTCGCGGGCGGCGGAGCCTTCGAGGTGGACGGGTGATTTGCAGCTCCGGGCTTCCTCTTGGGCGCCATAGCCGATGACGCCGTCGATGATGAAAATGTCGATGAAGATGACGCGCAGCGTACGCTCTCGGTTTCACGCAAGTGATCCCCCTACCTGGCGCGCCAAAGATGTCGTGGGAAACCACGGCCACCTATGGGGCCATCAGCCCCTTTTGGTTCGGCGGGGGGACGGACACGTTGCACAAAGAGCGGAGAAGCGTCGCGCAGCACGGCAGAGATCACACGGGCAGTCTTTACCCAGGTTCAGGCCGCCGTGAGGCGTAAAATCCTACTCCTGCTTTGGTGGATTGATGGTGGATAATGGTGGTGAAACGTAGCACACTCTCCTGGCAAGGTTGCTCAGGGGACGAGAGTGGCTACGCGCGTATGGATATGCGAGGATCCAACCCTTTCTACGGTCGCCATGGGCCTCCTTTGATAGCTTAAGGGGTCACCACAGTGGCAAATCAGTCTTTGCGTACTAATTAGATAGCTAACAGTGCTATCATATCTAACTCTGCAGGCTGACAGAGCGCATTAAATGCGCCGCTCAATGTCACATCACAGCTTGCCCGGCAGGCCCTGCCGGGCTGTTTTGCCAGCTTCACGCCTGCTTGCTTGACACGTCTCAGGACGGGTGTCATATGGAGGTGTTTTGCTGTAGGAAGTGGCCGCCATGTGGCAGAAAGCAGCCACTTAGTCACCTTGGAGCTTGACACCGCTTCGATTACTGACTTGCGTCGCTTGTGAGGTGGAGCGGTGGAGTGGCTTGCCTCCGCCAGCCCCGGCAGGCCTGCCGGGATGATCTGGGAGCTTGCTTCCGGGGGAAAACCCAACCCTGCCAGGCTCGCCTGCCCGGCAAGGTAGGCCCTTCCCTTGGCGATGCCTCGTTCCTCTGGCTCGCCTTGGCCTTCTCGACTTGCTCTTGGATCCTTCAAAGGAATTGATCCTCCTTTTTTGGTCTGATCTTGGTCTTGCAATCTTATCTTCGAGCTTGTTGGCTTGCCGTCCGTGCACAGTCAGAGGAAAACATATACCCCTGTCTATGTTCCCCGACACCTCCGCACCCACGACGAGCGCCAATGGCAGGGCCTCCAGGAGATGATGGCCCTGTCAGCGGTCGGCGACGTCGCCTTCCCAGAGCTCGACGTCTATGTCAAGGAGGAGGCCATGGAGGAGGTGCGACCAGAAGCGGCGACGGAGGAGCCGACAGGATGGAACCCGGCATTGGTCGGGCAGTCCTGGACGTGGACGGAGACCGTGTCGTGCACGCCTGAGGTGGACGCCGGCCAGTGGTCACCATCCCCGCCGCGCGAAGAGGTCGTGCAAGCGCCACCGCAGCTGGTACAGCAGGGGCCGCCATCCCACCTCTGGCAACCACCTCCATACGTCGACCTCACCAGCAACGACGACGACGAGTAGACGGCGGCCGCGGAAGGCGACGACGGCCCTTATCTAGGTTTTTCTAAATGTTTTTAATGTTCTTGTTTATATTAATGTGTTGAACTTGGGTAATGTGGACGATTTAATGTTTATATTAATGTTTTCGAGTTATTTTCAATGTTTATTTGGGGTTCTGGGGGGTTTAAATTCACCTCTGAAAAAACGGACAGTTTGGGGTGTGGTCGGCCTGTTGGCCGCACCGACGGCCGCACGACCGCAAGCGGACGACCGTATCCGTTTTTCTGCTCCAAACGGACAAAAAGCGGACGAAATGGACGTCCGTTTGCGGTCGTGTGTTGGAGTTGCCCTTACTTAAGTCCATAGTTTAAAAAACCGAACCGAAAATCGAACCGGAAAGGTTGTCGGTCAGGTTTTTACCGGTCGGACCGCCGGTTCACCGGTTCGGTTGTCGGTTTTTTAAGAAATAAAATAATATATGTTGAGTAATATACTCCCTCCGTCCGGTGAAGAGTGTACATCTAGTTTCAAAATTTGTCCACAAAAGAGTGTACTTCTATCTTTCCAATGCACTTTAAAATAGAAAAAACTACTTCTCTCTCATCACACGGTAATCAAGACCAATAGCAATCTACACATGGTTTTCTTAATTTCTACATGCACTTAGCTCATCGGGGGTTGGATAATTAAAGAGGAGAGAGATGGTTGCTTGCACCTTTCCAATGCATTTTTTACTTAACTCCATAATTTGTCCTAAAATTTCTAGATGTACGCTCTTCACCGGACGGAGGGGGTATGTGCTAATATAGTGTGAAACAATGGTCAAATAAAATTATTTCCATGTAGTGGACAACAAAGTAGCACAGCCAAGTTGGTTATAGGGCCGTGGGCAGGCCCCGCGTATTGCTCACACGACCTGGGATCGAATCCCACTTTCCCAATTTCTATTACAACATTTTCCTGGTTTTCTCCGGTCTGATTACAGAACGGTCTTATTAGCTTAAAAAACCGTTAAGGCCGCCGGTTCCGGTTTTTTCCGGTTCGACCGCCGGCCCAGTCCGGTTTTGTAAACTGTGCTTAAGCCAACTGGTGCCTTTCTTTGAGAGTGCTTTCATCCAATCCAAAAGCATACAACGTCAGTATGGAATATACATTTTACATCTATACAACGCCACCAACAGTAATCGAAGCAAAATTAATGATATTTTCTCATACTAGCAACATGTTTAATACTTGCATGCATACAGTCATAATGACAGTTGGCTATTTCCCCCACTCAGTTTTCTTGCATGCATGCGGCGTATTAATGATCCCAGTAAACAAAAAGAAAAGCTGACTTGCAAAGCAGGCATTAAATTTTACATTAGTACCTGTAATATAAGTTTGTGGCTTTGTATATAAAAAAATGAAGGGAGTAACTTTTTTGTTTGTTAAGAATGTTGTATGTAACCTGCATAAACACAAGGAGCCTGGTCTATTCGTGCAGCTAGACATCGTGGGTGCCTTTAACTGGTGTCTTGGATTTTGACTGGAAGCTGGGGGATATGTGGATTTTGGCAGCTGGTGGTGTGATATCATTTGTCTGCTCTGGGCTACTGATTCCTCCTCGCTCATGGCTAATGGGGAACTGGGGCCGAGATTCTTCCACCGGTGAGGCATCGGGCAAGGCGACCCTCTCTCCCCGATGCTCTTCAAGATCACAATGCTCCCTCCACTGGTTGTTCAACAAAGCTTGCTCGGTTGGCGCACTTACCCCAATTCAGCTGCCAACTTCACTTCTGTGGGTCACTATCTATGCAGATGATGTGGCTCTCTTCATATCGCCGTCTCATGTTGACATTGAGGTCACCAAGCAGATCCTATATAGCTTTTGTATTGCCCCGGGTCTCTGTGCAAACCTAGCCAAGAGCGTTGTGTATCCTATTTGCTGCTACAGACTGGATATTGAAGTTCTGCTCAGTCAGTCTCCTATGCTGATAATGCAGTTCCCTTGCAAGTACCTTGGCCTACTAATGATATGCATGATATATATAGATGTATATATGCTCTCCAATGTAGTATTTCAATCACTGGGCTGTTTGGATTAAAGATCTGCAAGATGGAGTTGTGTGCATTAGTTGAGGTTGATCTTTGTGAGTGCTTATTATAGTTGACTAGTTGCCTCTGTGATAAACTAGAAGTAAAAGAGAATATATTATCAATTGTGTGTCACCTTACTTAAAGTAATACTCCTATTTCGTTTTATTACTTAATACCTCATGATGCAAAGGTATCTCGGTTGGAGAGTGAAGTACTAATTATATACAAGTAAATGAGCACGTGCAATGCACGTTGATATTAGGGAAAAATCAACTGCACGTCGATATTAGGTAGGATATCAATTACGTGTTAATTATGAGACTAATATAGATGTTGATATTTGGTATGCTATCAATTGCACGCTCAACATATTGAGAGCTCACCATTGGAGCAATCTAGGTCGTTGGATTGACATGATTTGATGGCCGAGATTAATTGGATCTGCTCTTTGGGTCTTTTTATATTGGTATAGAGGTATAGATATAGATATAGATGCATGTAGCGGTCTATAGAAACATGGATATATTGCATTTGTGTTATTATGTCATGTATGGTTTATCATCATAAGAAAATATTTGTAATTCATCATTCACATGCCTATGCTTATATGTATGCACCCTTGATGTTTGGAGAGGGTGCTACTGTTGAACTTATGCTCATAACTTTCCTCATAAGAACAAGACATAACTTCATTCTACATGCACTTTTATTCTGTGCAGTTAATTATTCCAAAAAAAAAAGTTTCAACCACAAGATATGCTCATAACTTGTTGCAACTAGCAAATCTAGTGATATGGACAACATCGCTAGACTTGTTGGGGACATTTCAACATGACATCCCAAATTCCATATGCCATGTATCCCAATTTAAATGTGATGAAATGATGATACAAGCCGATGCAGTATAGATTTTATAGATAAATGAATTTGCGGAAACCGACCACTGCATTGCTATGCGTAATGAAAAGAATATGTTTACTTCACTTCATCTATACCGTCTTTGTGATACATTGAACTCGATATATCTTTTTCGAAAGTGCCTTGTGTTGTGTTACCAAAATATCACAAACATAAGAGAAGCTGCTTCCCTCCTAGATAACACAACAATTCCACTAAACTCAATCTGCCAATAACTTCTCACTGGAATTATCGAACATTTGTACAGTGTGTTTTGCAGAATAAATGATATCAAAAATTGCTCGACAGAATAAAGCCAGGGGCGTGAGCCTTTCCTGGCATTTGCTATATTCTTCCTGTTGTCTACAAAATTGTCACGTTCGTACAACCTGAAGAGAGATTTGCACGAACCAAATGAACAATCAAGAATGACAGACCCGAGCTGTGCCATCACTAAAACAGAGTTGGAAAATCTTTTACCCTGTCTTGAGAAGAACCTATGATCTCTTTACAACTGCGACCGCAAAGTGGGGGTGGTGCGTAAACTCAAACGAAACCCTCAGTTTCGGATCGCTAGCACCGACGTGGTTGATGATGTTTAGGGCTATCCTATTGTGCTCGGCAACCTGTTCAATCTGGCGGAGCTCTGCAAGCTTTTCTGGTTCGCTCGCAAAACTACCTTTCAAGGAGGGGATGATCTTCTGGATTTCCTTGAAAAAGTTGTATTTCATTACGTCCTGTGAAAAATATTGCACGGTTAGGTTCAAATAAGCAGAGGAAAAGACTAATGAAAGGGGGATTTCAAGGCTGAGTACTGACTGCCATGTGTGCCTGGGCGGCCGCTTCCTGAAAACTGTAGTAGGTAATGCACTCGGGGATTTGTGCTTTCTGGAGAAGATCGAAATGCTGCATGAATCTCTGCAAAGAGTGGTTCAAGATTCGTCAAAGTCGTCTAAAGACATGTTCAGAAGGATATCGGAATTCATAAACACTAAATCTGACCCACCTCTTGTTCAGTATTGAAGATACTTGGTAACTGGAATGACTTGCTTTCCTTTCTCAGGGCAGCCAGCAACTGCATTAGCAAACAGAAAAATGTTGTTTAGTTGCAACAGGGAACGGTGGTATATTATAATATACGCTCTGTGACTGTTCTACGTTGCCGGGGAGGGAGGGGGCATTGGTGCCATATGTACCATTGAAAGTCCTTCTGATAATAGAACATAGCACTGAAGCAATAAACATGAAGGAGGAAATGGTGCGTCTCGTACAGAGTCCTTTGAATGATCCTTCTTCTTTTTCCCTTTTCTTCGCGCTGATAAAAATAAGGACCATTTAGAAACCAATCTACTAAGAGAATATTGATAAAGATGGCATGGTGTTTTATAGAAACTGGGTAGGAAACAACATCAAATGAATTTTCTCCATAATGATTGTTACCACTTACCAGTACAAATATATGAATATTATAACCAAATATACCCCCAAAACAGGAGGTTTTGATTTGACGTAATTACATATTTCATTCTGTCTAATTTCCTTTTCAACTTCAGGATGGCAATGTGTGCTTATTTATTTATAAACTGACTCCCGTTTGAATTCTGCAATTTATTTTCCTGTAGTCTTCTTGTTCTCTTAATTCTCAATTGTTTTCCAATGGATTCTAGGAGGCAGATACATGAAGCAGTAAGATGCACAACATGCAACTCAAACCATCAAGGTGCTGACATATCTGATAGACATCCAGAATGCTACATGGTCATTTTTATAAGATCGACAACCCTGCTAGATTGGAAATCTACAAGCACATCATCTACCTGTAAGTCTAATGACAATAATCTAACAAAAAATTCTGAACAGGCATGATAACTTACAGTTTTCGTTGCTAGCAAGGATTCGTAACTGCATCTTCTCTATCAGCTTTATAAACACCACATGCATATACCAGTATACCATACAGTATTCACTCGGAGAATAGAGGTCAAGCTCAAAACCCAATATGAGAAACCGAGAAGCAATCCAGTATGTATGTTCTTGAGACCAAACAAGTAGTTGCTTTGATACTCTCATGCACATGTTCTGCACAACCAACAAAACAATGTCAAAATATATGACAACTGATTACTACAGCAAGCACTTGAAACCAGAGATACCTCATCGGCCAAGACATTTCTAGTTTCACCAAACTCTCTTTTCAATGCAAGCTCCAACTGCAATATGTATGGTACAAAACAATATAAGTGTAAGATCTAGAGATGACCAATGGTCAAACTGTCACAATCACAGAATGCTCAGTCTCAAACTATTATAGAAGTGTAATCATCATAAGCCCTTAACAATTGGCTGAATAATAGTAGAAGTAAAACATGGCACATTTGACACTACCAAAATTACTGCTTTCCCATTTGTGATTGATCCCTTTCTTTTACCTTGTCATAAAATGATAGTCCTAGCAGGGCATTTCCTCTATCATTACTCAAGAATCAAGTTACCAACAGTGACAGAAACATGCAAGTGCTCAGTACCACGATGAAGTGAATACTCACTCAACCCAGTAGGGAAAGGTTAATTCAGAAATCCAGTTTTTTTTCTGCATGATTATGAACGATATAATGGCATTCGTAGCTGACATAGCAATAACCAATTTTAGAGACAGAACTGCAGGTTAGCATGAAACTGCATTCACAATTTCACTAGCTAAGTGTGTTTAATCCAAGGTCAGTTTCACTAGCTAAGCGTGTTTGATCCAGGGTCATGTTAGAAAACAAAAACAAGAAGACAGGTATTAATGATGTGTAACTTTGGGAAACAGCAAAAGGGAGCAAGTAGAAAATTGTATGTGTAACAAACCTGTATGGAAATGGTACTCCAATCCTGCAAGCTCTTCCCAAGCTTGCGCCGTTGCCATGCAGTGTTTGTACAGAGAATTTTGAGCAAGTTGATAACCAACTACAAGGTCATTAATGCACTTAATCAATGATATGCACGGAACTCCAGATATATATTTTTACGACTGCATGATATATATGACGTAAAGGTTGAAAAAGGAATAATCCTGGTGGCTGACCTGACCTAGCTGCACTACAAACTCATTCGACTGGAATTCCTTATCTCCTATAATATCAGGTAATGACAAAGCCCTTGAAATTACATCGCAAAACAAGTCTCGCCCATAAAGCTTGCCATCTTGAACCAATAAAGTCTGTTTCAATGGATTTTTGCATCATTGTTAATGTAAGTGGGAAACAACAAACTATTAACATAAGTAACTCACTGAATACATATTTGCCAGGATGAGATTTGGGATTGAGAAACAAATCATATTTCTACAAGAGAGGGCCTAATGGAACAGAAAATGAGCCAGCTAAGAGCAATTCAATGTTACAACATAAATGAGTGCTTTACTGGACTAAGAAAAGCTCAAGGCTATTTATATACCACCGAGGGATCAATTTATAAAGAAAAATAGTAATGAAACAGCAGTCTCCTAAAAATCAGTTATGGATATAGGAACAAGACAAAGAAGGATGGGTATTTGCAGAAATAAGCTAACCACATTGTTAACAATATGGAAAAGTAGTTCGATTCTGATATCCAGACTTCAACTACCGGAAATGTTTAGACTCGTGACACTCATAAAGTTGAAGTTCACAAATCATACCAAATGAGAAACAAAATCCAAGAGTAGCACTTACTGCATAACTACAACGTATGACATACTCCACGACCACAGAAAGCAATGGTTCATAACCAAACTTGTACAACAATCAGTTAAAGAACAGTTCATACACATATACAAATACAATTAAAAAAACAGATGCCATACGTAAATGATAGAAGCTACAAAACCTTTTCTATATCTAACATAGCAGACAGATATTAGTCATTTTTTGCAATCCGGGGGAAATAAAACACTAATGTCAGATGAGTAAAAACATCTACAGCATAACAGTGATAAAGATGGCCCTTGAAGCATGTCAGCGTGACCCACCTGAAGAAATGCTCTAGGAACCAAATCGGGTACAGATTTTTGGAATTGTTCAATGAAGTGAAGAACATTCTCAAGCATGGGATCAAGCGACAGAGCACAAATGATATCTAGATCATGCAGAAGCATCTCAAAGTACCTAATTGCCTGTAACAATGAAGTTGACGCAATGCTTATGAAGTTGAAAAGGAGTACACAGAAACTATTCCATAGTATGGAAGTTTAAGCATAATTTATGGCACCGATGTGAACTTACATCACTCCAGGCAAGTATTTGAACAGCACGCGGTGGTGCTGGACTCAGAAGTCTGCTATTCAGACTGACATCAAAGCCAATAGGGCGGCAACCTGATGCAGTAGTGCAGCTCTCATCACCTTTTTGCGATGTAATGTCAGACCGAGACTTAAGGAACTCTTGGGACTTCAGCATCAAACTAAGCTCAGCCAAGCATGATGTAACATGCTTGCGAGCCAAATCCAATCCTCTTCCTTGAGGTTTCCTCATGCACGTAACCACATGATGAAAATGCTACATAACAACAAAAATGTCAGAAATCAATTAAAAACCTCTTATGTATCATCTTCTTGCATGAGGTTTGCTCATGCACATGAATGCACATGATGACATAGTAAAGTGCTACGCGGCCATACAGACGTGTGATGACATTTAGAAATTGATGAAAACCCCTCTTAAGCCTCATTCAGATGATCACCCAGAACTAAACTTGGCATTCATTTATGCAATCAGCTATGGTGGTCCTTATTTGCACATTTCCATATACTGAAAAATCAGGCACTCCTAGGTGCATGCTTAAGAGCGCCTAGGCGCTGGGCTGGAGGCAAAACGCCTAGCGCCTAATTGTGCTTAAGCGTCCGTTTTGGTCAGAAACGGTCAAGGCGGACTGGCGGAGGCAAAACGCTCGCTCAGCGCGTAGCGCGTAGCGCGTAGCGCTTAAAAAACACTTGTTTCCCTATGATATATACAACATAACATTTAGTTTTAGCAACAATATCATAATCGCAATCAAAAAAGGCTTTGTTGTTGTTGTTGTTGATCATAATCGCAATCAATGCATATAGTGGGTAAAGATTAAAGTGGTGTAATGCCGAAACAAACTCTATGTCCCTCCCCTCTCACCAACAATTTAAAGAGAAAAGCGAGAATTGCCACTCAATTCAATGACATTTCAGTCTCACTCAATTGTCTCAATGACAGTTGTTCAGAATCCATCGAGTGGTAAATCCAGGTGCCAATGAATGCAGTGGCAAATTCTTAAAAACTTCCCAATTTAGATAGCACCAGTTTATAACTTAGACTTCCCATTACTTAATTTGAAACCACCACGTTATCACAATAACAGAGCATAAGCTTAGATAACCAACATGATACACACATCAAGTATCAGCATTGACGAAATTAGACTGAACAACTGAAGTGAAGAATTGGAAAGGAAACATGGGTTAAGACCTTACGAAAACGTAATCTGCATAACAAGGCTCTGCAGTAACCCTCTTCCAGCTCAGGATTATCCTGCAGTGATTCAAACTCTGCAGTAATAAACTTTTTAGTTAATGACACAAAGCCTACAAATTGTACACTCAGCGTATGTTCAAATCAAATAAGCAATTCAATAACTTCGCTTTTATTTCAAATGCCCAGCGTCCAAATTCTTTTATAATTTGGTGTTGCAATCTAAAGACTAAGTGGTATGTATTTTAAGATGATGCACCAACTTACTTAGAAACTTCATATACAAAACAACTTGATGCAAACTAATCAGCAGTCCGCAAATTTCCAAGCTGAAGGAAAGCTAGTTGTAATTTATTTTTTAAAGCAGGAACATATATTCAGTTGTATGTTTTGTAAAAGGCTGCAATTTCTCTTGGTATCGGCAAACTTATGTATCAGCTCAACATTACTACTGAAGCTAGGACTGAGGACCGTGACATAAGCAAATTGATAAAACAAGGAACAAGGTTTTACACAACGCAAAATAATGAACATTTAATTGAATCAAAGGATATCTGCAATGGCAATACAAGTACCTTCTAGTGTTTTTTTCTTGGATAATGCTTGGGATTTACATGCACGCAATTGACGAGATATCGTCTCTTCAACCGAGTTCAGCACTGACAAGCACTTATCATCACCTTCACCATTCAAAGGCAGTCCAAAAGACATCGTAAAGAGGTCTTCTTCCTACAAAAGCATACGATGAAGATCATATCTTATGTAATAAGTGGAAGTATGGGACTTAGATTAAAAAATAGATTAAATTGACTCATATTAACAAGACTAACGTGTATTCAAATTCGATTTTCATGCCATCCTATGAGTTATGTGAACAGATCTCAACGGAAAAAAACCCTAGGTTGGGCATAACACAGGAAAGCCAAAATCGGAACAGGACACCGAACCAAACAAGCCAAATTTCCAGTTAATTCAAAGTATGTTTTTCATTTCTGTTGGCAGTTAATGAAAAACAAATTCAGGTTTGCTGAATTTTGTTGTTTGGGCTGTCAGAAACCAAATTCAATGAAACAACCAAACTACCAGATTTACATCCTAATGAAGGTGCCTGTATTCAGTCCTAATGAAGTTCGCCAAGATGATAAATATGTTTTAATCACCTTCTTAGGTGTAGTAGATGAAAGAGCAGAGCACATACGCATTTCACTGGAAACATTGATTATACAGACAAATAGATGAAAAGTGACGCATTACATATTCCGCTCATAAAGAGGTAATCTGACATGGGGGTGATGTTTTTGTTGCACAGGAATCTCCGCATTTCAACAATAACAATATGCGCCTACTCATATATGAAATTAAATACGAGCATAAACCTGCTTCCTTATGTCAAGACTCAGAGTACATATAAATGAGATCAGGGGGGGATGGTGATAGAAAATTTCCAGCAAAAGTACCTCATGAGTTCGGGCGGTCGAAACTACAGAAATGACAGAATTACAAGTAGCACGCAAAATCCTGCAGAAGCTATTTAGGACAGCATGCGATGAAATTCTCTCCATTTTCATAAGGTAGATACATGTAAAGACGGTTTGTGCTAGAGTGTGACCCTTGTGCCATGTCGCCTGAAAAATAAAGCAGTCCGATAAAGTAGTTTAGCCAAATTGAAACACCTGCTTATTAGACATGGTTGCACTGAAGTACCTCACATGAGAAAAGATGATCAATGACATCAAGAGTTCGCTGAATGTCAAGTGTCCTGTCCAAACTAAGTGGAACTGGGGCAATGCCATCTTCTATGGCTTCATCGATGGAATAATATCCACTTCTCTCGATTCCGGAATCCATTTTAGGGTCCATTATCTGTATCAAGACGGAATAGACGCAGAGAGCCCAATTAAGCAATGGATCTAAATAATTAAATTGACATCCCACAAATTAAATGGTAAATGAGCCACTCGACAGGCCTATAGTACCAAAGTATCCTGAAATAATATAATCAGAATTCTGATATTTGCCTTTGTCACTACGAACTTGAAAGTTTGTACAGAGTCGTGATCAGTTGTAGTGAGGCTCAGCACTCAAGAGTAATTCCAAGCCTAAGGCGTACATCCAGAATTCAGATCAAAGCAACTCAAGTGCAAGTTTCATGCAACAAACTTCCATATCCAGAACTCAGTATCAAAGCAACTCAAGTTCAAGCTTAATAGGGAAAAGTTTAAAAGCATCTACCAGTGACTAAAAAACTACCATGGTATTTTTTAATTAGTAACCACTGGTTGCGTAAAATAATTTAGTAAACACAAAAACATCATTTGACACTCTGAAGTACGCAACAGAAAAAATGAGAGTTGAAACACAGCAAAAGAGCAGGGGAGATAATGAGGTCCTTACTTCCAATGCAGACATTGCGGCAAACAAACTGAAGTTCTCCCCATGTACAAGTTCCCCATCTTGGAGATCTACAAGCATGAACAAATTAGAAGGAGAACAGTTGATAGATATAAATTAACTACCAGATATCAGCATCGACTCGATTTTCAGGCATCTGCTCAAATATGACAGTCCTAGATACATTCACATCAAAAATTGTTTTGGAGTTATTTTGGGGAGACACATACCAGTGACGGTGTCGTCAAGCACAGGCCTAATCGAACCCAAGAGTCCACAAATCCACAACGCTAGCCATAATAAGTTATATTTGGTTTCTATAATCCAGTTGGGAAGCTATATATTATATCTTAATCTATCTTTTAGGTCCATATTATTGGTATTCTCTCTTATCAGGAGTTCAGGACACTGGTCTATAAATAGAGACACCATTCATTACGAGCTCAAGCAAAAAATTAACAGATAACTGCCCGCGCATTGGCACAGTATGCGCAAGTCAACTCAAAATAGGCACAATAACACAGATCTAAGATAGATGCAAGCAAACAACGAGACTCCTAAGCCCTAAACTTAAGCCCAAGCCTATAATCCTAAATCCTAACATGAGTGAAATTCTCTATTCTCAATGAGGTTACTCACTTCCTGTCTGTCCATAAATGTTCTCTCAAAAATGACTAATGTCCTGTCTATTCTCAATAAGGATTGCATCAACAGAGTAAATTTTCAGTTTGTCCAGTCAGCACTAGTAATATAATATTATCCTGACAACAAATTTCCCTGACCAACAATTCATATCATGTTGTTGAGAACAGACTTTGAACTCCTTCACACCAGTATAAATAGAAGGAGTGATCAATAGGTATGATTCACAAAAGTATTCATGTGTATCCTTCTAGGTAATCCTGGCTTGTGGACGATAGCTCCCTCCACCCCTCTAGCTCAACCCCAGGTAAGCCAAACCGGGGGCAGATCCAAGGGGGTAGATGAAAACTCGGACACCACAAGCTTTTGCCCCTTTCCAAATTCAGTGCATCCCTCACTGCACCGAGCTATAGTTGACTTCCACAATGGGGCACCAAAGAATAAGAACTAGTATGAGCAGGCAACCAGCAAGGTTTTTTATTCTAAAAATCCCCATTACCATGCACAAGGATCTTGTGAAACCACTAAATGAGAACATGAGTAATGGTATTTATCTGTTTTCAGCATTTAACAAAAGCAAGACGTGAAAATGTGATGTCATTATGTCCCATTCTGCTTGCATAACAAAGCAGAAGTCAAAATTTCGAAGTATTAGGATCATGATCATGTGGCGCCACAAAGTAGACACCCCAAACATGTTATCCAGATGGCTATACCTCTCAAGTAGGGCAACATTTGGTCACACATTAAAATTCTCAAGGCACTGCATGCAGCAACCTGCGGGCTAGTTGGGATAGGCATGGTTTACACTAAATCGCTTCAGATGAACAGGGATTTCGGTTCAATTTTCCTGCCCATCCAAAGGTTGATCCGAATCCATCCAAACAAGCACCAAATTGGTTCGAAGAAACAAATAGATGCATACTTGGCATAAATCACAATTTACACATCACCTAGGAATTACAAGAAAGCAACCCAGTGCCGGCATGTCTCTTATCTGCCGACTATTGGCCGATGCAAACCTGCTCCAATACATGAAGCTGCATGCTCGCGGCAATGCATTCATGATATATGATACCGCATAAACTCACGCAGACAGGACCGACTCCTAGGGACCTTGATAATCGATTCTGTCAGGAACAGAGGAACCCATCGTCCCTCTGCTTGCAAAGGAAAGGAGGAGCCAATTGTACTCTGCTTGTAAGGCGAGGAAGTGAGTACAGGTCTAGGCAGTCCAATGCGAGCGCGCACTTCACATTGCTGGGAACAAACTGTGAACTCGATCAAGCAGGCATCCCCACACACACACACAACACGAGATCGATCGAGCCACGGTCGGTAGACCTGCTAACACGCCCCGCTCTTCAAAATAGCTTGGTGGTAGTTTCCAACGTCTCAGCAAATACAGCGGGGAGGCGGGTTGCGGCTGTCGCTTACCAGCGCACGCGGCGGCGATGAGCGGCGAGACGTCGGCCCAGACGCCCTGGTCGCCGGAGGGGGGTATGGAGGGCGGCGGCCCTGGCGCGGGGCCCGCGGGCGAGGAGGAGCTCGCCTCCATCGGATCTGGCCGGATGCGACTCGACTGCCCACGGCAACAATGATGGTAAGCACACCGGAGCGAAACCCGACGGCGGCCCGGGCAGAGCTAGGGCTCCCTTACCAGCAGAAGATGGAGGGACCGCGGCGTGCTTCCGGGAGGGATCTTCGGCCCAGGGCAGCCGAGGGCTGAGGAAGGCGCCGGAGAGGGGCGATTACTCCGCTCTCTCGAGGTGGAGATGGAGGCGCCGCCGCGCCTGGGTGGGGGTGAGGGAGGGGGGAGGGGGCTTGTGGAGGCGGCTTTGGCGGCGCGGGGCGGAGGGGTTTCGGCGGCGAGGCTTTTGCGCGCCGTGGAATCTGTGGGCGCAGTTGTTACAGATTTCGTCACTCTGCCACCCAGTGAATGAATCTCCTTGACCTTTTTGATGAGTACTCTTTTCTTTTTCCAATTCCACAAAGATGTTTTTACTCTGCGGTGAAATTATTTTTTTTTTTGAAAGATTTGGAGCTTTATTGATTAATGAATAGGTTTAGAGCATCTCCAGCCGTTGTGCCCCAGGAGACATTTTGAGGCGCTTTTTCGGCCTCCTGGGTTGCCTCGGCGGAATTTTTGTTGGGGGGGGGGGGGGGGGGGGGCGGGATTTTTTCCAGCCGTGCACCCCACCCATGCGGAGAGCGGCACCATCGTGACCTGGACGTTGGAGGCCGCCGCCGACGAGCCCACTGTGTGCATCATCGGGAGCGGGCCAGCGGCGCACACGGCGCTCAAGCCCGTGCCCAGTCCGTGTGAGGAGGAGGCGCACGGTGAGGAGGCTCGGGCGCGCGGCGGCCAGGGAGGGAGGCGCACAGCGAGGAGGCTCGGGCGAGGGCGCGCGGCGAGGAGGCTCGGCGAGGGCGGGAGGCGCGCGTGGCAGCGAGGGCGGCGCCTCGTGCCGCAACGTCGCCCCGTGGTGCTAGTCCCGCTGCTCGAGGTAGGCGGCGGCCGCGCGCGCTGGACGTGAGGTGGCTGGCGGCGCGTCCAGGAGGTGGAGGGCGACTCGCTGGTGGGGAAGGGGCTTGGTGGAGGGCGTCCAGGATCGCCGGCGCGAGGAACAGGGGCGGCGGGCATGCGGGAAGTCTCCGTACGGGAGAGAGGAGAGAGCTTGGTCTTTTTTGCATGCACCGATGCACGTGGTGGGCATAGCCAGGAAAAGGAAGGAGAGAGAGATTAGAGAGGCTGGCGGTGGGCCTTTTGCAGCTAAAATATAGCGCCGGTGCCCCAGCTGCCCCCCCCCCCCCCCCGGCTCCCTGGGTTTGCCTTGCGTGCGCCGGTTGTAATTTTGGCCAAATCCGACGCAAAACGAGCCCCCGGGGGTGCGGCTGGGACATTTTTTGATCGCCGGTGCTAAAAATAGGTTCCTGAGGGCACGGGTGGAGATACTCTTACAATCCAAAGCCAAAAGACTTTGTGCATCTTGTAATTGTAACCACAAGTCGGTTTGATGCTATGAACACGCTAGTTTAGCTAGGAAATCTGCAACCCTATTCTGACTTCTATCCAATTTCATAATAGAAAGCTCCCTCTTGTTGACGAACAAGTCTTTCAGGTCCTGTACCAGATGGCCTGCTCACTTTCTATTCAGCCGTTTTTCCTTTGGCAACTTAATAAGATTAGAACAGTCCATCTGTAGAATAAACGAACGGACATGCAGGTTCAAAAAAAAACGAACGGACATGCAGCATAAGTACGTGCGGTCATCACCCCTTCCTTTGCAGTGAATTTGATATATTTAGTCATGCAAACATTTGAGTGTTTATTTATTACTAGCCATGTTGGCATATTTTAACATATTTTATTTTTCCAAATTATATTCCAGAGTCATCTCTCATTTGTTGGGGGCTTCTAGGCTAGTTGTCCCACAACCTGTAGTTTAGAAACCCTAGTGAATAGCAAGAGCGGGTTATTTTCTAAGCTGTGGGGAGGGTGACTTATTTTTCATAAGTCATAAAAAAAGTGGAAT